>JACJUM010002929.1:12970421-13221800 GCA_020976665.1 Heortia vitessoides
AGGAAATGACGCTCAGCAACTAAGAAGTATATAATATTTAACGAGTTTGTTCACGTCATGTTATTTTTTAAGTTAATTAAAATTATCACAAGTCTGCAAAAAAAAAAGTTAAGAGCTGTCTTGGTTTTTTTTTATAATTCTTATGTTTTTGGGTGTGCTGAATTTGAAAATAACTTTTATTTTGTCCTAGCACGTCACGTTTTCTGGCAAAGTCTATGCGAAACAAGTTATTATCTTAAAATGAACATATATATTTTTTTAAATCAAGTAATTTTTATTGCGTTTTAAAAACTTATTTTCTCATCTTAAATACATTAATTAGTGAGCATTAAACACATTTCTTTTTCCCAGTGAGACTCCTTTTGGTACATTTCGCTTGTGGAAAGCATCTGGAAGGTCTCTTTGAAGCGTCCCACAGTAGTCTGCCATCATTGATACACTCCATCTTCCCTGGTATCTCCTTAATATCTTGGTGAAATCGTTCACCTTGCTCTTCACTCAAGTCTCATAAATTTTCTGGAAAATAGTCGAGATGGTAATGAAGAAAATGTATTTTTGAACTCATTAAGCAACCTAAAGCTTGAAATGCTTTTAACATTCTTTTGACGATTTTTTTGTAGTTAGGGTCTTTGTTATTGCCTAAATATTTTGTTGTGACTTCCTTAAAGGCAATCCACCCTTCTCTTTGAGGATCCGTCATGGTTGTGACGAATAGTGGATCAGCCATAAGCCGTCTAATATCTGGGCCAACGAAAACACCTTCCTTCAACTTTGCCCCCGAGAGGCCAGGATACTTTGATATTAAGAATTTGAAGCAATTTCCATCTCTTGGAAGTGACTTTACAAATTGCTTCATCAATACCAGCTTTATGTAAAGCGGTGGTAAAAGAACTTTATGAGGATACCTCCTCCAAAGTTTCATGCAGGACATTCTTTTCGCCAACTTTAAGCTCCCTCGGAGGCCAACACTTTTTGGTCCAGTGATTTGTTCCGTCTCTACTATCCCATAGACACAAAAAGCTAGGGAATTTGGTAAACCCAGATTGCTGTCCGAGCGCCATGCCCAAGATTTTGAAATCACCGCACACTTGCCAACCGTGGTCTTTATATTTTAATTTACAAAGAATCAATTCCAAGTTCTTGTAGGTTTCTTTTTGTTTCTTTTTTTTAGAAATTAATGATAGTTATGTCCTGTAAACATTTTAAAACAGTAATCAAAATAAAATTATACCCATCATTTATACTACAATATAATCCCTTTTAAGCCCAAAAAATCCATTTTTTGGAATAAAATTTTGCGTTTTGTAAAAAAATCTTGTTCTGGATTTTTTTGAGTATTTTTTTGTTTTCAGAACACCTAAATACATAGAAATCAGTTGGATTTATCCAGACAGCATTTTTTTTGTAGACCTGTGATTATTGTTAAGTTTGCAAATGTTTTTTTTATTTTTTACTTGGTGGTAAACAAAATTACCAATTATAGATAAATCTAAAATACTCTGTCTGTCATTTAATTATCATCCTAATTTGGTCAGTTCATCAGTCATAATTTAGTTCAAATATACGATATCGTTATTACTTAAAGGTATACAGTTATATACCTAGCCGAGCATATAAACGTATTTACACTATATTACAAGCATAATTAGAAAGCCCCATTCTTCGTTTGAGAGCTAGATGGATAATTCCTTATTTTATAAAAAAACAATGACTAATGAGCTATAACACTAAATTGGCGAAAATTCGATCACATATAGGCACAAGTTCGTTTTGCAAGTTTAAGAAAATCTACATATTACAGTTTTCGATTGAACGCAATCTTTAACCGTTTGCTCATTAGGAAGATAAATACGCAGAAATCTTATGACAGAAATTTTCACAAAATGAGTGACTAGTTTTTTATGTATATTTAAAATCATGATAGTGTTCTTTCATTTTATTGTTTGTTGCTGGGGGAAGGCACACGTCCGATCGCGGGTATAATTCCTAAACAGGACAAACAATTATGAGGTGAAAAATTTTGTTTTTTCTGTGTCTGGGTGTAAACTATTTATTTTAATATAATAATTCTAATTTCACTGTTGCCTGATATCCCAATGTAAAATTCTAAATGCGATTACATCGCATTGTTAACTTTTTGGGGCTTCGAAAATCAAAGGTGCAGTGATGGAGAAAGAACACAACATTCAGTAATACATGTTTATTATTTTCGCATCATCAAACAAAATAATTTAGTAAATTCTCAAATTACAGAAACTGTTAAAACTGTTAGGCCTATACAGCATTTAGTCAAATGTTAGGCCTCGATTAACAAAATTAAATTAATCCTTACACCAAATTCAAATTAAATTAAAAAAACAACCAATTGTAAAATCATATTATCAAATAAATACTTAATCATAAAATTATATTCACCGTTTCTTTATACAACATAAAATAAAGCACAAAGTAAATGGTAAAAAAAAGAATCGTCCATCTCTAATGTAAAATATACATTGTAATAGTCTATACATAATTATATCAACAGTTGTGTAATGCAAAAAGTGCAATCCAAATGTCATTCTTATTTATACAAAATATTAATTACTAAATAGCGGACTGCGCACCGGCCGGCGCGCGCTTTGATATGAAACAATGATATTTCATTGTTTCATTCATTGTTTCATTCTTATTAGAATATATATCGGCAAACATCTCGAGTAATGGCCTCGACCGCGCGGATCCGAATTACAGGTCTCTTTGGTGGCAGGGAAGGGCGGAGGGAGGAGTCGTACGCGAGAATCCGCATTGAGTAGATTAGTTGAACCTTGCTTCCCGCACTGTGTCCACGTTATTGATGTACTTGCGTTCAATAACACATGCCGACACTTGTGTACTTAACACGCAAGTGTACATATCAGCATCATAAGTACAGTACAGTACGCTACAATATCTTGTTGCAGTAACGTTTACTGTGAATATAGTATAGTACTCATAGTACTCATGACTTGTTGAATAATATAATTTTGATTTGGTATCAAGTATGGTAAGACCATACTCGTACATGCGCTAACATTTCCTCAAGAAGCTTGCCGACTATATGAAGCGAAAGTCTCAAAGAATCTTCGAAAGAAAACAAATATCTACGTAAACAATTTTGAGGCTTAGTATGATCAATATAAAGAGTACAATCGCGCGCCTCAGTCTGCACCGATAGATTGGCCATGAAAGCGAATTGGTCAAATTACACAGTTATTTACTGAAGTGTTAGCTCCTACTATAACTACTTATCGACTACGTCTATTCAGTTGCCCGTTTAGCTGTTCACAATTAGCCCGTTTATTTTTATATCAGATTATTTCAAAGTAACGCATTGTTACTACATTAGTGAAGTGACCGATTATATAAAACCCCCTAAGGCTGGAATACTTTATAATTTCGCGTATCAATTTTTTTAAGGGTTGACCCTATAGTATGTTAATTAAATAGGGCATTTTTAAAGTTTTATATTAGTTGTTTTAAATTTCATTATTATCATTGTTATACATAAATCGCCTTCATCATTGTAAAACTTCGTAATTAATCAAATGGTAAGCTGGTAACATGTTCGTTATCGTACAAAATTGACAGTTATATCAAAGCTATATAGTCTAGTATAAAATTATACACCGATTTGGCTCGGGGTCCCGCACCTTAAGACTAGAGAAAAACCAGGTTTCCGTAGACTATTCGCTATTGATCGTAACAAATTAGTAATCACTAGTCCGAGTACATTTCGCTAGGACACGGAACCCTAAAAAAAGTAATGGCAAAAATATACAAAATATTCTATTTAGTACAAATACAAAAATGCCCACATAATATTAAAATATTTGGTTGTCAATAATATTATAGTCACATTACTTATCATATTAAAGTTGGTAAACATAAATACTTACAAACAAACTCAATGTGATGTAATCATAAAATTATTCCGTAGGGTACCAGCAGAGCAGAATAGTACCTCCCTTTATACCGGGTGTCGTGAGAAGCGACTAAGGTAACTGAACCGATAGATAGCGGTATATCCCTTCGAAATTATGTAGATCAAATGCACAGGGCGGGAATGGGCAGCAGCATCCCCGTCGCTAAGCTAGTTTGCGATTGCCACCACGTTTGCCTAGCGGAAATTATGAGCAACATTCCCCCTTTCGTGGGGAGGCCTATGTCCAACAGTGGTCGTCCGGCTGCATGATAATGATGATAATGATAATTAGAAAAAATACTCTTATTTATAGCCTATGTGTCATTCTTGTGCACGAGCTAATACCGCTGTTAAATTTCATCAAAATTTATTCAGCAGTTTCTGAGTAAATCAGTAACACACATAGATTTTATTCACTGCCCAGGGAATAATTCCTTTGAGATAAGAACGTTCATTGTACTATTCTGTAATGCTGTACATTTCAATAAAGTATTACAAGAAATAAATCTTAAAATTATTTTTTCAGTTGATTTCATGAACTTTATAATTACTGTACATTGTCATTGACCAAACAAACTGAACAGCAACTGATACACCAACCTACGCTAAGATAAAGAATGAGATTCGTTGAAGATCTTACCATTACAGTATCATCAGTCAATATCCGATCTCCCTCCAAACCGCATAAGTGTACAGTCGTTTGAGATTACATAAGATGTATCGTCATGGATAGTTCAATACCACGTAAGTAACAGATGTCAATAAAGTTCAATCTTTAATTAGAAAGACCGAAATTTGAACTTTACCTACTGCTACATACGCGTTATTGAAGTATCACCGACAATATGTAGGTTGAATATTTTGAAAGGATCCACTTATGATAGTATTTCTCTAGTTACTGAGACTCTTTTCAGCATTACCAGGTGAAAAAAAATATTTATGGTTCGCACATGCGATCTTTCTTGTACCATACGGGATTTATAAAATAAGACCAAGTCTATTTGTCAATGAGAAGAGTATGGTGGAAGAGTTTCTTTAGATTTACGAGGTATTCTTTTTTTATGTAGTCTTCTTAACCAAAATATTATTGCAAAACTAGTTAGATTTTTTTTCTTTCATAACCTTTTCGGTTTGATAAGTAGCGTAAAGCTTGTTAATCGTAATAGTTTTTGGTCATTGTCTTGAAAACTGCGTGTAAATATGGCAGCATAGTACTTACCCTAAAAATATTTGTACTAACCTGAAAATAGATTTGTAGATGAAGCGTAATTCTTACGACATTTTAGTTCTATAAATCATCTAATATTGTTTCTAGTATTAACAAACTGAACATGGAAAATGGACCATAGTACTATACGCACAGAGCACAAATTTGAGAAGCAGGATCCGATTAGTTATCCGCCAAAGGACGCCTCGAACCGACTGTACACCGTACCCGTGATGTAATGTAACACTTACATCTAGTTTACAATATAATATGTATATTTCGCTACACTATCCGGGCGACGATCGACTTATATATCTATTGGCGATGTATCGTGTTATAGTGATGTTTGGTGTTTTGGAGGGATAATCAATGAGTATTTCAAATGTATAACTAATTATATAAACAATGATGTTTAAATTCATACAATATGCTAGGGAGTGAATTATCTATTTAATTCTGGAGCAGTTTGTCGTTCGATTGTGAAAGGCACGCATGAAGTCGTATTAAATAGTAAAAAAAATTGTCTATTTGGCAGATTCCGTCAAATTCGAATTCGTTTTTTTTTCCATGCTTAAGTCTAAAATTTACTAAGTTATCTTTATATTTCATACAAAAGCTAATAGCTCGGTCAATACGCGACTATTAATTATGAATATAAAATCTTAGTAACTCCCTTGATTAACTATATCATAATGAGTATGCCTGTTCACTCCCTGAACATTGAACAAATAAATAACACCATAAGTAATAATAAAAATGAGATAAATAGGCGAGATATAATACATGAATGTATACGAGATTTTATAATCAAAATGAGTTTTATTATATAATAATAGGTCAGAGTTCAAGTAAGGGTAGACAAATATAGAAATCGATTATTACAAGTACACAGTGTGGACAATTATAACGGGTGGAAATTGCGTTTTAGAAGTCTAATAAGAGAAAAAATAGTCGCTTTAATCTATTTTAAAGGTTGTCTTATTACCATACCACTGCTTTAAGTTCCAGTGATACCTACAAAAATTCAAAACAAATTCTTTGCTACAACAAACCGATTACCGATATCCGAAACCGAAATAACACAATGAAATTACATTTCCTCTTCAAATGTCTAAAACTGATGAAGTGAATGTGTATTTGAAGATTCAGTGTCGTACAGCAATAAGGCAACCTTACAAAAATCGTGTCAATTATAACCGCCTACTATTTGGTTTGCGTGTGGTACAATCGATTCTACCACGCTCATACCCTGCACAGTTAGCGGCGGGCGCGCCGGGAACTAAACGAGCCAATCGGACGCAACCGCACCCTCAACCGACACTGGAAACAAACAAATTACATTTAAATGTATTTATAACAATAATCGTAAATAAAACTACATTTAATTGTACTTCACATATAAATTAAGAGTGAAGGTCACTATTGAAAAATAGCTAACGAACGGTAACCATATCAAAAATGTAACAGTTTAAAGCCGTGGTAAAGTAGTTATATTTACACTGCAATATAAGTTGTATTTATACTGTTTTATGGTACACAACAAAACAGATCAACCTTCCCAAAACTTCACAATCGATATTATTCTATAACTGCAAGACATTGGGTTCAAAATTGACTGTAATAATATGACAGATTTGGGTAGGTTGATTTATTGCCTACTATGCCGAGGGCACGAACGAATGTTATGCTGTAAAATATTTATAGGTAAAACTTATTGTAGTACGTCATCCTCATTTATTTATGCTGATAATGATTATTCTCTGTTGAATGTTATTGTTATGAACCCTATATTTGTTTACATAATTTATAATAGCCTGTCGTGGCGGTGACTTCGAACGAATATACTAAAATGTTGAGTAATTTCATTTTGGTGTAAAAGAATAACTCCATGAGCGAGTCCACATTTCATCTCTTTGGAAAGTTTGAATAAAATTAGATTAAAAGATATTGCGCGAAAGAGTAACAAACATTCTCAACTTTCACTTTTTCTTATTAGCTAGGGCTGGTTCAATGTAAAAAGAATCCGTTACATCCCATTAGTCAGTGAAATTAACACTATAAAATAAAAAAAAAATGTAGTAGTCCTGAAGTATAAATAAGTCACGTAAAATGTATCAATAGAAACCAGCTCGTACCCACCTCGGCTGAGGGTTCAAAATCACGCAACGCCCGTGTCCTGCGTGTGCGTCCGCTTCTTGTCGCTCCTGTGGTGATCCGGCGTCGACTTGAGAATGTCGGGCTGGCCGTGCGACAGCGCGCGCGCGTCCCCCGGCTGGTTGAACGTGGACGTGTGCGAGCTCAGGGTCAAGGTCGCGTTCCGGTCGGAGCCCAGGGTCACGGTGGTGGCGTGCGAGTTGAGCGTGTTGTGCGCGGTGTGCGCGTGCGCGTGCGCGTGTGCGTGCGCGTGCGCCGGGTGGTGCGCGTGCGGCAGCGTGGAGGGCGTGGAGTGGTGCGCGGGCGGCTTGCGCAGCGAGCGGTGGCTGCCGTTGCGGGTCAGCGAGTTCATCTGCGGCGTGCCCGGCCCGCCCGCCGTGCGCACCGCGTTCTTGTAGTCCGCGATCAGGTGCGTCAGCTCCGCCATCTGCGAAGGACATTAGACTTGCATTCCTTCATGTTCATTTTTGAGCAACCTAATATTGGCTGACTCTGACGTCAGTTTCGGCGTCACAGGGGAAAAGAGGCCAGGCCGATCGTTGATGAACAACCCAGAATATGTAGTATACGCCTACGCAAGAAAAAAATTATCAAAAATTTTCAAAACACGTCAGTTTGACAGCTGTCATTCTAATCGAGCTGCTTACTGAAAAAATAAAATACTATTTACATACGAGCCTCAAAAGTAATAATCGAATCATTTTAACAAGTATTTTCTGAACTCATCTGACAAATCTTTGATTTCAAGACATTTACCTGTCTTAGAATATTAGCAACGAATACTTTGCTGATGGATTCGCATTATTCTGTTTCAAGTGTTAGATAGCAATCAATAATATGGTATATAATTTTTTTTAACATTTTGATATTTATTTCTATAACTGATTTATAGTGCAAAACTAACATTTACAAAAGCCTTCAAACATACAATACAATACATCATTATATCTTTGTTGGATGATAAAAAATACTTACTTTTGGCTTGTTGAGACTTATCAACATCTTGTGCACCGGACTCGCTGCGTCTTCAGCATCAATTAGCATCATCAAATCATCCTGAAATAAAACAGGAGAATACATACACTGCTGTAGGTATTGAAGTTTACATTTGCATATATACCATTTACTACAATTTGCACGTATAACATATCTACATCACGCCTGAGTCCCATCGGGGTAGGCAGAGACTAAGGATCTCCACTTGCTACGATCTTGGCATACCTCTCTCGCTTCCTTTCTCGCATTAGCCCTTTCATACACGCTAGTTTATTCTTTGTTTATTCTTTTACTTCTGACCTGGCCCTTCTTTAATACCTCTTCTATCAGGTAAAAATATATTCGCCTAAATCATTCTATACCAACTCTTCCATTTACTTCCGCTTCATATAATTGTGAAGTCATCAACTATCTTAACATATAAATATTTTATCAGATATATCGTCATGTATTTTGTGTGGTTTTTTACTAACGACGATTGACCCTTGGGGCATAAGGATATCCGAATGTGCCATCGGGTCCAGTTGTGACATACCTGTAGTCCACCAAACAGCCCGATAGAGTTGAGCGCATACCGCCCTATGACAGACATTGACGCCAGTTCTAGTACCGTCACCCCCTCTTCGGACACCGCCAACCATACCATAGACAAGTCTGGCTGTTTTATCTGTGGACACATTTAAAATATTTTTTAAATAATATTTAAAAAGATGGTCTATGGCCACCACTTACCATCCAGCAGGATGAAGGTTTATCTTCAGTATAATTTGTAGTATAAAACATAGTCGCTTTCCCCAGCATGTCTGTCCGTATGTACGCTTAGATCTTTAAAGCTACGCAAAGGAAGGATGCGGGTTTTTTAAATAGATATAGTGATTCAAGAGGAATTTTCATAATATAGTAGTGAAACAATAATAATTTTGGAAGTTTCTAATGTGCTGTCGTAGATATATTTTTTTGTGATTGCAATCGCTGGCTGTAGCGGACAAATTGGATAATGTCTATTTCTGAGGGATAACCTACAATAATCGCCGCACCTTTGCAAAGCCGAGGCGGGTCGCTTGTCAAGATATAAAACCAACTTTTTTATAACACGATAACCCGTATATGCATTCATAACTGTGTACGGGCAGATTAGAATAACACCTCTTGTACCAGGTTTATTTTTATTTATTTTTTTATTTAACTTTATTGCACAAAATGTTACAAAATGTACAAATGGCGGACTTAATGCCAGATGGCATTATCTCCCAGTCAACCATTACACAAAACTGAAAAATATATAAATATATATATAGTGGTGCAGGCAATATATATACAAAATAAATAAACGTGGCACACATATTTGTATAAATAAACGCAATAATGCATATGATATAGAGAAGCAGCATCAGTAAATAAAGTACGGAGACAGCGTTTCAGGATAAATTTGTTTGGGGATTGCTTAATATTCAACGGAAGCTCGTTCCAGAGTCGTATAGCTGTCACTATAAACGAGTTTGTCAAAAAACTAGATGATAAGGACTGATGAGAAGGAGTTAAGAGCGAAAGAGTATTAGAAGAACGGAGATTACGTTCGTGAGAGGAAGATAGGAATTGGAATCTGTCCTTTAAGTAAAGCCAGAGATCACTACAGGACAGGTCACTAGCTTGAATGCAAAAGGACGGAGATGGGCAGCAGTATTCCCGTCACGAAAGCTACTCTCTGCGATTTCGGCAAATGAGAAAATTGACCCTTCAAGGGTGGCCTATGTCCAGCAGTCAACGTTCTACTTCTGATATGATGATGATGAACAATATAAGAACCCCTGCGTGTATATTGACTGCTTTATTGTAGATCCTCGTGAATACAAAACCAGTGTACCAGAACATATTGGAGAGATATAGTGCAATGAAGGTAGGTACCGACCCTGGCCTGGAAGAGCGTGGCGCCGAAGAACGGCCACTTCCTGGTGCAGTTGAGGTAGATGCGCACGCAGTCCGCCGTGCTGCGCCCCTTCAGCGCCACCCACTTTGAGCGCAACTTCTCCTCCACGTCCCTGGGGAGCACAGGCGGGTGGATATCAAAGTCAGGTTCGGTTGCAACCATTTGCAGGTGCAATATCATAGGTAAAGTAGAATTTAAGAATCGTGGAATCTTAAGGCCCCTCCAAATTCTCGCGAGAACGCAAGAAACATGTGGAAAACGTGAATGTGGAAGCAATTGGTGTATTTTTCTCAAGTTCTCGCGCTGTTCTCCAGCTTTTGTCGGTTTTTTGAGAACATGTGAACAGACGAGAACGTATTTTAACTCCACACTCTCATGTTTTTCAGTAATGAGAATCAGAGATTAAAATCGTTGTGTTGTGTACCGATGAATTCTTGTCCGTCACCTTCTTTTTAATCTTTTTCTTCCATTTAATATATGCATAACTATAATATGCAAAATCACATAACAATAAACTTGCCACCGCAGTCACTTTCAGATTTCTTTGTTATCGAGCGTGAAAACTGTAGTGAGAACTTTGTGAGTGTTGAACCCAAAAGAAGTTTTCACTACGTTCTCGCTGAGAATCTCGTGAAGATTCTCGGGAGAACGTAAATGGGCGTTTACATTAACAGCAACTTCAGTAGTTTTCGAGTTTAAAATCACATGAACTAAGCGCGGGAAGCTTTTAGCTCATAATAAAACTTCTTTTTAACGGCTTTAAAACGCGGTTCATATAACTTTTATTACTTTTTTTCTCGAGGTTTTGGTTACTTGGGCAACCGTTCTCAATCTTAAAAAGCTATTAAAAAAAGGTTTAGAAAAAAGAACACGTAATTGTTAGAAAATATTGTGAGCCCAAAATAGCTATATCACGTTGTAGCTTTTGATGTCTACGTCTACAATGTGAGGTTATCACTGACCTCAGCTCGTCATTGGCGAGTCCGGCGCGGTACCGGTACGGGTAGAACCTATGCGCCAACGGTTGGTTGTGCGCCGAGTTGCCGACAGCATAGTCACCCATATCCAGTTGCGCCATTAGAGCACCCAACTCTGCTGCCAGCTCTCGGGTCACGGGAAACCGACCAGCTACCACTGTAGATCAGATAAAATATAACAATATATTCACTTAGATAACAATATTTAACAATAAGAGATAAGCGGTTGCCACCACGCTTGCCCAGCCCAAATGTTACTTTTGGGAAGGCGTTTTCCGAGCTGTCTTTCAATGGACTTTCAAAAGCTGATATGATGAAGATAAAAAAACTCCTCATCCTCACCTTGCTGATTGACCTGATAGCACAGCAGCAGCCGCTCCTTATCCGTCTCAGTCCGCACGGAGTTCTTGAAGTACAGTCTGTTTCTATACGTGAGCCTGATGACCCGAGAGTTCTCGAACTTGCCCGAACCTTTCTCCCGTAACGCCGTCTCCCATTTTGATATCACATCGCAGAGCTGTGTGCGAAGTGTTTAATTCAGTAAATGTATGTTATTTTTATTAACAACCTTATGTTTAAAAGATTAAGATACAAAATGCAAAAACAACTGAAATTGTTTGACGGTGGCGCTGCAACCAGGGTCGGTTGACACAAGTTGTTTTTTTTGGCTGAGCCGTTAGCAGTGATATAGATTAATAGAACTTTTATTACTCTACTAGCATTAACGTACAATATATACCTAGTAACACGTGATACCATTTTATTAACCCCACAAATGACGTCATCGCTTAGTGTGTATCGCACACTATATTGTTTATATTGAATTACGTTTCGACTGACATCACCTGCGTATGTATGTATATTGTTTTCATTAAAGCCCCATTTCGTATTAAAAAATGGATAGTGTAACCTACCTAGCTCTGCACCTTCCCCTAGGTAGGTGCAGAGTTTAAAGTTCAATATTATTATACATTTATAAATATATTATATTGTTTAAGATAAAATAGATGCAAATATAAAAACTACCTCAGAAATAATTAAATATTTGCCACAACTATATGTACAACATTGACGGGCCCGATGGCGCAGATGGTAGTGACTCTGTCTTGTGCGCCAAAGGTCGTGAAGAAAAAAAATCCTAATTTAGAAAAAAATCAATAAACAATAAATGGTTAATACCATTTACTAAATAATGGTTAATACCACTTGCAAAAAATCGTAGGGGGCTCCATATATCAGTTCTTGAAAAGCACCCTACGCTTTTTTCACAATAATATTAATTTAAAAATGAATTAACAAACAATCAATGGTATTTTTGCGAAAAAAGCGTGGGGGGCTCCATATATCAGTTCTTGAAAAGCGTGTTTTTTTATTTTTTTGAACTAGATTTTTACATATTTTTTGTATATATGTTAGAGGTTCCTTCACCCCCAATAAGTCATCGTCACTCACCTTTTTATCCGGCTTGATGTGGTGTTCAAGGTCCTTCTCTATAGGGTCGTCGCTGAACAGCGCGAAGCCGGACAAGGCTGACTCCCGGCAGCCCAGCTCAGTGCTGAGCGTCGATAGGAACTCCTCCACCGTCGTCGACCCGTCAAAGCTTATCACCTGCCAACCGTTGCCATATTTAATAAACGGTTATAAAAATTTTGATGTACCGCTACTCTCTTTGGCGATACCAGTGTCCGTTTTTGTAGTTAGTTTGGTATGAATGGAATAATAAATATAAATAAAGAATAATAAATAAATCTTGCCATAAAGGGCATACTTTTTTTATTATTATACTCATACAATAATAAGAGTGAAGTTTTACTAATATCACTAACGGGCCCGATGGCGCAGATGGTAGTGATCTTAACTTGTGCAACAAAAAAGGTGGGTTCGATCCCAATTGAGGACAAACGTTTATCTGATGACGTTTGTGTTTGTTCTGTGTCTGGGTGTTCAATATATGTATTTAAGTATTATTTTTGTGATCTCTGTTGTCTTATGCCCAGCCAGTCAGGTCAATGTATGAGATGTAGCGTGAACTTATTATTATTAAATTATCTCGTCTACATTTTCACAAAAAGTAATATCTAAAAAAATTTTTGTTATTGAACGTTCCAAGCAGCCTTTTGATGGAAAAAATTTACAGTTTAAGGTATACACAAATAAATAATACAAATTACGAATATAGTTCGATATAGTGTTAGTGTATTTAATAAAATGGAAAACTACAACCGCACATAATACTCGCTACTTTTCAGAATAGAAAGAGATACAGCTAAAATAACTTGAAAAGGAAGTAAACAACTCAAGCAAACAGTTTGAGCTATGGCTGATAATATTCCACTAATATTGTAAACACGCAAGTTTGTATAGATGTATGTGTATTGTTGATTTACGGCGGAATCTGTATTCATGATAAGATCATAATATTGATAGTCTGGAATAACATATAGACTATGTTATCATATCAGCAATTGGAAATATACTGCTGGACATAGGCCTCCCCAGGAAAGGGGGAGTTTTGCCTGGACAATATCCGTGCAAGCGTGTTTGCAATTGCAGAACATTACTTTCACGTCGGGAATACTGCTGCCCATCCCCGCTTTGTGCATTTGAGCTACACTATTTCAAATGGATATACCACCATCTATCAGTCCTGGGACTTAAGTCGCCTCTTGCAACACCTAGTACAGAGGAAGGTACCATTCTACTCCACAGTTACCTCACGTTAAGGCTATATATAGGTATACAAAGATGTTTACGTGGTTCATCATGCTTTATAATTTTCTATAATCAGCAAGAAGTCTTGCATAGTTTAGCTGTCAGAGTGCGACATAATCCTCTCCCTAGAATAAAAAGACAGGCAGTCTTGTTGAGGGTCAGGGTTGAGGTATAACGTCTTTGCTTCGTTTAGGTATCTGCATATATCAATGACACTGACCTGGTAAGTATTGTTCAGCATGTGCACGGGTATGGCGTGCGGTAGACAGTGGTGGTACGGGTTTTTCAGCAATATGGATAGCACCTCCATCCTTGAAGGCTTGTCTTCCCGCCCCCCGTTGCGTATTGTCCGTTCTAGCGCCCGGGAGCAGTACGCCGCGTATTTACCACACTCCGTTCTAGAATGTTAGTGATACTTATGGTTATGTATATACTTTAACTTTATCAAAGTACAAATAAGAACATACAATTTATACAATTTCAAATAGGTCCTATATTATTATAGTATTATTAGTATTTCTAAAGCGTACGAATATTATTTGTACATATAATACGATACATATTATATGTATAGAAGGCATGTCTATATAAACTCAGAAATAGGTTTTAAACAAAGCAACGTTTATATGTCGATGAGTAAGAGACTTATCGACACTCGGTTGCGTTTTATGATAAACATAAATTTACTTGATGATTTTTTAAATCTACTTTAAAAAAATCTAAATATTTAATTTTACATTCATTAGAAAATGTACGCATTATGGAAGCATGGAAATTGATATTCAATGTCGCTATACGTATTTGGGATTTTAGGCATTAGTTATTCCATCTTATTATAGATGCTCTTGATTATAAACATTGGACTTTGAACTTTAAGATGAAAAACATAAGAGTTGTAATACTTTCTTATTAAATTAGTAATTAATGTTAAAATGATGCATTGGAAATGTAGAGATTGATATCTAGTGTTCCTATATAGATGTCTTGATTCTAGATTTAATCCTTACGTTCTTATAAAAATGGTTAGCGACATACCAAACATAACAAACACAGCAGTTTAAGAAACTCTTTTATTATAATTTCCATGCCTTTATCACTTGTACCTGGTTGGGGATTTCAAAGTAAATACAAAGTAAGGAAGCAAAACGAAAAATGTATACCTTATTAAAAAAAGCTTCGAATAGATACTCACTTAGAATCTGAATGTCTGCTTAGATGTAGCTTCAAGTACCATAGCAGCCGATTATTCCTAGGCACGAAGAGGCTGACGGCTAACGCGAGCAGCTGCCAACCCTGGACGAAGCTGTATGTGGGCGGGTTGCTCTTGCAATCCACGGATAGGAGAGGCGCCTGTAATATTCTCTTAACGTGTAATTGCCATGTTCTGTAATAGTAATATAATCCAAAGACCCAGAAATTACAAGAACGGGACGGATTTTCGAAAACTTAGAAATCAGAATTTCTTTTCCGTAGTCTAAATCTTATTGCTTGAGCAATAAGTTAAAGAAGTTTTTAGGCAAAAAATTGGCAGTGTTTCTATGGTTGCGTGATAACATATGTAAATGTAACATTTAATTACGATTTAATACCTACAACAGTAGCTTCTGCTTTTCTCAATAAAACCTGATCCTCAAATTGTGTTGACGGTGTAATGACGAAGCGAGTTATTTCTTTATTGGCTTCAAAATATGTCATTTAGCTGATACTCAACCAGTTTATTAAATTATATTATTTATTTAGTACGGACAGTTCAATAATTTTGAATTAAGTTCCCAGAGTCGCTAGAGTTATTTTGTGCCTAACAATATATGGGATAGGGAAGTTTGCTGGCACATTGAATAAACACGTACATCTGATCGTTTGGAACCTAATTATTTTGGGCATATTTAGACACATTCCAATAGCCAAAAAATAATTACCCTTTGACAGCTCTAGGATTGATCCTCTTATATTAAAATGCATACAAGTCATAGAAATAATATCAATAATATTTGGTATTTTATACAAACATTTTTTAAGTTAAGAAATTATATTTAATACAGTGATTTTGTATTCCATCAAAAAAATGTTTAAGCATCGGGTCTTTAAACATTTTTGTGCAGAATTAGATGGTGCAAGAAAGGTTACATCATCGAGATTTATATTGACATAAATGAAATAGAAATATATAAAACGAGACGTTTAAAAACGGTATTTTAGCTGTCATTGCGATAATTGGCTGATTGATGAATTCTGTAAAATTTACTGAAACACGAAAATTTTATTACAATAGAAAATAGTGAACCAAACTATATATTGATCTTGTTTAAATAGCATGCACCCCGCACAGCTTCACTCTTCCTCTGGCGTCCATAATAGACCTTGAAGATTATTTTTTTAGATCAAATCAATCGGACAGGTTTACAGAGATTTGGGTGGCATTGTGACAGTTCAGTGAAATATTACCGAATATGAACATTGAACGCGCATCTAGACCCACCACAGGAACTAAATACAACACAAATACTTGTATTGATTATATTAATAAAGGTTGAGAAATGCACGCGATGTTTTAGTAATATCATCGACGCAGCTTAATGCGCCGTGCTGATTAAAGAAACGATGTCATTATTTTGGTTTCGTGAAGTCGAATTTTAAGCGTAGACCGTAGTGTCAATTATAAATAGGTTTACAACGGAATGTCTAGATACGCTACCAACAAACTGGCTTTGTGAATGAAACGCGACATGAATGTACCAACCGCCGGCCCACATTACCTGTATCGAGCTCGGCGAGCCCGCGGCGTTGGGCTGCACGTCGCCGCTCTTGTTGTCGCCGCCGACGGACGACGCGCCCGTGTCGCAAGTGAACAGCGACTGAGTCGCGCACAGTAGCAGTTGCTGTACAAATGAAATGTTGGTGTTCGACCGCCCTTTACCGCTCTACGGGTATGGCATTCTCTATCGTTCTATTTTCGAATTCGAAACTTGAATGGCGAATACTAGTGTTCTGTTTTCAAATACGAATTTGGGGGACTAAAAATAAGAACTTTTTAAATTTACTCTATAATATATATAAGAGGGCTTAAGGTATTGCATAAAATATATACAGGATTTAATTGGACTGAACATTTATGATTGAAATGACTTTGGTTTGATACAGAAGGAATTTAAAATACTAGTAGTATATATAACCGACTTACTATGGCACTATTTTATTATTGTTTAAGGATACTCTCTAACGTGCTGTATATAATTTTACCTAAACTTAAATAATACAATTATTGAATGCAGCCATCTCAATTTTGCATTTAAACTATTTAAAAAATCTCATGCAAATATTCATGATGATAATTTTATGAATAAAATCGTGATATAGTTATATATTGCTAACATCTACTGACAGAATGATAAGAAGGTATATAATGTTTATGCATTGAAAATAAATTGAGCACTAATGACATTTTGCTAATCTTGTGGATTTATAGAGAAGTGTTGAATACTTTATTGTTGCGAAAAAGTGTTTATATGTGAGTATTCAATGTTTTACAGAGTAACCCAATGGTATAAGATACTTCTAATAACTAACTAATAAAACAATATTATTTTTTTGTATTGAATCTAACGCAAAAATACGTCAGCGTAGCATACTTATGAACCGAATACTCCTTTGTGCGGTCTGATTATAATTAGTTTTACATGATTAATTTTTAACTACATTTATTTAACTTTCTTTATTAAATTGCACTTGATTCGTGTGTGACGCTCAGAATATTAAAAGGTTTAACTTGGTGGTGATCTCATTTGTTTAAGCTTCGAATTATTTTAAACAGCGCCATCGACGCATGCATGAACATGGAACAATAACCTAGACATACGTCTAGTTGGGGATTAGACACCGCCATTGGCGTATTGATATTGTATGGGAAGTTATGAAATTTAAAACTATGCAGGCTACTTCCGATACTTGAAAAACAATAGTCTTCTAACGCCGCGATATAAATAAAAAAAGTAGTTTAAAATATCTCTACACAAATTTCAATTGATTTCAAAGAAATTGAATGTTGCTAATAAATTGAATATTATAAATGATATGTTTAAAATTGAGGATTTTTATTCCAAAAATTGTTCTATCATTATTTATGAACAGTGATTAACATATATATATAGAAAATCTCTTCCTTCATTGATCGATTGCTTCAATATTCAGCGGATTAAAATAATTTGATGTAATTGCCACGTTAATAAATTATGATCTTTATACATTTTATACACAGTATAAAGAAATATATATCTAGTACACAGAAGAGTAATAAACGAGGTAACTATGAAAATCGTCACAACAAAAAAAAAATGCTTTCCGCTGTCTGTTCATTTGTATGCTTATATTTTAAACACCAAGCAACGGATTTTGAAGCAGTTTCTTGATTAAAGAAGAAGATGCATATATGCATAATATAGTCGAGAAACACTGATAATTTTAGAGATTTCCAATGTCAAAATAAAGACTTTATTTTGTGATTACATTGCAAACGCTGGCTCACCCTGTGGAGATAGATCGAAATACTGTACTACAGTATAGTACATCTTAAAAGGGGTCTGCATAAAAGTCCGCATTGGCAATATGCTTATTAGAAATAATCCACAGTAACTATTTTTATTCTAACTGCACCCGTGCAAAGCCGGGCTGCTCGTTTGATTAGTTGTGCCATCTGGCCCCCCTCTTAGCTGCGACTCTAGTTTCTTAAGATACGATAGCGGCATAACACAATAAAGTCTAGGCCTAGCCTAAAAATGAGGCTAGGGAAAGCTAGATATATGTCTGATTTCCTACAAAAAAGCTTTTATTTTCCCGTTTCAGTAGGTCTGTCCTCTTCCACTGAGTTTTAATTCGTCTTAATAGCAGTTCTGTTAATTTTCTATTCTCCACTAAAGAGGTCTTGTTTTCCGTCACAAAAGATAATAGTCCTTTTAACCTACATCGAAGGTCTATCTTTTCCTCTCCAGAGGTTTCATTCTAATCTATAAATTATGTTGTTTACAAATAGGTTCTGTCCTCCTCAAATGTTTTGTTTTCTTTATTTCTGAAAAATTATATTTATTGGACGGGTCCGATGGCGATTTGTTAATGATTTTAACCTATGCGCCAAAGGTCATGGTTTCGATCCCCACCTAAGAAAAATATATATATGAAGAATGTTTGTGTTTGTTCTGTGTCTGGGTGTATTTAATATATTAAATTTGTGATTCCTTTATTGTCTGATGTTCATAACATAAGTGGTACAAGCTACTTATCTTGAAGTCAGGTGAATATATAAGATGTAGTGTTGTATTCTTATTATTTATTATTCTTTTCTATAGATTTTATACTTCCCCAAAGATGTTCAGTTTTTCTTCACAGATGTTCAGTTTTCCTACACAGATATTCTGTTCTCATCCGTGGTGGTCCCATTTTCCATCACAGATGTTCTCTTCTCATTCACACAGAAAATGTTTCTCTCCACCAATGTTTCGTTCTCATCCACGGTGCTCCTATTCTTCGCCACAGGTAATCTTTTCTCCTCTAATGAGATTCTGTTCTCTTTCACATATGTTGTTTTTCCTAAAAAAAAGATTCTCTACTACTTAACAGAGATTCTGATTTTTCAATCAGGACTTGCTCACTTTCCAAAAATATCTGCTATCCTTCACTGAAGGTCTATTCTCTTCTACAAAGGTTCTAATATCTTTTAGAGGTTCTATTGTCTTACAAATAAATTCATTTTACATTTACAAAGCTGCTCTTCTCATTAACAAAGATGTTGTGTTCCGTTAGATTTCCAAATCTATTAAAAAGCTATTTTCTTCTGTATAGATTCTGTTCTGCACAGAGGTCCTGTTCTCTTACAGTGAGATAATGTTCCCCTTCACAGATGTTCTGTTGGTCATCCTCCACGGTGGTCTGTTCTTCGACCATAAAATTATTTTTTCCTCCAACGATGTTCTTTTTTACTCACAGAAAATCTCTGACGGTAAAGAACTTAGTTGTAACAATCCACACTAACATTTCAAAGACTTATTTAAATCTTCAACTTTGTGTATGCAGTAAAATCTATTTAATAATTATTATTACTCCACTTTATATGAAGCAAGTTTCATTTTCATATAAATCATTTTATAATAAAATCTGATATACCTTTACAATCTGATATAAGCGACAATATTAGATGTAGTCACATTTCGTTTACGACCTATTTTACTAATTGTCAAGATTTTATTTTCTTTATCGATCTCTCTCTCTTTTCTTCTGCGTTCTTCTGATTTTCTGTAGATATGATTTTTTTTTAAATAGATAGTTACAGTAAGTGACATTGGCAAATAGACTCTGTGTATCTACTACGCTAATTCGCCACTTGTTTACTACCGTTTGTTTTAATGCTTTGATATTTTTTTACATGTTCAGTTAATTTTAACATGTTATTTAGGAGACTCTTTTAAATAAACTGTATATTCCTCACATATTCTATATTTAACTTGATTCAAATGTGTCACATCATACAACTAAATACCAAACAAAAGTACAAAGATATTTACGTTTTAAGACTGTTTTGTATAACATCCGCTAAAGTTCTTTAGACATGATTATAAGTAGATAAAATTATAGTATTTGAGGTCTGTTTGTTGTTAGTGCGTGTGCAATAATTGTGACTGCGTGACCATTATCTCCCATATACAGCCCGTGTAGAAAGATCCCGCAGAAACATCCTATTTATAAGATAAGGTAAGGTATATACAGTGTGTTTGTTCTGAAGTGGTGCTGTGTACAGGTCCCTTAACTTTAAATACATGTAAAACTGCATAGTTTTTCGGATTAAAACTTATAATACGAATGCTCGGAATACTTTTTTTTATTAATCAAATTCTTTTAAAATAATAATGTGTACGCCTGATAGATTAAGTATGAAATTTAAAAATAATTAGATTCCTATAGGAAATATTTGTCATGTCTTGTAGAATCCCTACTAATATTATAAATGCGAAAGTAACTCTGTCTGTCTGGTGCGCTTTCCCACTTAAACCTCTCAACCTATTTTGATTAAATTGGGCACAGACAATTTTTAGACCCTGAGAAAGGACATAGGCTATTTTTTTATTTGAAATAAGGGTTTTAAGAGGTCGAAAGGGCGATGAAAAGTTGTATAGAAGTATCACTATTGATTCGATAAAAATAAACATGACATTCAAAATTTATATAAGTTAAGGTAAAGAGGTATAGTACCCAAAATAACTATTCCACGCGGACGAAGTCGCGGGCACAGCTAGTAATAGATAAACTGAGTAGAACAATATAAAGTTTTTGTAACTGAGAAAACATATATAAAGACAAAACTTTTAAAATAATTTGAGTTCTACGGTTATCTTAAGTCAATAGTTTTACGTGTAAGTTAATTGTCAAACTATGCAGTAATACAGCATACACTTAACCTATTTACACCCACACACTTACCTTGTGTCATGAGATAACCTCAGAATCTTATTATTTATCGGATATATAGATATACGTATAAACAGCTAAAACTTGCAACACCAACCTTTCATAACAAAGGAGTTCGAAGTGCCAAGGAACACTAGCTATGATAGAGTATGAATGACAACAAAAAGTTCATTCCCTAAATCTATGGGAGATGCGGTAACATTCTTGGAAGAAAACTTCAGAAAAACAACTAAAAAATATGGGGGAAAATTTACACCAACATTCCATTTGAAGATTGCTATGAGGCAAACTGCTTTTATTTGTTATGGCAACACATTCACACTACACGATGAATTTGCAACTTTACAACTTTCAAGTGTTGCCATTCTAAAAACAAAGGTGCGTACACAATATTGCAACAACACTAAACAGGTGCGTACTATTTACAATATTGTGGACACGACCTTATACAAGGTTGCCATAACTAGGAGGATCAATATGGAATACCAATTTTGAATTCCAACATCACTGTTTTCATTTACAAAACCAATTTTAATGTTGCATATCAAGAAAGCCAATTAGATTCACATACACAATTCCAAATTGATCGGCGACTAAGCACTGATATGAACACTTATTTAATAGCCAGACATAAAGCTAACAATTACTATACAATGGTTTGTTAGTGTATATTTACAGTACAGTAACAATCAAAATTAGTTAGTGTTGAAGCCGATTTTATTGTTTAAAGCACATTATGAGCGTATTGAGGCACATAGCTTCGTTTAAGTTCTAACAACGCGCTAGTGATAAAATATAACTGAACACAATATAAAATAGAAACAAATTTCTTAATTTCAATCAGTATTAAGTTGTTATTTTTTTGATAACAGTGTATAGATCTGAGTATCAGGACTGATTCATATTTACATCAATATTTTTTAACCAGATGATGATGGCGGATAGACATTGATGGCGAACAAAATTAATTCGTCTTGTTTGGTGACATTCTCCGTATGTCCGGTGACATTCTCAGTATACCCCTTCAAATATTGTTATTTCAAACTTTTATTCGAACTAAAGTGAAATTACTGATTTTCAATAACGCATTGTTAGAACTTAAATCTTCATTTAGCTTTTATCTTGTATCGATATTCCCGGTTGAGGCAAATTTTAACTCACAACGTCTCGACAATTAATCTAAATAGCGACTTTGCACTTCAGCACTTTGTTTAAAATAATAAATGTGGCTATTAATATTTATATACCTTGACAGAAAGCACTTACATAAGACTTACTATGTGTTCTGAAATATCGAAACAAGCAGCTTTCACCCTAAATGTGCACAATATAAGGTTCATCTACTATAATCGACTTTATTGCTTGAATAATAAGAACCGTATTAGAGTGTGTTTTTGCTCATACTACAGACGTGTGATAGAAAACCAACCGTGTATGAATATTGATGATTCAGTTGAAATATATGAGAAAAGCAGAGAAGCGTACCGCTTAAAGCTTTCGGCGATATAAAGCGTTTTGTTGTTTTATATTCTTGTATATGTAGTATACAAAATGTCGCTGAGAAAACAATCAATATATTAAATAATTCTTGTATTTTATATTAGCATGAGTTAAAGGAGTGAAAAGACAATCGTTAGCGCGATATCACTATTGTAGAGACAGTCTTAAAATTTGACCAGTTAGCCTAGCAATAAGTTTGACATTTTTTTACATTTGCCTCGTGATAGATTATAAAAAATATCACAATTTTGATTGAAAAAAATGTTCGTATAGAAAGTATCTATACTTTTTTAATGATTTAAGCATTAAAATCTTGCTTAAAGACCAAGCTGAAAATATTGATTAATTTATACAGCAAAACTTTGTTTATCAAAAATTTGAATTGTATGTAATTGTGTATACTGTTTAATTTGTTTTCTTTTTTATATATGTTGTGTGTATGTGTAATAGAGTAAAGCAGAATAAAGGTATTGAGACATTTCAAGATCTTTATTCTAAACAATTAATATTTTTAGTGTTATCATCAGACGTCTGACGTTCGTTAATAGATTGACACCAAAAGCCATGCTCAAATTGTTATTCCTAATATATGTTTTATAACTAGTATACTGTTTGCAGTTAAACAGCAAAATAAAAAATAATGTTCACTTTAATCCTGGTGTTCATTTACATGTATATCTAAATAGACAATTTTGCGTTGAAAAGTTTTATACATCGTGATAATTCAGTACACAACACAGTATTCACTTAAACACCAAGACTAACTAAAACAGCTAAGGGGACAAGAGTGGCTGTCGGTAATTCATTTCCAATAATAGGTTGGTTTCCTCTATTATTTATATGTGAAATATTGCCAAATGTACTTGAGTGGTGATTTTCATCGTTATACTATAAAAAGGTTTATTCAAATTTGACTATTTTAAGATTGAGATTGGATTTTGTGAATCGAGATTAAAGTTGAAGTCGAATTAGATTTTTTCTCCTTTTTCTATTTACAGCAAGTCATACAGAAATAATTATCTCTGTCAGGTTCAGAGTACTCTTTTAAACATTTACATGCCTAAAATGTACCCTCTACCGCTTCAAACTAACCAATCATCCCTCCCATCGAAAAAAATGTATAGATATTATATTTATCTCCCAACGACTTATTCGTTCCGGAATCCGGATAAACGATCATCACGCAAGCACAGACGGCGCGGCGCCGACAGCGACTCCGTCCCGGGTGACGTGAACCAACTTACATTCTTAAGCTTGGCGGCGGGGCGGCGGCGGGGGGTGGTTACCTGGACGCCGTGCTTGGCGTGCGTGTGCGGCGTGGCCTGCTTGGCCAGCGCCGACACCAGCTCGTCCTGCAGCTCGCTGACCTCGAGGCACTGCTGCAGCGCGTTCTGCGCCAGCACCACGTGGTAGTCGATGCCCGCGTGCTCCACGCACACCGACATGAACAGCTGTACGCACTGCCAAATAGAGAAGAGAACGTCCGTTCCTTTATATGAGACTAGCGGCACCCCTTTTTATCCCCTTATGGAATAATTTTAGAAAAAATCTTTTACAAATGTTTCATGACTTTAATAAAGAACATTTATGCTGAATTTCATTCGAAAAACTTCAGAGACAGCAAAGTTTGCTACCGACTTAGCACCACCGTTTTACCCTTTTAGGAGTTTATTTTTCAGAGTTCTTTTCATAGTGCACCTCTTGGTTATAAAAGGAAGCTCTGAAAAAATTTAAAGTTTCTAAACCTTATAGTTTAAGTTTTGCGTTAACATAATAAACATCGTCGATAAACAAGCATAGGGTCCACGTGATAGTAAGCGTCATCGCAGCTTGAATCATCACAAGAATATCACTGGAGCATTTCCAGCCTCGAGACAGCTTCGTGATTGGAAAGCATTTTTTTATTAGACTAGATCGATAAATAAGCATAAGGTCTGTTATAGTAAGCGTCCTTGCAGACTTTCGACGCTCGAATTATCACAAGGATATCATATCACTAACGCATTACCGACCATGCGACTTGAATGTCACAATAACTTGTAATTTCACTGCCTCTCTAACCCTCATACCGAGTCACTGCTATTTGGCGGGAGAAATAGGTAGTAAGAGGTACTATTCTATTTTGCCGGTACCTTGTGGCACTTACTTTGAATAATTTTAATGCTTCCGCTTGCAACGCTTCTGAGTTTAGTGAGGTCAGCGGCGAAGTGATGTTTTCTTTTGAATATAGTAATGTTGGATGCCTCCATAACACGCAATCTGGAAAATCAAAAAAATTAAGACCTTAAGTAACATTTTAGTCAGGTAAAATGGACCTTCTACAATCACTGGTGATATTTGAACTTTATCATAATACACATAACGTTAGTAATAAAATAATTGGCAAAATACTATATAATTTGCTCAAAATCAATAATTTCGTGCATGATACTTCTACGGAACTGTCGACTGCAATTTATGAGGTAACATAAGGTGTCGTTTGCACGTAATTTTTGCACTTAAATGTATATAATGATTTACATATATGAACTCAATATTATACTACTAATATTATAAATGCTTAAGAATATCTATATGTTTGTTACTTTCCACAATTATGCCGGCTGCACTATAATGAAATTGGACACGTCACCTCAGGAAAGACCATAAGCGATATAAAATGAACACGCAAACGAATTACCGGCCGGATGTTAATCAAGGACAAAAATATTCCTCTTCATCAACGTCTTTAAAAAAAGAAGGTGAATAAACAAGTTATCTTGTACATATAGAAGATAAGAAAAATAATTTTTACGTACATTACTATATATATTTGTATATATCTAAATTTTTTTCATTGACCTTTATAAAAGACTTACTCGGGTCTCCGTCGGTCTCCATCAGTTTCTGAATGAGTTGCTCGAAGTGCGTGCCCTGGCTGAGGCCGCCACCGCTCACCACAGTCAAGTGGTACAGCCACGAGTCCTTGTCCGCCTTACTCTCAAACAACAAGTACGTGGGACCCTGGAAAAGGGATCATGAATCTACTTAATAACAATTCTTTTGACTATGATATCATAATTAAAAAAAAATAATACACCTGTATAAAACTTTTACTGATTATACACAACTCGTATGTACTGTTTTAAGATTCAACAAAAGAGCAATCGCGTTTCATCTTCGTATTAGCCAATGGAAGTCCACTGTTGGACATAGGCCTCCCCATGACATGGGCAATTTTGCCCATAATTGCCGCGTTAGGCAAGCGTGTTGGCGTGATGCTCTTGATGTGCATTTGAGCTACACAATTTTGGATAGATATACCGCCATCTATCGGTTCCGATATCTCAGTCGCCTCTTACGACAAGTGGTGTAGGAGGAAGCACTATTCTACTCTGACGGTACCACACGGAAAAATCGCTTGTATTATGATTAAATTAATTATTGCATTACAGTAGGCACTGGCATGGCTTGGATTCGGGGACCAAGTCCAATAGGTAGACTTCCTATGGAGTAATCAGGTGTTAAAAAGTAATTTTTGGCTAAAAAATGATACAAAAACAATCAGTCTGTCAATCACCTCGAAACTGTAGCAGAAACGCTAAAAACTTCGATCACCGAATCGTATATCAGCCGAGTGAATCAATAATGACTATATTAAGTTCAGTTCCATTACTATGAGATGGCGCCACTTGATATGGAGAATAAATTCGACACTACGGATTAACAGTTCACAGTGTTTTTGTTTTCTCGTTGTAAAATCATGCTCGTCATAACATCAAACGTCAAACATCGTGCAATTAGGCCTAAACATTTCATATTACAATATTATTTCATATAATACTTATTCATATAATTTCGCGAGTAATTTCGTAAAAATAAAAAAAATAGACTTTAGGTTTCTTTTTACAGCTGCTTAAGTAGTGACCTTGGTCAAGTAATTTCAATTCAAATCTCTCAACACTTCTTTTGTCAACTAAATTTCATCCCACAACATCTTATACATTGACCTGACTGCGTGATAAATCGCTTAAACCACTTGTGTTATGGACATCAGACAATAGAGGAATCACTGATTACTAACATAAATATCATCATATAAATATTTATCCTGGGTGGGGATCGAACCCACTACCTTTGGCGCACAAGACAGGATCACTTTCACCTGAGTGATCGGGCCCTTCCTAAATTCACGCTACATACAAACAACGACGTTATTTTGTCTTCTAAACCTATATATACATATCAAACTGCGTGCACATAATCTGTATAGAGGTTTTCATAGTGCATTTCATGCAATATAAACAACATTCACAACTAACAAGTATATGGTATTTCATAGTGTCACTGACCCCTGTTACCTGGTGCTGCGGGTAGATCGCCACCGTGAGGTGGTTGCGAGTGTCATCATTCTTCTCCTCTGAATCCGAGTCGGATACGTGTTCCACGTCCTCGACGCGGGCGTCGCGCATGTTTATCTGACCAGTGGGGTTCTACGGGCAATATGAATATTTATTATCTTTTTAGACATACATTTATCAAATTTATATATAAAATTAGTCTAAATGTACAATCATGATCAGATGAAAACAGTATCAATAATGAGCATACCAGAATAAGATAGAAGCTTGAAAATATGTACTTATCATACTTAGACTAAGCTATGGGAAAAGTAACATGACGCTATCGTGTTACGGCTATCAGACAACAAAGGATACATATTTAACAACCACATATAAAATGAACACAAATGTTCAACAAATAAATGTTTGTTCTGGGTGGGGACCGAACCCACACCCCAATATACAAAATAGGGACTCTATTGATTGCGCCATCACGCCCATAGAAAAAAAAAATCAAATTAAAATATTAATATGAAGTAAAATTGTCTTTACAGCAAATGTAAAAATTAATTTAATGCTTTTCGTTTTTCGATGTAATCAAATGCTTGACCACCCAGACGTCAATTCCAATACCGGAGGGGTGGGCGAGGCGGTTAATGAATAATTAATCTGCGCCTGATCGTTCCTCGTGCTACGCAGAGAAACCCCTTAAAAGTAATTTTATTACCTATAAACTAGAACGAGCAGTTGAATTCTCGTTTAAAGACAATTTTCGTTTTCTTATGTTCATAACATTTAACAAGAATCCACTAGAATTGAAGAAAACCGTAGATAAATACAATGATGCTCGTATAGAGGTTGGGTTCGAAACGTGTGATGCAGCCAAATTATTGGTAAACGTGAGGTTCAAGACACGCTCTGACATTCCTCTCATAACACGTATATTCGCTAAAGGCTTGCAACCAGTTATGTTTGGTAAAAATTGTAGTGACATAAATGTTTCTCACCTGATCACCGGGTGATTTGAAGTACAAAAACATCTTCCCTATGAGGACGCACCAGCTCTTCTTGGCGTGGCCGTTCTTGACCTTGGTCAACCAACCTTGTATCGTCGGCTTGTTGTCTTCTTTACTCAGCAGCAGCTTCGTTGCGTTTCTTCTTTGGACATTCTAGAAGAATAGAGATGATGTATTTTATAGCAACAGTTTTGCATTGGCATACTGAGGTTGTAGGTGGATGAGAAAAATTGAGTTAGTATCATGATAGAACTTAAGGATACAGCCAAACATAAAATAGAAGAAATTAGGTCAGTAAAATAAATAGTAAAACAATTAATTTTATATGAAAATAAAATATTAATGACTAAATAAAATACTAGAAATATATATTGTTTTTATATTTTATAATATCAAAGCGAGCCCTACTTAAATCATTACAAACTAATAACGGCTTTAAAACGCTTTATTTTACAGTTCATAAGAATTTCTTGAGTTGTCTTGTTCTCTCTTTGTAGTTTTATTATTATTATTTTTTAATATGATATTCTTCTTAAATAGACAACGACGCTATTATATTGTTTGTAAAATAAAATATATGACGGCACTGCACATGAGCAGTATTAGTCTTAGTGAAATGACGCGTCATCCCCACCTAATATAAAAGGTGTATTTTCTTTATCAAATGGCATAATAAATAATCTAAAAGATTGAATTTCACAGCTAAATGTTTCTTTACAGTCATAGGCAGAAAGTTTGCGACTCAGAGAGAGCATAACAATACTAAGAAAAAATAATCTAAACTACTATAAAAAATAATTATTAATGCTAAACCGATTTAAAAAATACATCCCACCAAAAAAGTCATATTATCAAAGAATAAATTAGGTAATGTTACATCATCTAAATGAATATGTATCTGTTTGTTTTTAACATTTACGCGACAAGTCGTCTGAAAGAATCATAGCGATAATTGGCAAGTGGACAGCTTGAACACTGTAAAGGGCATAGACTAACTTTGAACAATCCTGTGGGACCCGATATACCATGAAGTCATAACCCAATTCGAACACATTCCAGATTTACTTTTGATCGAATTGATTGTAAATACAAGAGCTCGACGGCGCATTCGGTAGGTAGTGTTTCTATCTTATGCGCCGGCTTCGTGTTGTATTCGTACTATTACATTTTTAATTCCTCTGTTATTTGATCCTTAACTCACGTCCTTTAAGCTACTCATCTCAGAGTCAGGCCAATGTATGAGACGTCGTATGAATTTAGTATTATTATATAGGCGAACAAAAATGAACGCTTCGCTTAATGCAGTTTGAGAATCAGTACACGTACGTCTAATTAAAGTTAAAATTTTACTTGAGAATTATATATTCACCGTTCAGATTACAGAGGCGGAAAGTCGGAATCGGTGAGTGTTGAGAACCGTACAGCTGACACGACACAATGTAATATAAATGAAGGAATACGTTAGTAAATTACTGATATCAGAGATAAATATAAAAAAAAATGCAAGCATCGATATACATCAAGCTTTTTTAAACAAATCTATTTTATTATATCGTTAAAACTAGGTTAAAAAATTGCGTTACATATTTTACACATAGTTAAAATTCACAAAAGATAGAAGATATTATCAGGATTGAAGTCTCTTGATCTTTTGAACAGTAGCCGCAATGTAGAACAAAAAAAATTTAAAATGTTAAACAGAGTTTTAAAGCCGTTGAAAAAGTAGAATGTTAGAGAATATTCTACGAGACTTTTTATTTTAGAAATTTTAAAATAGATTGATCAACTAATGTGGTGCAGCTGTTCTAGAATCATGCACGTTCACACATTTAGAAAATACATTTTCATTTATATAGATAAAGGGAAATTTGTCTCACTATGGAAAGAAGTCTGCACTGTTCTAGGGAGCACAACTATTCAATAACAATACCTACTATAAAAGAGTGTGAGAACACAATTATATTTAAATGTAAGTTAAAATTGTATTTAGAGTAGAGTACCGGCTAATTTTACATTTTTATTAGAACTATGATAATATCTCATTGTAAATGAAATGTAATTTTGTATGAGAATAAAGATTAAAGATACAAACACATTGGTTTTTAATGACAATAATACATAGATGTATCACTTTATTTCCTTAACTTAACTTTCCCCCGGGTCTTCTGGGTTCTTAGGGAACCTTTTTGGTTGGATCAAACATACCTCTTTTTTTCCGAAGGTAAAATCTATCTACACGCCTAATTCTATTAACATTAGTTCAGCGGTGTAGCCAAAAACGTGTAACAGATAGACAAACATTCTCGCAGGTATCTTTATATATCCTATATCGACGCCCCGCGGTTTTACCTACGCTGTTGCCGTTCTCGTGTAAACAATAAGTAATAGAAGTAGCTTAATTTAATCATAACGTCAGCTATCTGCCAAAGAAGTCTCGTCAGAATCGGTTTAGTCTCTTCTGAGTTTACCTCAAACATAAATACCGTACCTACTTTCATATGTTATAAAAAATCTGTCATCTTTTCTATTAATTTTTTTGTTTTCATTCAAAACCCACAGCTCCTATATACTAGTTGACAAAAAACTAATCTTTCAGCCAAAGGACTTTAAATTAAAAATTTATGTATGTACATATTTATTAATTATAATAAATATGTACATACATACATATATGTGATTATAATCAGATACATATTTTGCTACAGAAAACAAACAGACACCACAATTTTATTTTTATGTATAGATCAATTATTTACTGAAATACCATTTTGAAATAATAAAAAAAATACCTGTAGCACCCTTATCCAATCCTCCATAGTGGCAATGCTGTCTGCTGTGAGATAGTAGGTCCGGCTGCCGGTAAATATCTCGAAGGTGGCGGCACCCTCGTTGCGGGAGATCTTGCACGCTTCACCGAGACCTATCTGCCCTTGCGGCTTCCTATTCACCTCCGATTGGGATTTCCAATAGGAAAGTGTCCCGTTTTTGAGGACAAACCTGCGGAAAAAGGGAATTTTTATAACCACCATATTCATCAACATCATTATAACACCACATCCACTGCCACACTGATGTCCAGATCCCAGCCTCCCAGAGAAAGAGGGATTTTTATTTAGAATTATCGAGCTGAGGCGTTGTAGCAATCGCAGAAAGAAGCTTCGCGACGAAAAATACACTACCCATCCCCGTCCTTTTTCATTTCAGACACGCTGTTTTGGGTGGATATAATACCATCTGTCAAGCCCAAGCTGCCCAAGCAACACTTATCTAACTATGATCTATTGTCAACCCATCTTCGTGTATAAAGAGATTAATGTATGTGGAGAGAGTATGAGAAGTATGCAAGGATTAAAACAAATGGATCCCTGTTAACCCCGCTATGCCTTAGGAGTGAAAAGATGTAAAATATAAATGTGTTTGTTAAAAAGTTACATGTATTTTTGAGATGCAATAATATAAAAGGAAATAAAATAATGTATTCAGATACAAACGTAGTCGCTTTAAAAGGTTTTCACATGCTTTAATTATCCCGGTAATTTGTTTAGAAAGGTGGTCCTTATTCCCATATTTCTCTAAGTAGATAGTGTAGAAATTTAAAAATAAAATTTACATATCTCATATATGGGTCTGACACCGAGATAAGTAGCTGAAAGCACTTGTGGCAACAGTGAAATCACCAATATAATATATAAACACATATTTACCATCCAGTCACAGAACAAACACAAATACTTATCACCTGTTTGTCTCAGTAGGGCATCGAACCCGCACGTAGGATAGGACACTACCGAATGTGCCATTGAGCTCATCATATAATATTAAATATAAGTATTTTCTTTAAACAACGTTCTATGAACATCTAATTCTTGTCTATGTGTATTGTCGCAGCAACAGAATCACTCACCATCTCTTCCTCCATGTCTTCAGCTTCCCCCCCAACTTGGCAAGATGTCCGCTCTTCTCCAGCGCGTCGTGCCGCCTCGGCGACTCGGTGGCCGGTGGCGCGCGACACAGCGACGCCAGCGACGGCGACGCCATACTGTCGCACGACACCGCGTCCGGAGGGATGGCGTAATCGTCCGACATACCCGACTCGAACGATGTATCTGACGTTTAAGAAAATATTTTGATTACAATTTTCGTTCGGTACAACAATATGGTCAAAGCTGACTGTATTAAAAAAGTAATCTTTATATTGTTATTTAAAAAGAATTGCGTTCTGTGCAAAGAAACTGTGGCGGCGCATACACACATTTTTGTGTGTATGTAACAAATAACTCAAAAATTACTGGAACCATTTCAAAAACTCTATCGCTATTAGAATGCTTTAGAATTGACTATATTATATTGAAAATATATATAGAAATCCCTACCTAAAATAAAACTTCAATGGAACATCCAAATTTGTAGTTTTATATTTATGTTACAAATAAACTCAAAAAAAATTATATGTATATTAAATACTGAAATGAATTCAAAATTCAAAAAAGAATATAAGCAATATCATATCCCCATATTTTGACGGAAAAAGGAACTCGAGTGAGATCGCTGAGCGCTACTAGTTATATATATATATATATAACAACATCAAACAATACTGCCCAAAAATACCAAAAGGTATATTCTTTAATAAATTAAAGTCTAATAACTTATATAAACAGGCTTATCCATAATAATCTTTCCCCGTAATGAGCGACTAAACCAGCGGGTGGGTACAGCCTTTAATATTTGATTAGCGGCTTGTTATTAATAACTAACGAGAGAACACAGCATAAGTCGTTGTAAAGTTAAGTATAAAAGTGATAAACCATTTATGGCAAGTACCACATCTTTTGAATACAGCAAAACCAGATAATGACTTTCGAAGGCAAAGTGGTACTCGTGACCGGTGGAAGTTCAGGACTGGGCGCTTCGACAGCGATAGAATTCGTTAAAGAAGGAGCGCTGGTAGCTATCGTCGGCAGAAACGAAGAGAAGCTGCGAAGCGTCGCGGACCAATGCAAGTCACATGGGAGAGCACCGCTCATTCTGGTGGCGGACCTGAAGAACGATGTCAAGGTCAAGTTCGTCGTGTCCAAGACTATAGAGGTGTTCGGCAAGTTGGACGTGCTGGTCAACAACGCCGGCATGATAAAATACAACACACTGGAGCCAGAAGAGGCGATGCCTCTATACGATGAAATGATGTCGACTAATACACGAGCTATGGTATACCTAACAATGCTTGCGGCGCCATATTTGATCGCAACTAAAGGAAACGTTATAAATATTTCCAGCATCGCCGGTTGCAAGGTGCTTTTGAGCATTTCACTGTTTTATGGGATGACTAAGACCGCGGTCAACTACTTCACCCAAGGCATGGCGACGGCGCTGGCTCCTCACGGAGTCAGGGTCAACAGCATCAGCCCAGGACCAGTTAGATCTGACATCTTGACTAACAACGAACTACCACACACGTGGGATGATATGAGCCAAGGGACCGCCCTCGGTAAGATAGGGGAGTCGGAAGAGATTGCGGCGCTTGTCTTGTTTCTGGCCAGCGATAAGGCGTCGAGCATCACTGGCTCCAACGTAGTGACTGACAATGGATGCCTGATAAAGTGCCCAGGTTAAATAGCGTGTTATACGTCACTTCTCAGTATAAACCGTGACGTCACAGTTTGTATTGTATATGTCAGTACGTTTTCAATAAAAAAAGATTGTGACCTATTACAGGCAAAATGTATTTTTTAAAAGCATAGCAAATTTGTTTTACTAGAAAAAAATCCCCTTTTTTGCTCTAGCCGTGCCCTGTTTCACCCGCGTAGTACCCGATCCCCTGAGAATAATAAATAAAACTCAAGTTACTCTCTAAACTTCTATCTGCCAGTGAAAGTACGACTAAAATCGCTCCAGACATTTCGGGGATTATCTGGAATAAAAATTACAGACAGACGTAGCCTTATATTCTTTCATATGCTGATAGCAAATATAAACCGCATTTTTATGGCTGTCCTAAAACCATTTCTTACCTCTAGTTTTACTCTGCTTACTAGGCGAGCCACTGCTGGATCTCTTAGCGGGACTCAAACTGGAGCTAGTCTTCACGCTCTTCGAGGGACTGCTCGCGCTTAGGCTGGTGTCGGACGAGCTGCACTGACCGTTGGCGCTATTTGTCAGTACCAGCGCGTGGTTCGTGCTCTGTTGTATGGACACTGGCAGCACGCTCGTCAGATTCACGTTGTTCATTTGATTGGACGTTTGCGCACCTATATGTTATTCCGTGTTAGAATAGCTTCGGAGTTGATCCGTTGCATTGTTAAATTAAGCTTATAAATGTCTCAAGCAAGTTTTGTTTTATTTAGCCTCGGACCGGAATTTAGTAATGAAAACACGAAAGGCAGATGCCCAAAACAACCAGGTTGACAGACAAGCTATCAAAACCACTGGATAGAATGCGTCACAGCAGCCTATAGACACTCGTAATATCACAAGGATATCACTAGCGCATTTCCAATCTTGTGCTAACCTTTTGTTTAAGGTAAAACAAAGGTCAGTCAAAACAAATGCAGATGCATTGGTATCTCACTCTCACCTATTTCTACTACAATAACAGTGTTTGCATTGCTGTGTTTTCAAAGGTGAGAGACAGTGAAATTACTGGGTTATTGTGTTATAATATATTCATGTCACAAGTGCTGTAAAGTTTACTATCACGCGGACTGTAGGCTTGCTTATCGATCTGGTCTAATAAAAAAAACCAAGTTGCATCCCACTAAAGGTCAGATATTGAAAGCATTATGAATTTTAAACTAATCGTTTTGGATACACAACACACGTTGTAGTTTGTATTAATAAAAAAAAAATTAAGTGTTAGTATTTCAGTAGAATCCATTAAGACTCGAATATAACATTTACGCTTACCATAGTTGGTGGCGATCAAATGATGAGGCGTGTTATGTACAGTGATACCCATCGACTCTTCGCCGTCGGAGGAATCGTCCGACGAATCGCCCGTGAACGGCATTGACCTTATTTGACTAGCTCGCTGTAACAAACAATAAATATTCATACCAAACAATAATAATCAAACCTTACAAATATTATAACCGCAAAAATTCGTGAGAATGGTTCATTATCATCATATCAGCCGTAAGACGTCCACTGCTGGACATAGTCCTACCCAAGTAATCTCCAATAGAACCGGTTGTATGCGGCCTGTGTACAGCGCGATCCTGCGGTTTTAGTAAGATCCTCTGTCCATCTTGCGGGTGGACGCCCTACGCTGTGCTTGCCGGAGCCTACGTGGTCTCCATTCCAGAACCTTACGACTCCATCGGCCATCGGTTCTGCGTACCAAATGCCCTGCCCACTGCCAGTTCAACTTACTAATCCACCGGAAAATATCGGTAACATTGGTTCTTTTACGAATCTCCTCATTCCTGATTCGATCGCGCAAAGATACTCCAAGCATTGCCCTCTCCATAGCTCGTTGAGCAACTTTCAGTTGGCTGATAAGGCCAATGGATGTGTGGATGAATTTCAGAATAGCTGAACAAATGTGGATCTAAATAGTCACAGATATTATTGAAAGGCTATCACATATAGGAGTATTATCCCGCAATCGTGTTTTGTTTAGCTGACAGGAAGCAATATAGATTTCTGCCCGTAATGACAAGTGACTCTCAGTCTAGGTCTCGCGGACATTAAAGTCGGGAAGGTATGCGATCGTCCTGAGTGTCTATTGTGGTCAAAAACCCTAATTCTATTGGAAACCTATTGGCACGCTCTAAGTCCAAGCTTGGATGTCCTGCGGTTAACACATTGATATTTCTCTAGTCACAAAATTCAAGATGTGATCGCCAAAGTATATAGACTGCGGTGACCACTTCTTGAATTTATCTTAAGCCGTATCTATGTTCGCCAAGTATTACAAAAAGCAAACTAGACATAGAATATTGGTGTCGTCATCTTTAGTACGGGTAGTTTTCAATGAGAATAGTCAGCTAATACTTCTTCTTCTTTATAGTACCCGTCTAAAATGTCCACTGCTAGGCATAGCCTGTTAAGGAAGGAGGTATGTTGGTAGCAATCGTAGAACGCGCAGGGAAAGCTGCTGCTCTTCCTTACCCAGTTGCATCTGATCTATACATTGTTTCGAACTAATCTCCATCTATCACCTTCGGTAAAATAGCTCTGCCAGTGCTCCACAGCTGGAAATGCGGTTAGTAACTTAGTATGAAAATGTTCACATACCCCTTTAACGGTGGCGTAGACAGGTACGGAGATGTCCTGGTAGCTGGTGGACTCGTGCACGGCGCGAGCTGGAGGCGGACTCAGAGACCCCTCCACAGACTGCTGCAGGCCATCGTCTGCTACCTAAGGAAGACTCGTTTGGTTACATCACACACTTGGGCAGGTTAATACTGTTAGGACTCAACTTGGTCAACCGGCCTTAGGTATTTTCGTCATCAATCTTCGGAGGTACAAAGAGGTAATTTTAAATCAATCTGGACCTATCCAGATTGATTTAAAATTAAAGGCAAGTATTATAAATGAAAGCTTGAGTGATTATTATTAATAGGTATTACTGAGAAATACAAGGTAAAAAGACCTAGCTTTAAAACTTTCAATTTGCATTGCACTAGATCTGACAGGTTCTTTTCTGGTGGCTGACATAATGAACCTACTGTAAACTTAGTTTAAGACCCGTCTAGTGCCGGTAGCAGCAGCTATGCGAGTTTTAAGGTAGGCCAGTCAATGACTTATTTGTTAAAATGTCAGTTATTTGAGTAATATTGTTATTAGTCGATCCATATTATTGTAATTTTAAAACTTTGAGCTATTGAAATATACATATTTATTTTCCTTTTTTTGAACCTATTTCAATTATAAAACGTAAGAAAATTGCGCAAAAGTTTTCTATGTTCGATATATTTTGCCATAAATTTTACTATAGTTACTACATCATTCCAAAATTTTACAAAACTCGATACACCCTCACTAAAAACAATAAATAATACCCACAAGTTCGTCTGCCACAAATACCTGATATATCTTGGCTTCCCAACTCGGAAACCGGTGTAGCGGCGGAGTGGGCGGTCGGGGCTGTTCTGACGTGGAACTGTCACCCGTGGAGGAGCCGCCCCGACTGGTGGTGCCTTGGACCACCACGTTCACTGCGCCTTGCCACGCTGGCGTGCGTTCTGACAGCAATAGGAGAAGATATACACACGCATTACATTAAAACTTAGTCTCGAAAATATGGAAAAAGCTTAAATAAAGGAAAGGAATAAATAGGGAAAGATGATTAATAAAAATAACAAATCGTTTATCGCAATCATAAAGCATCTCCATCCTGTTACATTTGAGCTACGCTGTTTCGAATGAATATACCGCCATCTATCGGTGTCGGTAACTCAGTCGCCTCTAACGGCACTTGGTACTGGAGGTATTATTTTTCTTTACCGGCACCCCAAGGTATTGCCCAAAACATTGTGTAAAAATGATAAACAAAACAAACGCCGTATATGAAGTCAGCCTAATACAACGTCCATATAATAAAAACAATAAAATGAGCTTATGTATCACTGATAAAATAGCATTCAAATCGTTAACACTGTCAGGCATAATTACTTTCTTTTTTACTTTCTGCATTTTGTATGCAATGTTATCACACACTTACTCTTAACACAGTATTATGAAACACGACTTTGTCGCAGTCACTAAGCTGATTGTAAGTGCACATTTCCCTATGTTGGTTCAGGGCCAAACCATTATATTATGTTATTTTAATAATATATATATTTTTTATTAGACTAGGTCGACAAACAAGCGTCAGCGTACAGTTCGTAATAGTAAGCGTCACAGTATCCTATAGACGCTTGTAATATCACAAATATATCACACCAACGCTTAGAATGCCAACCTTGTGACTTGAAGATATTATGTCATATTACCCAGTAATTTCACTTCAATATATAAGAAGTGTCTGTAACAAAACGCCTTATTTAATCGATATAGAAGTTTACCTCTGCTCGGCGTATATATTTCAGCATAGTCATGAGTCGTGTCACCGTCGGTGGAAGTGTTTGGTGTTGTTGGTAGAACGACTAAGTTTTCGACAGCGGTCTAAAATAAGAAAGCATAATTATATAGGATATTATAATACTAAATACAATATGAAACTAAAGAGTAAATTATTGATAGATCATGATATGACCTACGCATAATAAATATAAAGTAAAATGAATGGACTTCTCAATGTATGTATAATATTTTTAAACATTTGTTAGATTCCCATACACGAAACTATATAAACATAATCAAAGATGTAATAAATTTATTTTTCAAGTATATACTTTTATGCCTTATACAAACATATACTAGATAAAGTAAAGGTATTCACTAGATACAGCCAAACGTGCGCGTTCACTCGACAAAAGCAAACGCCTAATTTGAGGTCAGCCTAACACAACGTCTATATAACACGAACAAATCAAAACGCACCGCTAGATCATCCGCTAATAAGCTGGCAGTGGTCCTCTCATCCATGGTCCGGTTCATCGTGGTAAGGCTGGGAGGCGTGGTGTTCGCCAGGTTGGTGGTACCTATCGACAGGTTCCGCCTGTGCCGGACTGGTGTGCTGTAGTGTGGTTCCGATGACGTTATTGGGAGCTGTAGGAGAAGAACATTAATAAACATAATGGAGTATGTAGTCATGTTTCTGTTATTGCTATCAATTCTCACATTTATATACATCACAAAAAATGTATTAATTTATATTATACAGATAATAAAATGTTTTAGGACTACCAAAAAAAGTCTAACTGTATGTCTATTTGTTTGTATGAACATGATAAATACAAAAGATATCTACCAGATTGTTATTTAATTGGTATTCACTAATGACAGTTCAGGTTTATACTCATCAATGCTAAATATGGTAGATAATCAAGAGACAATCAATGTAGTATGTAATGTATGTAACATATTAGGTGAAAGATTTACATCAAGGACAGGATCCCAATAATAAATTTCAGTTTATTAATTTAAATAAAATTAAATAAAATAAAATTAGTTTATTAATTAATTTCAGATTTAAAAAAGTTCAGTTGAGATAGAATTGAATAATGATATTATTATTAGATAATAATGTTGTTTTTAAATGATTTTGTGCATATAATATAAAGAAATAGTAATATAGACTAATCATATAAAGACTATGATAAAATACTAACAATAATTTTAATCTCATACAAAGACAAAATACAAATATGTTCACCTAAAAACATGGAATTAACCTATGAAAAATAGCAGGCAAAATAATATTCCTATGAAATTCTAAATAAAGTTGCAGAAATTAAAAAATTCATTAAAATAACATTTGAATGTCAATCAATAACCAAACTCAACTAACTTCAATTTAGATTTAAAAAGGAAGACAATTAAGTCTACTACAAAATTAAAAAAATGTTTTGAATTGTAATTTAATATACAGCCCCCGTTTCTAAATGAATCCATTGAAAATAGCAAAACAATAATTCATGTGCATCAACTAAAAAGTGAGCAAAAGAACAGTTGGAGATCTAGCATTCTAACACAGACTACCTGTGGCCCTTCCAAACTCTCTGACCGCCTTCGGTTGGAGGCTAAGAGGCTGGTGGCTGACCGAGGGGAGCCTTCCTCGGTCCTTACTTCAAGGGAGAGGCTCGCTCGAGTCGGAAGAAACTGAGAAGGGAATAGTTTTAAAGGGGGAGGTTTCTAGTTAATGTTCTTGAAAATTGTTGTTTTAAAAATTGATATAGATGTAGAATATAAGATTTAAAAGAGAATTATTGAAATTAACGTTCAAAATATTGAAAAAAACATTAAAGCACTTGTCACATTGAGTTGGTATCGTTAATAAAAGAAGTTATTATAAATATTAGTTCACAATACTATATTTAATTCAAAATGTATAATTAGAACATTTAAACATAACAGTCCAACAAACAATCCAATGAAAATTTAATTAAGTTCTCAAATTACTTACAGGCAAAAATACTTATAAAGAATAGACAATGCTAGTTAAGTTATAACAACTACATTCAAAGAATCCAAGTTCGCGTAAGTATTAGCAAGGGATATGTTTGTCTATAATAGTTTTTATAAATAAGAAAGCTATATGATAGACTTACAGCACAATTTCTGCTTCCCTGTGCTGCAATATGATTTCTTAAAAGCTCTAACTGCTGGTTGCAGCGATCGTTTTGTTCACGCAGCTGCTGGTTCTGCTGCTCTAGCTCACGGAGCTTATTTGTAACCCACTCTTTGATTCGGGCTGCCTTTGCTTCTACTTGTTTCGCGTCGTGGAGTCTTAGCTGTTTCTGAAATAATTATATAATGACATTTATACATATATTCAGGATATGTTATAACCATAGAGAAATAATGTTTACATTATATGTAGGATATTAAAAAAATAATATTATGCCAAGATTAAATTTATATTTAAGCACATCCAGTTCAATATTAGATAATGAAATGCTAAGTAAGTTAATCTCGTAAATAAAAAGGTATAACAAATGATTACTTCGTAATTAATTAGCATGCAAGTATAACAAGCTTATAAATAATACAATATATAGTAAAACAATCAACACAAATAGTATAAAAAGTTTTTATTTCCTTAATTTCTTAAACATATTTACTTACAACGGAATTGAAATCCGTGAAAGTGGATAAAGAAACAATTATATTTATTAATACAAAGATTAACTTAACATAGACATTAAACAAAACACGGGTTAGTAATTAATTATCACAAAATGTAGGCAAAATTATATAATTTTGTGAATGTACCGATGTAAACATAATTTTATATAATAAAATCAACTTCTGTGTATGTTTACCTCCATTCTAATTGGTTTTAAGCAAAGCTTGATCTTGAATTACTTGTATCTAAATTTATACTGGTTTGTCTGGACATGATTGTAGATGAACATAATGAAATTTCATAATCACTTTAAGTCATAAAATTGAATATTTTCATAGAAACATTGCAATTGAAAGTAAACAAAACTCATGTCTAATATTTATTTTCAACGTCACTAAAGATGGAGACATTAACATTTTTAAAGTGACGTTAGGATGCGTTCGTAAATACTTAATTTGAAACTTTAAACGGCTTCTTTCTAACTAACTAACTTTATATGGCTATACAAAATGTAGTGAGTTTTTTCCCACTATAGTTAGTTTCTGTATATTCACTATAATAAATTTTAGTTAGTCAGTGCAAGATAATATTAGTGGTACTACGTACCTGTTCTTCAATTTGGCCCTCAAGTCGCGAGATGGCTCTGGGTGCGCCTTCAGCGCCCGCTGGCCACTCGCACAGCCGTTGCTCCATGGCGCGGACCTGGAACAACGCAAAAGCACTTTGAACTCATAGCTCCTCGTTATGTTCGAGTTCTTGTTATAATACAATCTGACATTATCGAAAATTAAATAATAATAGGTATAATTTTGTTATAACTTTATGTAAGTAATAACATTTTATATAACCTTACTATTCATAGACGATATGCGATTCGAATTTCGAAAGAGAGGTCATTGATAACTGCAGCAGGTTCCTGTAAACTAAGTCAAGGCTTTCGAGTTATCTAAACTACATTCCAGTAGGATACATGTCGCAAAGCATCCAGCCGTTGCGTTACGTAACAGCTACAAAGCCACAAGGCTCGGGTACGACCGCATGTTGCAATGCTCCCGTTGTATCAATGTGGCGACAAGAATCAAAGCTCGCCAACCACACCGTGATACCGAGCGTGTCACGTTACGCAATTAGAACAGTTGTGGTTTAGATCCAGGTTTGATTGCCGTCATAAGTGGCTAACGATAGAGAACATTCCATTGTATTTGTAACATATTTTATAATATCATTAAGACAATCAGGAATTTTAATGAGAAGAATGCATTTTCGGCGCTTTATTTGGTACGGAATAATTATAATACATTTTTACTTTTCCATTACATTATTCTTGTGGAAGAATGTACCTATGTATTTTTGTGAATTACAATGTCTTTAAAAGAGTTTAAATAACTTTTGTAAAAATCGAATAAAAATACATGACCAAGACGAAATTTTAATATACATATCCTAATAATCAGCTAACAATTAGGTATTTCTACATTTAAACATTTGTGAAACACTTAGATTATTTCGATGATAGGATTTTAAGCGTTAAAAGTGCAATCATCAAAAACAGTATCATTTTGTAGCCGTTTTATCTGTAACGGGCAGTTTAAATATAAAGATTTGGCTACAATAAGGGTCAAAACTAAGCCGCTAATATTTCAATACTTAGCCAATCCTATTTACAAGCCGACGTGTCCCGAATCCACTACAAGGGATTGGGGACCCAATCAGCCATGTGGGGATTAACTGGCAATATTTTGGATTGAATCGGCGTGATTGGGCGTGGATGAGATTACGGGAATGTGCCTGGAAGCCCAACACCCTGCGTGATATCGTCATTACGCCTACGAGGGATTAAAGGAATTAGTTTTAACGTTATATTCACTCGAATCTTGTACACAGTGTTTGCTGTGGAACATCAAATGTATTTTGTTATAGCATAGAGTATCCTGAGATATTTACAAGTCAATCATTCTCACCCAATTTATAAAAGATTCTAAATTGTTTTTCATACCACAATACTATCAAACATAAATGCGTCACACTAAAAACACTTTATTTAACCGGCTATGATTACAGAATGAAAAAAGTTCTATTTAAATTAAAGTTTACGATTTCAAACGACAAAAATACTGTCTGCCATGGATACTGTTTTCTCTACTACTCATTCTTGACTATGAATCAGTGCGATATAAAAAAAGATAGGAAGGATGTTAATTTTAGCCATGTTACGTCTTCAAGTATAATATTGTCACTCTCTTCCAATCAAATCACTTATAATACAATAAGTTATCATTTCTCAATAACAATTGCCGTATTGATAACGGTCACTCAAGTATTTCATTAAGCCATACTCACCGCTGTCCGCGTATACGTTTCTGAAGAACATTCCGATGGCTTCACGTCTCAGCATTTCGGTGAATCATAGACAGCTCAGTTTACTGGCCATAATCCTCATTAGACGCAGACATGGTTTCCGGGACCATAAACCACGGTATAAAATTTACTACCTGAGTTCAATGACCGCACTGTTCACGTTTATTCCAATTTGGCACTTTACACGTGAAATATGTTCTTATTACCGCCACGTCACATGTCCTCGTTCACACACTATAAGACTTTGGTTATACAATATTGCTTTTATGCTACCAACCCTTCACACAAAGGATTATAGAATAAGCCGCTTACTCTCTTTTATTATAAGGCTTCGGGCTTAGAGAAATTTGACTATTCATCATTTACACAATGAGCCCTGTCGACTGCTATAGTTTAGATATGTTTGTATGAAAACTATAGCGGCCGTGGTTTATAGAAGAGTGAGTTTTAGCGACTGCTAGTAAATAATGTTGAATGGAATACAATACAAAGCAAATTCTGGCTGCTCATAATGCTGCCCCTAATCTTCATGAATCGTCATGGTAACGTTACTATTCCAAGGCCGGATCCACCGTTGCAGGCACGATGGGCATGCCCACAACCACAATTGACTTCTGACTTGTTCATCAGCGATTTTACACTTTGACTCGCAATTGGACCACTCGAATGACTATGCGACATCAAACAGGCACAGGGTCGGTATAAAACAAAAGATAAAGGACTAACACTTGGATGATTTTCTACTGGCTATGACCACAACCTATTTTGAAGGCTGGGTATATATATATATATATATATATATTAGGTACAAGAAACTTTCCAATAATAGATCGTTTTTTAAATCTGTTTAGTTACTTTTGATTTTATTCGTTACAAACGTACTTAATTACAAATGTTGTCTTTATATTAAATTTTAGGTAGAGTCTATTTTTTTAATATACCTAATATACTTAGCCTGTATTACTCGGTAAAGCTTTCTTAAGGTGAAATATTGAGTTATATCGTTTTTATCAGTATTACTGGAAGCAATCGTGTAGTCTTCCCACATGTTAGGCAGTATAAGTAGAAAATATGAACCTTTAATTTTTTAAGTCGTCTCACTTTAGTTTCTAAATACTAGTAATAAGTTGTGCAAAGCTAGATAAACCTTGATTGTTGTTAGACATTTAGAATAAGGAAAGGTGAACCGAGTGAAGGATCTATCCAGGAATAGCTCGCATTAATCACAAACTCGGTAATTTGCCTGAGTCAGCGACGGTAGGGGCGCCAGTATCGCTAAATCGAGGTACACTTCATAAGCGGAGACAAATGGCCGACAGTTAGCGTACGTTATTGTAGTTATAATGTTCAGTTGTGTTGAATCCGTCCGTATTCGTATAAATCATGTTTTGTAAAATGTTAATCTGTAATTATTTTATATGAGGTAGATAATTGACATGAGGTAGCTCATACAAAAGGTAATCTGCATTGGCACCTTACTCTCACCTATTTACTACCGACACATAACAGTGTTCGCATTATTGTGTTCTGGTCTGAAGGGTGAAAGAGGCAGTGAATTTACCGAGTAATGTAGCATAATATGCTCAAGTCACAAGGTTAGCAACGCGTTAGTGATATCCTTGTGATATCACTACAACAAGCGTATATAGGCTGCAGGGTTGCTTACTATCACGCGGACTGTATGACTGTAAAAAAAATCATGATATGTGATGTTTAAATTTAAAATTATGATCGATTACTCAACATGTTTGAGTGCAAGCAAGTTAAAGTAGCCAGTTATTCATAACAATGGTGTTCAAATCAGCGATAACAACACAGCAGTTTTCACTATAGCTGTACACTATAGCTATCAGCGTATGCATAAAAAGCGGTGTAAAACATCTTCCGTTGTAATTAACACCAATTCAAAGCATTACCACTTGTCCAGTAACATAAACATTAAATTAACCACCGCTAACTAGTGTTAAGTATGCTGCACAAACAAGGAAGCACTCGACAAATTCGTTGCCATCAACGAGTTAATTAGAGAACTCACTGTAATGATACGTACCTACATTTACATTTCCATTAATGTAAACGGGGAATCTGTTCCACTGGATGTTATTGGTGATTAATTCTTTACTTATTAACGCAATGCTGTATTTCGGCTTAAAGAATGACACAAACTAGACTAGACTAGATATTGCGCTATCTAAAGTGATATTTTTAATCTCTTTAGTGTGGCGTAGGAGTTATTAACGATTAGAGACCGTTTCGTCCTTACATCTAGAATTAAACTATGTGTATAATACAACTACTTTACATTTCAAATAAAGAACATAAATAGTAAAATAAATCTTAATATACTGCTGAATATTATTAGAAATATAGGGGAAAATTAGTCACCACTCTTGTACCAAAGGAGTGTGATTTACGGTTCTAAAATAACTCTTTACTGAACGCATCAGTAAGCGCCACCGGATGAGCAGCACTGTGGTAATTTTTTTTATTTTCTCATTCTATTCTAAACATCCTGCGAAATATTCAACATGGTAATCAGCGTTCTATTTTTTTTAAAAAATAATTAACTACGCGTTTAAAATTATTAAACATAGGTACTTCTTTTACTTTGCTATATTCAAATGGATTTCTTTGAAACTATGACAAAGAAAAAAGTCAGAAGGAAAGTTCCAAATTTGAACACTGGGAATTGGTGCCAACTACAAATGAAGTTTGAATGTTCCAGAATTTATATTCATTTTCAAAGGAATGGGGTGGAAAAAAGTTTTCCTCTCAACTCAACCAAACTTAAGTCGAGAGTACCGTGAATGGCAGTAGTTTGTTTGCTCTCAGTAGAACAATCGGTGCGAGTGTTTACCGTCACTCCCGGAATAGATCAAAGTCGTCAACCTCAGACTAAATAAACACAGATTGTAGGTACATACCAGACATAAGTAAATAATACAATGTGCGCCTACGTATTATTTTGAACGTATCAATAAAGTATATAAATGATAAAGAAGTTAAATAAGTCACATTATAAAAAATATAGTTTTGGTAAAGAGTAGAAAACCGTTTGCTCTGACAAATTATCAATTTATTAGTCTGACATGGAACTATCACGGACATTCGGTCGGGTTTTTTGAATTTGGAACACATTTACATTGAAGAGCGTCCGATTTATTTCTTTAGTCTGCTTTCGAATCGCGACTGAGAGTCTCGACTATCGGGCGTGACTGGAAGCGTTCGAAATTCCGCGTATTTGGAACACTCAAGGCGGCAGTGAAATACTTTGCATAATCAAATAAAGCTGAAGACAGAATTATGGCTAAGTTTGAGAGCTGCATCAAATTGAAGGAAACGAGCGTAGAAATAATAAACATTACTTAAAATTTATTATATTCGGGTATTCAATAATATTATGTAATAAGGTGCGTTTAATAGAAATCTATAGGAAATTATTACATTATTATAACATGGGTGATAAAATTGAAAAATAAATAGTAAAACTAAATCAATTTAACAAAAGTAATTATTAGGGACATTTAGAATTGTCCCCATATTTATTTAGTAGTAACAACAACGTAGACGTTGATAATATGAGTTATGTCACTTTTTATAAAAAAAAACAAACAATTTGAATCTGTAGAACCACGGATAAAATATTAAAAAAGAGAACGGAAAAGAACGAACTTCAACTAACCGTCACATCAAACGAGTTTTAAGAAACTTTTTCTCCGTTCAAATATGGAATACAAACTGTTTCAACATACGCAGTCAACTCGAGCCGTGAAGTTAATTATACTATTTTACAATGCTAAATGACAAAGCAGGCTTACTATGTCTTTTACTGCTGCTTAAGCCTTGTTTATTTAACATTGTAGAATACATCAACATACGGCTTTTCTTGCCGTTTGCCGATAATCAGAATTCTACTGTTTAACATACAGACTTAACATTCTCTCGTTAAGTGATCCGGGATCTTCTCGTGGGAATTAAATGTAATCCCTTATTGAATGTTCTATGTATATCTACTACAACGTTAACCCGATTGACTAATTTAGATTAATATTTAAAATGCTAATGAGCATGTTTGTTAGCCGTGGTGAACCCGAAGCGTAGAATGCATCCTAATTAATGTAGCTCTAATGGCAAGCGGGGATGAGCAGAATGGATGGGCGTTCGGTTGTGAAGGTGCAACGTCTCGAACCCCTTAACAGCAATGAGTGAGTTCTATAGCTAGTACGATGATATTGTTTGTTTCTGTTTCACGTTTTAATTTATCAATTTCAATAAAAATCCAGAAAATAAAGTTTATATCACTCGAAAAGTTTGTGATCCGGTAGAAATGCAAGCGATAAATATTTCAACTAATGTTGTTAAAATACTGAAGTATATGTCTGATGCTTTGTCAATACACCATGCACAAATTGATGTGACTTAAGGACATGGTTGATTTAATCTTGATTACAGTGATAGTTTTTGTCTTAGTTTTAGGTTGATTATATATAATATAGTTAGCGTTACCGCAGCCTAAAGACGCTCGTAATATCACAGGGATAACACTAGCCTTACCAACCTTGTGGCAAAGATGTTACATTACCCAGTAATTTGATAGCCTCTCACCCTTCAAACCGGATTACAGCAATGCGAACACTGCTATTTGGCGATTAATAACAATGCAGATGACCTTTGTATGAGGTCTACCTCATGTAGAGAGGGGTAGACCTCGTGCGACGCTACTAGATTGACATCAGTTCTAATCAAGCAATACTCAAAGTAGTATAGAGCTGGTCAAAGTCCTGACAATGAGTGTATCCGTCCGATTAACCGAATAAAATAGAGAAAAAAAGGATAAACAAATTTAAACCTTAACAAGACTCAGTTTAACGTCTACATACAATGAAAACACTATACAAATTAACCACGTAACTTTTCCGTCTAATCCGCACGGGCAAAAGAAACTTCAGCATTCCCACTCATCTCAAGTTCTAATTAACTTTGGCTAAGTAAGCTGATTCTCCCGCGGTGCACCTCCGATAATAAATTACAAGGTGGGGCTTCACGGTCTCTTTGCTTGCTGAAGTCAGCAACGCCTTGCTTTATGGCGTGTTAAAAGTTGTGTCTACCATGCAGGCCCGATGGCGTGGATGGTAGTGAATCTGTGTTGTGTGCCATGGGTCTCGGTAATTATATGTATTAAAGTATCACAAGAGATACGGATATCCGACAACAGCGTACTTTTAAGATACTTATCACGAACTAGGTCAACGTTTATTATTATAGTGACTGTTTATAATTTATATATTTTTTTAAATGCTTGTGATATGTAGTACTATATGTGTGGTACGCAAGTTTATGCGGTACTTATATATTCTCTTCTTACAGTTTTATCTTTAACAGTTTATTATATAGAATCACAATAGTTCCTCAGGCAACCGGAAAGCTAGCCTGGGACATATATCCCGTCTTTCCTTTGAAAGAAGTCGCGGACGAAATTAGTTAGCTTAAGAAGTTTTAACAAATAAAGAAATTATATATTATGCCTAAAATACAGGGTGAGGATGGGCAGCTGAATCCTCGTCGCAAAGTTGCACACCGCGAATGCCACTAAGATTACCCAGCGCGGCAAATATAGGCAAGTTCCTAATTTATTGGGGAGGCTTATGTCTAGCATTGGACGTTTACAGCTGCTATGATGATGATGATTCTGTATTTAGAGTTAAAATCTATCTTAGTTTATATTATATAGTAGATATGCAGCAAATACTGAACCTTAAGAGAAATGACACAATATTAGAGTATAAGGAAATGTAATAAAAACGATATCACACTAAATACCAGCATTGCGAGCCGATCGGTCTCCCTCGCGAAATAATGCGGGCTCCCACGCCATTCCAGACGCTAAAAATACCATAATTGAACAGCCGTGGTATTCCAGATACTTAGAGAACTAAGGGAATTTTGATTCTGGAACTTTTACCTGCATCGCAATGAATCGCAATTTCAAAGACTTGTGATCTTCCAGATCGGATAGTGTTTATTGGATTTCCAACCTTCGTTTGGTAAACAATAATTAATGTCAAGAAAGCGAGAAACGTTAAAACCAATGCGAAATAGGTTTCTATTTATAGGTAGCGTTGTATAGACGACAAATGTAAGGAAGTCGTAGAAAAAGATATGAAAGAAGGAAACTCAGAGAATGGAGTTACACATCCTGTACTGAGCAGTCTCAGTGTGTGGCGATATTATCTGAACACTATGCAATTATGGTTCCTTGACTGATGCATGGTAGTAAGTTGAGTATAGCACGAAAGACAATACTAGATAGTAGGACCAATACTTCTGAAATTAATCCTTGGCGCAGTGTTTGAGGGTCTTAACTTGTTTAATCTGGTTATTTTGGACAAACATGTTAATTTGTTTTTTTTTTAATTCCCAAAAGATCTCATACGTTAACTTGATTTAGTGATAAGTCACTAAAGTCACTAGTGTTACAGTCAACCGGGGAATCTCAAATATAATACTTAAATACATATATTAATGACCCAGACACAGAGCAAATACAAATATCATCATATAATTATTTACCCTGGGTTGAGATCGAACCCACGACCCTTGGCTCACAAGACAGGATCACTACTATATGCGGCACCGAGCCCTTCATTGGAGACGGCATGACTTTTGATAAGGAATAGCTAATCTATATATATATGAAAAATATTCTCTATTTGACTTTTTTGTTGTGCTTGTTATTGTCAGGAGATGATTTTGATAAAATAAAAAAATTCTAATTATTTCACGGAAAATTATAAATAACAATAAATTATATAGAATACTTATATAAAAAGATTAATTATAAGAAATAAAAAAAAAATGATATACTAATTCAAATGAAATAGTCATCGTTAAAACAAGACAATGTCTGTCGGTTATAAATAATATAGCCTTCTTGTCATTAAGGAAATGCATTTGGATTTTAAATTAAGAAGCACATATCAAGAAATTGAACTTCAATGAGAAAAATATTTATATAGTTCTGTTAGTAAATAAAATAAACTACGCCTTTGCCTAATTTCTGGTCTGTTAGAGGACCTACTCTGGCTTGTCTGGCTACACTGAGAAGAACAGCAAAGACCGTATCACTGAGTAAATAAATAAACTTATATCGAGTTTACAAATTAGTACATTAATTTGAACTCCAGTTTCCAATAGACAGTTTGTTTTCTCAAACAAAATTAGGTTAATGGACAATACCGGTAGTTGATGGCAATCGTAAACACTGACAACTTACAGTGATATGAAACCCGTCATAAAATATTAACAAAGATTAATTAAAGTGTATTGCTAAGAAATATTATGAACTGTCTTAGAGACTTTGTATTTTTCTTTAATAAAAAATTTAATGTCCTTTTCTAGAGGTGTTTTACGATTTTTTGCGACAAATTTCATTAAAGCCGTTTGAACCGTGCGAACTTATTTCAATTCGCCACGTATCTGATAAGGCAATTTTTTACGTGCCATTCTATATGTGTATTAAAAATTTATTGGTGTTAAAGGTGGTACGAGTTTGCTATAATTCACATTTAAATCAAACTGTACACAATTTCGATTCAAATAAAAAGAAAATGTTTTTTTTTTAACTATTGGTAAATATATCCTGATGATTTTATGATTACCCGTTACAAACATTTTTTTTATAAGACTAATAAATTATTTAAAAAAATACTGTTATTTCGACATTAGAAGCAGAAATCTAAATTTTATTTATTTGCATAAAAATAATTTTACAATAGTAAAAGATTCTAATAAAACCGCTGACCAATTGACAATTCATTACTGGATTACCCTGAGGGCAATTCTAATCGTACCGTATATATATTGTGACATAATATCATTATTTTTGTAATGACATTACAGACAAACGGCGGCTAATACATCGAATCATATAATGTTATAATAAAAGTACATGCATATAAGCAAGTAATTCGGCAATAATAAAAACAAGTTTATTATTTCCGAATGTTGAAGTCGGAAATAAATAAAATTGTCATCAATTAAAATAATGTACTTTTACTACAATAATTTGTTAAGTCTTGATATACGGTTTAGGAATAATGAAAATTAATGTTACTAACTCAGGCAATAATATATAAATTAAATCGGTACCAAACTTCAGTTCAACTTACGGAAAATAGAATTTATTATTAAGAATAAAAAAATACGGAAGATAATAATGAAATATGTTAACTTAAAGTATTATTTTAATACATATTTTATGTAAATAGATAGATTCGATCGAATCGAAGATCAATTAATCAATGGAACTTAACGATTTCTGAACGCTTCAGTCACAAATTTCACAATTCAAACTTGGAATACATTCCAAACCACGCGCCGAAACAATTAGTTCTTATAAAAAATAACATAAAGCCACGATCACACCAACAATAAAACGGAACCGATCCCCCCGAGACAGTTCATTTGTTGGATCGTTTATTTTATAATTGGAATCGGGAACGCGACGTGTACGCTCACTGCGGCGCGGAAGCGAACTAACCGCTCCGAGGATATCCTACAGGACGTGCTCGGCTTACTTACGAGGATCGATATTTACATAGTGCTTTTAATATGCAACTGTTTGGTGTTTAAAACTATTTCAATATGAAACGTGATCACTATAAATATGAGATTGCTCGTAAAAATGCTTACGTTACTTTATTATTAAATTAACATAGAATAATCATTTAAAAATGAACCTTGTGTTAAACACACACAAAGGCGAAATTAACATTTAATATTAGTACATACAATGTTTAATTCCGATATTTTAATATTTCATGATAAATTGTGTTCATACTTATTTGATAGCCGCCTTATATAAAAATAAAAGTTGTTTGTTTTAATAACATCGCAGACTTATTGCGTTTGAGATTACATTTCTCAAGAAGAAAGTAATTTGCCTACTTCATTTCTCACTGAACTTTTTCTTGAAATGGTTCCCTCGAAACTCGTGTCAAACTGCAATAAACTAAGTCTGTCCCGTTTGTCCTTCGTCTAATTTTAAACAATTTATAAATATCGTTGACTGAATTAAGTTCATGTCCAAAATTCCGAACGGAAGTTTCTCAACTTTTAACAATCATTTTAAAACACAATTTCTTTTGGGTCCTTTCATCATCATCATTATTACAGCTATTGAAAGTCCACTGCTTGATGTGGGCCTCTCCAAGAAATGGGGAATTTTGCCCATAATTGCTGCGCCGCGCGTGTTAGCAATCGCAGAGTGCAGCTTTCGCGACGGAGATGCTGCTGTCCATCCCCACCCTGTGTATTTGAGCTACACTATCTTAGATAGATATACCGCTATCTGTGGGTTCTGGTACCTTAGTCGCCTCTTACGACGCCTGATACAGAGGGTACTATTCTACTCTGTATATAACTCTTGGCTCCTTTAACAATACAATAAGTAAAAGTTGATTTATATCCGGCTACAGACCAAAGTGAAAATTCCCTGATTGGCAAAGTTAGTATGCAGCATAGCTCTTGTAACAAACTGTACGTATAAATTCTCTTTGTGAATAACTAATATGTTGGACCGTTACCGCCCGATAAATAGTGAGCCTTAGTCTATTTTTTGCGGAATATTATTCCATTTGATTACACTGCGCAATGTGTGAAATGCCGTTAAAAATGTCTGCCCTGTGTTTGGTGCATTGCAGTTTCCCTATGTGAAACTGTGTGCACAAAATACAATATTGTATTTGTTACTTGGTAAAGTACATCCCGTTTTTGTTGGGAAAGTATAAATAAAACCTTTTTAGTGGGAAAAAAGACATATGCATGTTGTTACAGCTATAATTATTTGACAAACAAGCTACTTTATAACTTAAATTTTATTCATATCACTACATAGTATGAAACAAAGTTGCTTTCCGTTGTATGTCTATATACTTATATGCTAAGATATTGAAAACCACACAACGTATTTTAATGTTTTTTTTAATAAATAAAATGTTTCTCGAGTCAGGTTTATATGTATAATACATGTATAATATAGTGGAGATTGGTGATTTTAGAAGTTTCTAATAAGAGGTCATATAGATCAAAATAATGTACTACAGTAGGTAGTGCACCATAAATGATCTACAAAAAACTCCGCAGTGGTACATATGGTCCATCTCTTAGGGATAACTAACAATAACCATTTTTTACCTGCATTGCACCCGTGTGAAGCCGGGACGGGTCGTAAAGTTAATTTATATATCCAATAGTTTTTATAACAAAACTTAGACTTAAGAAGAATGCAGTCTATCGCTATATCCATTCTGGAGATTCAAAGTGATATTTCAAAATGGCGACTAGGATTTTCTTTATTGCGCTCCATCGCTCGTGTTGTGCTGCGGTCTACATGTATTGTGGTTTAGATTTACAGCAGCCTGTGCCAAGGATAGCGTCGCATTGATAATATCCTTGGATATCCTGGCCAAAAATTGTTGTTTTGGCAGTTTTAAAAAATTATATTAAATACGAAGCAATATGTAGATATAATTTGACACAATTTAAAACTACAAAGTATTATTTATTAAAGATAATACAACAAAAAATATACCAAGCTATGCAGAATATAAACACAAATATACAGATGTTCGATAAAATAAACTTTTTTTTAAACAACTCTTAAAGGCCAATGTTAAGTCACTGGACAGCCAGCACCGTTATACATATTCATTCCATTAATTCACGGCGGGAAAACGTTAGATACAGAGTATATACACACACACACACACATATGTACTCTTATCTATGTATATACTAATAAACCATATTTATTATAAATTAGGAAGTGTAGGTCTGTTTCTAACATTTTCCCGCCGTAGCCAGTTACATGAATTAATCCTAAGGAGTTCCTGAGGTTGACAAATTGAAATTCATGCGATTTAATTCTAGGGTAAAACGCTATAAATCTTGATATATAAAAATTACGTGTCACGCTGTTTGTCCGGGATTAACATATACACTTCTAAACTCATAAACCAATTTCTATATTTTTGTTCACTGTGTACAGTTTGATTCAACAAGAAAAGTAGTTTATAATTCAATTTATTGCCGCAATATTTTTCGTGATAATCATAGGTATAAAGACAAGACAGGACAACGTCGGGACAGCTGATTACTATATATTACATAGTGTTACTACAACTCTATATATATTGATGAAAGCTTACAAGATGTTATTGTTATTTTCATAGTTCAATGTACGGTCTATATAAGATGCATGATAGTAGAGACACGGCTAGATTTACAGCCGACTTCGCCGCTTGGATCGCGTCCAGGCGCCATGCCTCTGCCAAGGCTAAGGAAGCCTTGAAAACATTCTACGATTGTGCCGTGCTATGCCAATCTAATATTTATTTTTTAAGTATTTGATTATGATATTTATCTAATGTCAAATAATTTTGGAGGCAGATGGTACAATCAAGTCGAAAAACATTCTAAAAATCTCAGGCAGGGTCGTAAATAAATATGTGACTAATGGGCTGTGGAGGAAGCAAGGGAGGTGAGCCATGATAGAGGCGAATGAAAACAAATAGTGTCCGTAATAAATATATGTTATTATTAGTGATAATTTATTTTATATAATAACTTTCCCACAACATTTCAAACATTGTCCTGACTCTGTCATAAGTCACTTAAAGCACTTGTGTGACAGACATTAGACAACAGATAAATCACAAATATTATACATCTATTCAACACCTAGACACAAAAAAAAAACAGAAATATCAAGACATAAATATTTGTCCTGGGTGGGGATCAAACCATTGGCATACAAGATAGGATCACTACCATCTACCGCCGTCAGGCCGGAAAATCAAAAGTGTAAATTACGCTAGTTTATATTAATTTAATAAAGTCCTTATAACTCGTGTGATAAGCTTGTATTATAATCAAAATCATCCGTTTCAGATAAATAAAATGTAGGTACCAAAGAATCAATCTCCTCTTGGATTGTGTCCAAGTATCGGATAATCACGAGGAATCCAGATAATCCAGGACTTGATGTGGATTTACGGGACGATACACTTGGACTGGAAACGGGGGGAATACACAATAAGACTGGCTCCTGAAATGTCTATTTTAGTAACGGAAACTATAAAACTATTCTTGGGATAGCGACTATGTTTATTGGTATGTTGTTAGTATGTTGACAAACTTAACATCGAAGATTTGGTTTAGAGAACTAGCTTTCAGCCCATGACTTTGTCCATGATATCACCATCATCATCATCATCATTCTAGACTATCAAAAAACTCCACGCGAAATTTCGTTCAGATTTCCTCAGACGTTCCGGCATCAAAGATTAACAAATATCTATACATGCATCCATACAAACTTGGCGCAGGGATTATTGACAGGCTGGAATGACTACTTTTAGGTCCGAAGACATGTTCCCGTGAAATAGATCTGAGATTTTATTTATCTCATAGAAATCCACACGATTCTTGTATCATTGAGCTGTCGCAGAAACAACATAGATGAGGTAGACCTTATACAAAAGGTCGTCTGCAATGGTACATTACCATCGCCTATATCTACCACCAGCTGTGTTCGCATTGTTGAGTTCCAATCAGAAGGGTGAGAGAGGCAGTGAAATTACTGAGTAATATGATATCTTCTATAGGCTGCAGTGACGCTTATAATCACGCCGGCTGTATGCTTGTAAGTCGACCTGGTGTAATAAAAAAAAATAGAGTTTATCTCAGAATGAGAATCGTTCCTCAGTAATGACATAAAAAGAAAACACCTTGCGGACAATGTTGCAGGCGAAAATTTTGTAGGTCACAAAAAACTACCATTATAACTCGTAACAAAAATGCAGACCTGAACGATATTTCATACATTAGACTGTTAACTTTCTTCAATTTCAGTGAGTGTAAAAAATCTAAATCAATTCTCGCCACTCAAGTGGGCGGGTATCAGAGGATTATCGCGTCTGGCCAGACATGACTTAACCGTTCTATCGCTCGAGAGCAGTTGTCCGTTTTCCTACGCGAGCAAAACATGCTCCAAAAATATCAAAGAGTTGCTATGTAAAACTTGTCGAAATATAAGATAGAAGTTGCACCACGTGGTACATTCACACTACTGCTAACTCAGAACTAATAATTGAAGGCTGCATGTTAAATTTGGTAGGTAATAAAACTTGATTGTTAATAACTGTCGTTGTTTATGTTCTACTCTTTATACAAATTAGATATTATTTTTATTAAAAAGTGGTCATATGACAGTTAAGCGTAGGTATATTTTAATAATACTTATTACATATACATGAACAGATGCCTATTTCAAATTGGGATAATCGGAGAATTACTATTTTCATTGAATCCGATATATTTTAATTTCTTCCATGATATTCCTTAATTTTTATCACGTAAAATAGAAAGTAGACCACGCCAGACCTTATCAAAAATGTGTACAATTTTGTTAGCTGTAACCCTTGATTCTTAGATTACTTGTATTAATTGGTTTAACACGCCGTCAAACCACCATCACATCCATCTTCACGTCGTCATGCATCAGTTCAAAATAACACATTTTCCACAATTAGAGATGTCGCAGTTTACTTCCTAATTTAAACGATTAATAGATTTTTTTCAGGAATATTTCAAAGGACGACGAGTTTTGAAAAGTTTTCTTTCCGAATAAGAATCTGTAAACGTATCCGAAAAAAGAAAACTTTTGGATCCTCATTTAATCGTTCACGTCAATTTACACGGTCTATAATTACAGTTTTAATTTGTTGCAGACATCATCTAAGAGTGAGATTGACTTGACCGCAGCTTATAGACACTCATGTCATTACAGAAATAAAAATAACGTGTCACATTTACCCATTAATTTCATGGCTTATCAAACCGGAACAAAGTAATGCGAACACTGCTATTTGACGGTAAAAACAGGTGAGAGTGAGGTACCAACGCAGACGACCTTTGTAGGAGGTCTACCTCTAGTAAATACTTTTCGTGGTTATGTTTTAGTTTTCATAGTGAAAGCTAAAGCTAAAATAAATTAACTAAACATTTAGTAGATACAAAACAGTACTTCAATAATGTCGATAAAAGCCCACTTTTTAATAAAAAGAAGTTTTTGAATAAAGGAATATGTCTCCAACTTACCTAATTTGTAATATATTCACACATCTCATATATCGACCTGACGGAGGAATCACAATTATAATGCTCAAATACATATCTTTAACACCCAGATACAGGACAAACACAAAAATGATCATATAAATATTTGTCCTGGGTGGGGATTGAACCCACGACCCCGCATGAGATAAGATCACTACCATCTGCGCCACCGAGCCCGTCTTGCCATCAATTCGTCTTAGTCACAAGGCATCTTCTAAATCAAAGGGCATATCCCTTCCTAAAATGGAATCTACAAGCTCTTATGTGTTTGACGAACTTAAGGAAAGGCAACGTTATTAATTTTCTCTAGGCTTTTCTTTTCATACTCAAAATTCATTAATAAAATGATAATATCAAACACATACATTTTGGTGTTGTAACAATTTACAGATCATCATCACATAATGATCATCATACCAGCCTTTGAAAGTCCACTGCTGGCCACGGGCCTCTGCAAGAAAGGAGGAATTTTGCCCATAATTGCTGCGCTGGGCAAACGTGTTGACAATCACAGAGCGCATCTTTTATGACGGGGATGATGCTGCCCATCCCCGCCCTGTGCATTTGATTTGCTCGTTTTCAAATGGATATACCGCCATACTTACTTATTTTGTCGCCTCTCACGGCATCTGGTGCAGTGGGAGGTAGGTAGGTATTCTTCTCTGCCACTGCCCACGGCCTATCACGGTACTTTCTGGTAGGACTTTACTGTTCGATAGCACAGATGCTAGTGATCCTATGTTATACACCAAGGGTCGTGGGTTTGATCGCCACCTCAGACAATAATTTATATAATGAATAATCGTGTTTGTTCTCAGTTTGCGTGTTAATATATTTAAATGTTACATTTGATATTCCTCAGTTGTTTGATATTTGTAACACAGGTGTTTTAAGCGACTCATCACGGAATCAGGTCAATTAATGCTATGTTGTGTGAATTGTTATTTATTATTCAGACATTCGACATACAATTATTTCATTCGATAGTTAAAGGATCAAAAAATCATTCTTGAAATAAAATACTGCCAGTTGCGGTCACATATAGTCATGTTCGCGAGTCAGCTATGGCCTATTGTTTTGAGTTAAAGTTCGAAATAAAAATGGAACCATTCTGATAAATTTGATTATTACAACAACAGTCAACTCAAATTATGATGTATGCCGAAAAACTTTTCTGATTTTCCTTTTTTTTTCTATTGTGTGGGTATTCCGCGCTACAAACTGTAACCAAACTTTTTATTGAAAAACTCCGGCCCAATTTTTTCAGGGTTGCCAGTTTCCGCTATACCAAGATGTTAACTTGGCCAACTTGGCATAATAGAACTATTCCCGGGACTTCAACCGTGACCCACATTGTATTCTTTCGTTATACATTTGAGGGTTACGTATCGATTAGTACGTTAAAGGGGCTGGAAGTATAGGGTGAGTGGCACCCCTAGTTTACCTCACTGACTCATATAGAGGGAGCCCTATTGGTTACGTCAAAAAATAATGAGTCTTATTACCGTTTAATTGGATACGTTGTCGCATGAGTCTAGGTAGAGGCATGGACTTGTCAGAGGGATGCACTTGCCTTCATTACGGATATGGCAGGCAAATATTTGACCATTACGGTGATGAAAGAAGTTTGTTATTTTGATATAACATTAAAGGTACATACGTGTACTGTGTTCATAAACTGTAGCCTTTGACATGATCGACGATGGAAACTTGATATCGGATGGGAAACAAAATTGTAAACAACACATTTTAAAAAAACAAGACTTGCTTTCCGTAACATATTGACGTCAGTAGTTATTTGGTGTATTTCAAAGTCTGGTCTGCTAACGAAGATTCCATCAAAGGCACTTTATCAATATCCTCTTAAATGGTCTTGACACCTCACAGGGATATAATATGGCATTAATTGTTTCATTCAGTGAAATACCGAATTATTTTGCTTGAAGAATTAATAAAATGCATAAATAGAACTAAATAATCAGAATTTATTGAACTAGCAATACCACATTGTTCCACCGTACTGACATAGAAAAGTACGTCCCTCTATATAAAGTGTCGTAAGATACGACTAAAGTACCAAAAATAACAGATGGCGGTATATCCATCCAAATCAGTGTAGCTCAAATGCAAAGGACGGGGATGGGCAGGAGCATCCCTGTCGCGAAAGCTTCGCTATGCGATTGCCTAGCGCGGCAATTATGGGCAATATTCTTCCCTTCCTTGGGAGGCTTTTTTCCAACAGTGGACGTCCAATGGCTGATATGATGATGATGAATTCATTGTTTTTTTAGTTACAGATTAGTGAAAGCTTCATAATATTATTGGAAATTTTCAAATGTTAACATGTATTACTCGTGGTGGCAAAATGTTCAAAATGTAGCAAAATCTTTTCAATTGGTTCTCATTACCTTTTTCTATCACTTAGAGTTAGAATAAGATGGAAGATACGAGTTATAAAACAGCTGTCCCACAATTTCAATATAAGCACGCCAGTTACTCAAAGGAAATTTATAAAAAAAAGAGTATGTCACCACCCAACCTAATTTGTCTCAGTCACAAGGCATCTTCAGCGCCAAAGGGAAGTTTTCGCTTTGTAAAATTAAATCGACGAGCTCTTGTGTGTTTACTCAAAGGCAACGTTTAATTAAATTTCTCTAAGCTTGCACCACCGCCATGTTTGAAGCTCCGGCCAGCAGTTCATATTAAATTATAACTTGGATTTCAGCATTTGATATTTCGGTATTTGGTATATCATAATATACCAAATACCGAAATATTATTTTCACACACAACAATATGTACTATTTACAGTACACGCTCCTACCACTAAAGCCCTGACTATAATTACTCGCGTTAATCGCCATGTCTGACAGGATCATTGCGCGCCACACGCAAACGGCATGAAATGTTCTAAAAACAAATGCACAATGTATGTGAAAACGCAATTAGCGTCGCTCACTGTGTAACAGTGTAAAAGTACTCGGACGTCACTTGTCGGTGAGCTTAGTAGAAGGTGATTTATATTGTTCCATCGATGGCATTGAAGTTGACTTTTACAAAACCGTAAAGTAGAATATACTGGTTCTGGATTTCTAAAATAATTATGGCCCTTAAGTAGACGAAAACCAGTTCTGGACTAAGCTTTGAACAAGAGCAATGTTTTTTCGTGTGTTATAAATAAACATTGTGGTCATTGTTAAGAATAATAAAATTAACTGAAATTCATATTGTTTTAGAGCTTAGGTATTAGGCACTTTGTAAAACTTTTTTTGGTTATTACTTTTTCAGTAACAGATTTTCTTTCAATAGATAGTAACTAAATTTTTTCAACGCAATATGATGTTTTATTTAAACAAAAATGTAGTTCATCTGACCTGGAATGACATAAACGGCGTATTAGGGATGAGATATATCAGAAAACGATTATAAAGTGTGTACACGCGAGTTAATTTAGCTTGCAATTGTGAGTCCGTCGGTGGTGTACAATAGGACAGTAATGCGTTCCTTCACCCACGCTCACCCACCCACAGTGAACACTGGCGCCGAATGGTCGGCAATGAGACTGTGAACCTATTCGAACTTCACAGAATCTACAATTTCCTTTCATAATCAAATAATGCTCAGTATATTTAGGTACGGAAGACTTTTTTAGGATACAATATAGTTTACCATTATCATCATAGGTGTACCCATGAACGGGGCCATTTGCCCATAATTGCAGATTGCAGATTCGGGACGTGAATGCTCATTCACGCTTCGATCCATTTGAACTACTGTGTTTCGGGGTAGATATACCGCCACCTGTCGGTTCCGGTACCTCAGTCGCCTCCTACAACACCGAGTACACTATAGTTGATACCACTATAATATAAGATAGTTAGTAGAAATCCATTTATAGTTATTGTTTAATGTAAATCTTTGTAATTTGTGTAAAAAATTAAGTGTTAATAAAACAAAAGCCAAGACAAAACCAAAGGAATCAATACATTATATAAAATGTGGTTTTTATGTAACTATGTTAAAATTTATTAGATACTAGCTGTGCCCGCGACTTCGTCCGCGTGGAATAGTTTTTTGGGCCTACCTATTTACTATAACTACTATAACCCCACCTATTTACTTCAAATTATATAAACTTTGAATGTCACGTTTATTTATATCGAATCAATGGCCTGAAAAATAAGTTTTAAGTTTCTAGCTCTAAAAATAGCGATCCATGCAAACAACTTTTCATCCCCCCTTGCAACCCCTTACAACCCTTATTTCGAGTTCAAAAATAGCCTATGTCCTTTCTTAAGGTCTAAAGATTGTCTATGCCAGATTTCATCAAAATCGGTTGAGAGGTTTAACCGGGAAAGCGAAAGCGATAATATTATAGTAGGGAAGTAGGGATGTAATCCGCACCTAGACAAAACATAATTAAGTCATTAAATAAAGTGTTAACTTATAGCAGACATCCCAACTCGTACATTTTATCGTTTGAACTTTAAAACATATATTTGTATTAAAATTTTGCTCTTAAGCATTATTTACATAGTGCATTACTTAGCATACAAAATCGCACCTGAGCCCGCCATTATGCATTTATAACTAAAACGGTTCACAAATTCTGGGAGCAACTGTACTTTTCGTGTGATTCGTTATATTTAAGAAAGTAAAATTTGTCGTGAAGTGAATTGTACCTCATCCTGTATCAGGTATCGTAAGAGGCGAATGAGGTACCAGAAACGACAGATGGCATTATATCCATTGGGAATAGTGTAGCTCAAATGCACAGGGTGAGGATGGGCAGCGGCATCCCCGTCGCGAAATCTGCGCTCGGCGATTGCCAACACGTTTGCACAGCTGTTATGAGCAACTCTTTTTGGGGAAGCCTATGTCCAGTAGTAGACTTCAAATGGCTGATATGTTCATGATGAAAATTTAAAATGATAATAAAGATTATAATTAAGATTACTTTAAAGAGTGCATATTACATTCTTGGCAAAAATATATTATTTTGTAATGGCAACATGCAACCGCGTGTCTTATTCGAATACGTCAATCAAGCTCCTACTGATTTTTTTGTAGACACATTTACATGATAATGTTGCATGAGGAAAGCATACAAAAGGTCGTCTGCATTGGTACCTCACTCTCACCTATTTCTACCGCCAAATAGCAATGTTCGCATTGGTGTGTTCCGGTTCGAAGGGTAAGAGCGGCAGTAAAATTACTGGGTAATATGACATAATATCAAGGCTGGCATCGCGCTAGTGATACTACGCATTCTTGTGATAATACGAATCTCTATATGGTGCTGTGACTCTTACTTTCACGAGGACTGACGCTTGTATGTAGACCTAGTTCAACAAAAATAAAGAACCATGGATTGATCCTTTGGTTATCCAGTGGTATAATTTAAATGTAGATGATAGTTATAAAGCTAGCAACACTAAACTACCCCACCCTAACTTTGATTTATTGTTTTTTTTTTAATTGGCAATAAGTATATTATTACTTTAAATGCTACTAAACACGTATTTACGTCAAAATGTATATATTAAATGATGGAAGAAGGAGTCCTAATGTTTCCATTAGCTTTTAATAAAGCAATGTGAAATACAACATAATTTTGATTCATAACTTCTATAGCATTAGAACGAAATTGAAATGCACAAAGAGGCTATACAAAAGAATAATTTCCTACCCACACCCCTTATCTCGTCGAGAAATCGTTTAATGTCAAAATAGAATCGATCTTGGGAACAATCGTCTCTTCGATGTATCGATTGTTTCTATCGATACGACACGCTCTGGTTGTGTACACGACCCAGTCGTAAATGCTATTGATATAGCCAACTTGGCTTTATTGTTATGGTAATGGTTAATTGAATAATAAGATAATAAAAATAAATATAAATAATCTTATTTTGGACAATATATCTAATTAAATAATGTTAGAAGTAATTATTATAGAAAATTCTCACAATAATGAAAAAAAATAAAGTAATTTTTCCGTAACAATTATTTCCAACTTTTCCACTTAACTGTATGCACGAATGACAAGATTTGGTTTTGGTTTGGAGCCTATAGACCTATAGTTTTAGTATATTGTAATCGTACTATTACAAAGATTTTACCAGCGCGTCGCCAACCTTGCGACTTCAAGACATTATATAACATTGTTCTGTCAATTCACTGCCTCTCGCACCCTTTAAACCCGAACACAGAATTGAAAACAATCCTGTTTGGCGGTAGAACTAGGTGAGAGTGAGGTACCGACGCAAGCAAGGTGACATTTGTATGAGGTAGACCTCTATTAATTCTAGCCATTTATATCTAGTCGTGCAATATTAGGTATATCTGAGGTTAATAAAAGTATCGTATTGTTTTCTTCTTATGACCAGGATCATTAAAATTTACGTAGGTTGGATCTTTATACGTATTTTTATTTTAATAAATAAGTTTGGTACTTATTTAAAATTTTATAAGCTTTGTTGTTCTGGGGATCATACAAAAATAAAAGACAACATAAATGTGACACAATTGACCATATATTAATTATTCTGGCTACATAATACTTTTTTTACGATTCAAAGGCTATCTAATCATCAATTAGCTCCCTAAAGTTTCCTAGGAATATACCGTCTACAATCTAATAACAAATTCAATTGAAACTACTGAGAGTCTCTTGACGGAAAGGATTCAAGTTTCAAGCGACCATTAACCATAAGGGTTTACTGTGCTTTCTAGTGCAACTGAGCTGGCAAGAGTGTTGCCAGCAGTCCAGAAGAACGCAAAATAAACGCAAAGAGGCGTCAGATTACGATTATCATCTATTTATAGTATCATGAAGTTTTCCAGCAAACGTATTTCCTAACGATAGACATAATTTTTTTCCATAGCTTCACGTTGTGCTAGCACAGCTTTTACAGAACTGTAAATATTAGGGCTCTGTTTTCTATTCGTCATAGACTATTACTAGAATAAACTGCGGAAAATCGGCCTTTATTTCGGCCCTTTGTACCATGGGTGTAGCCAAAGGGGAAAATGGTGACTAATGCGTTGTGCCACGAATCCCTGTGATATATCGCTTGATTTAAATTGACACCTGACATATTGTGAGTCATTATTTACAACAGTTTTGCGCATATACGACGGCGAAACATTTGAAATATTTTTATTTCACGGTAAAGAGATTTGTTGTTTGTTCATGTACTTTGTTTAATGAAGCTATTAAAATAAACTTGATATTTACATGGTGTTGTAAAAGGCGACTGAGGTACTAGAACCATCAGATGGTGGTATACTCATACGGAACAGTGCAGCTCAAATGCACAGGGCGGGGGTGGGCTTGGACATTTCCGTCGCGAAAGCTGCACTCTGTGATTGCCAACACGCTTGCCCAGCGTGGCAATTGATGATAATATTTGTAGCACTTTGCCCCATGAACATATCTTGTCGAAACGTTTGATGAAAAATAAAGTAAATAAATAAAATTATATAATTTTTATTATGTAATAATATAAATTAAATTTAAATTTCATGGCACAATTGACTTATGTTTTGCCTCAGTACTTGATTTACAAACTACTTTTATAAACTCAAGTAGTTCAATTAACCTTATATATGTTTATGTGTTTAGATGAAAATGCAACAAGATATTTTAACTAATAAAAGTGCTAGAGTCCACACTTAGACAAATGGGTCATTGAGTTTAAGCTCATCTTCAAGTGACTTCTAGTAAGAATAAAAAGAACGTATTCTTCTAAGATCTATTGCTCTGAATAAAAACTCCATCTGCTGTCTGAGATCTAACAAATACTGTGGTGTATTTATTTACTTTATTCTCATGGCAACTTATACTCGTAACTCTGTCGTCTTTGTTTATTATAATACTTTTGCATAACACTAGTAAAAACAGTCTTAGAAGCATCGCAAATTGCAGGTCTAACAGCGAAAACCGAGTCTAGTTTTATTTTAACGACTTGTTAAGCCAGAGCTTTAGTGTTGTTTGCCAAATAATCCTACTTAATGCTAGGGAATTTCGAGTTGGAATGACGAAGTTCAATGCATACCTGTACATACATAGACTTCTTTACTCACAGAAGCAAGAAAATAAATATTGTTCTGATAAATAACCTAAAATTTGAGAAATATGAAGTTTCGGATATTAGTACACTAAATTACTAAAATAAACAAGAGGGCTTCGATGAAGGGCTTTATATATCGCACATTCAATTGCTCGCCGCGGTTTTTTCTGACTTGTATAAGGACTTTACTGCCAGCGCTGAAGATAAGATAAAAGACAGACAGACAAAGACACAGGTACAAATACACTCGTATTACTTATGAGTTGAAAATATTTAGTTCTTGAGTGAGAGAGAGAGAGAGAGAGATTCATCGAATCTGCCCCTGAAAGTTCACTTATAGACATAGGAAAAGTACGATATTTTCCCATAATTCCCGCGCGACGCAAGCGTATTAGTAATCGCAGAAGGCAGCTTACGATGGGGATGGGGATGCTACTGCCCGCTATGTGCAGTTAGAGATACCGCCATATGTCGGTTCTAGTACCTTAGTCGCCTCTTTCGAACCTAACACAGAGGGAGGTACTATTCTACTCTGCCGGTATCTCACAGCAAAAGAGAGATTATAAGGAGTCATTTCCGTGCAAGAACCTCGTTGCAATTTTGTACATCTTCATCTGCCTTGCAGCCTGAGTACAGAAATAGTTCAGTGAGGTCATGTAGTTTTCAGATGATTTCAGATGATATTACTGAACACAGGCGTCATCAAATATACGCCACAGTATGCGGTTTGTTGCCTCCTGACATCAACGACTACCTAAAACCTTCACCAGGTCGTCAGTCCATCTGGCGGGGAGAGGTCCCTCGCTGCGCTTTTAGGTACGTGGCCGCCATTCGACAATCTTTCTTTACATCTAAGAGGAATGGATTGTGTGAACCTATTGCTAAATTTCGGAACTCTTTCCATACTTGTCTAACATTTAATGACATGAAACATTTTAGTAAGCGAAGTAACATCGCATATGAATGTAATTAATGATCACTTTCAAATGTGCACAATTTTATAATACAATATCCAATGAGCAAGCGTTAAGTTTTTAGATCTTTTTCTACAAAGAATTGTCAAAGACTTATTGCGACTCGTTCCTGAAATGATATCGTACTTTATATGTCTAAAGATAATGAACTATGTATTATTCATGAATAATTTACTCATGCATGAGGCAGACCTTGTACAAAGGTCGTCGGCATTGGTACATCATTATCAAGTATTTCTACCGCCAAATAGCGGTATTTGCATTGCATTGCTGCGTTCCGATTTAAAGGGTGAGAGAGGCAGTGAAATTACTGGGTAAATGTGACTTAGTATCTTCAGTCAGGGTTGGCGACACGCTAGTGATATCCTTGTGATGACACTATAGTGTGGTCAGGTTTACCATTAAGTTTTATATCATAAAAAAAATTGGTTTTAAATATCTGTTTTCTCACTACTGCCGTTATTGATTAAAAAGGGTCGTGCTGGACACAGGGCGCATGAAACCGGTCGTATTGGAGATTACTTGCGGAGGCCTATGTCCAGCAGTGAACATCTTGCGTCTGATATGATGATGATGATTAAAAAAACTTCATCATCATCATCATACCAGCCATTGGAAGTCCACTAATGGACATAAGCCTCTCCAAGAACGGAAGTTTTTTGTCCATAATTACCGCGCTGGGCAAGCGTGTTGGCAATCGCAGAGAGCAGCTATCGCGACGGGGATGCTGCTGTCCATCCCCGCCATGTGCTTTTGTACTGCACTGTTTCTGATGGATATACCGCCATCTGTCGGTACCTTAGTCGCCTTTTACGATACCTGGTCACAGTGGGAGGTACTATTTTACTCTACCCGTACCTCACGGCACTAAAACACCTTTATTAACCATAAAACTATAATTTTGAGTACCTAATAAAAACAGATGAAGTTTCTTTCTCCGTCGTCATTCTCCCGAAGTCGTTTCATGGAGACAACTTAAAATGGGACTTCACGCGAAATGACGCATCCATAACGGGAACAGTTGTTTTATTGCTACACGTTTGTTTTGTTCACTGCGCCTGTTCCGAGCCGCGGGCTGTAAAATCAGTCCTCAAAAAAAAAATGTTCATGTTTGGAACGACGCCAACTTGTAGACGTGTTAAGGAGTAGAGGAACCATTAAAGAGTGGATGCGTCAAAGTGCAATGCTAATCATTAAAAGTTTTACTAACACACTGAGAGTACGTTCCTATGATTTTTTTGTAGGACTCTTTAATTTGTGTGAAGGCGATTAACTCTAAAACCACGGAGTGATACATAAGGACAACTTATTAATTGTTTATATTATAATTATTTGTTTTTTATGTAGTATATATTTAAATATTTACTGATTACTTTTTATATATTATTATAAGTTGTTTACTAAATTGATCGGTCTGAATCTAATAAAATGTAGCTATTCCACATGTGTGGAACAGCTAGCAGAGAAGGAGGAGGTAAACAAGGACTTTTTATTTCCATTTACTTTAATCCCTAAAAAAATGGCTCCGTCCGGGCTCCGGGCGGTAATTCGGCCCGAAAAAAAATTGTTGAATACTCTTTAAGAAAGAGTATCAATTGCATATTTTAAATTTACTGGAATTAAAAAATATATACAATGTCTAAAAGTGAGTTTGTAAAATTTAAATATTTTAATTTTGGAATATCTCTCTTATGGCGTCCCCGAAGTGTAAGATACATTTCGGCGACGCCATGTTCTCAAGCATGCCCTTGTACTTAGAATAAAGACATATACATATAAAGACATTATCTTCACATTAATTGACACACTGATTTTTTTATTAAACTAGGTCGATGAACAAGCACATAGTCTGCGTGATAGTTAGCATCACCGCAACTTAGGCAGGTTCGTATGATCACTACTATGTACTATTATGTCACATTACCCAGTAATTTCTCTCTCTAACCCTTTGAACTGGAACACAGCAATGCGTATATTGTTATTTGGCGGTAGAAATAGGTGAGGTACACACCGAAATGTGTATAAGGTCTACCTCATGTAATATATAAAATTATCATTTGCATAAATATATATATCGTGTCAACTAGTACTTACTACCATGGATTCCTATAGAGTGTGAGTGTTGCTTTGCCAGCAATTAGTGTAGTTCACCATATTATGTAGTTGCTACAATGTAAATAGCTAACCGCCAGTACAAATGTAATGGTGGTAGCACAAATTAATCTCTTGAGCGTTTTTGTTGGCCTAATACGTTTGGGAAAATGAAATTAGACTAAGCTATTGGTTTTGTTTGTCAATTAGTTAATTTACTAGCTAACTACCCGCGCCTTTGTCCGCGAGGATTTTATTTCATCTCTAAGGAACCCTTGCTATTAGAAAAATTCTATATTGCTCACTGATAACAAGAAAAATTAAAAGCATAAGGATATCCATACTATCAATAATGCAGATCCAAAAGAGTAACTAACATACATCCAGATATCTATACTCACAAACTTTTGTGCGTATAGTATCAGTGAGGATGGTCTACGTTAAAAAAAAAACATTTCAAATAATACTGCATTTTGGAAAACATATGTTTGATTAGTTTTTTCATAATCGTGGAAAAATATGAAAAAAGCTATTTCATTATCAATTAATCAATTGAGACTTTCAAGAGAGACAAAAGAAATAAAAGAGATAGTGAGACTAGGTAACAAATGGCAGTGCAGCATTGTTAAACCATAATGCTTGGCCAACGTAAAATAGAGTGTATATTATGTAACATTAATATAAGCTTTTACCCACTAGACTATATTGCACCCTGCTTAGATTTATCTAGGTTTGTTTTAGAGTTTAACTTCTACAATGAAGGTTTCGGATGATTTCAGTTTGATAGTACTTAGCTAATTCTTATAAAGTTACTGTAATTTAATAAATACATAAATCTACCTCATATTACCGGCACAGTAGAATAGAACCTTTCCCTGTGCCAGGTGTCGTAAGAGGCAACTTAGGTAGCATCCATCCGAGACAGTACAATTTAAATGAATAGGGTGGGAATGGGTATTAATATCCCCGTCGTGAAAGCTGACATTTTGCGATTGCCAACACGCTTGCCCAGCATGGCAATTATGGGCGACATTCCCCTTTTCTTGAGGTCTCCGCTTAGCAGTGGACTTTCAATGGCTGTAATGATGATGATAATTTTAAAATTTATAAATGCACGATATTTACTAGATCAAACCCGAATGAAAAACAAAGTATATCAATATAAGTTAATTAATTGGACCTCATTGTTAATGTGGCGCTAATAAAATGAAAATTTAATTTACAAAATAAAATAAATTAAATTTTGAATGAAGATGTTTAAAATATGCAGAATTATCATACTTCATACATAATAAACTTATCGCCTTAATTTCTATATACCAGATGAACTAACCTTTATTTCTATTTTTCAAATTTTCGTTGTTCATATACATTAAAACATATACCTACTTTAATATGTTGCCATCTTTCATGGTGATCTGTCAATCAGCATCGGAGGTTATCGATCTCATCTATTTTTAAATGTAAAGTATAGATAAAAAATAATAAAGAGATACCCAATAAATCGATAGGGAGTCAATAAATAATGTTCGCAGACAAGTAACAAAGAAAAAACAAAGAATAAAATCTACATTTATCTATACAGCACTAACTATGTTTTGCAAAGTAAAAAAAGAGCAATAGTTAGGCGCCAAAGTTACGGCTTGGCGGCGAGCCAAACCGGGCATGCCAGGGATATCGGGGAAGGGCACAGCTAACGGCACAGAATACAAAAAGTTGCAATAACATCGTGTAACTTATGGCAGTCAGACACACAACAATATAATCAAAGTTGAACTGTTAATATGATTAATCAATCGGATTGATTTCAATGATAATATAATCGTAAGAAATGTTAGGCCGCTAATAGTTTGACAGGCGGCAGTGCGAAGAAAACACTTATATGTGGAATTGCGTTTTCTATTATATTTACTTGGCGCCATGGTTGGTCACATCACAAGAGAAAGAATACTAAAGAAAAAACCGTTAATTTCATTCCTGTAATAAATTAGACGGGCTTGCAGTAATATAGGGTGTTATGCGCCAGCGGTCGTAGGTTCAGTTCATTCCCAATCATGACAAACATTTATGAGAGGAACATTTTTGTTTGTTCTGTGTCTGGGAGTAAAAATATATATTTAAGTATTGTGTATTTACTACCTCTATGTAAGTAAATTTAATTTATTATCTATATCTGTACGGAATTCGAATCCAAATGGCTATCATTAATTTTAATTTTAACAACAATACCTACATGTCACCATGACTTTACCAACACGGTGATTCGTCGCTGATTGTGACATATATGCCGTTATAGGTGTCGAGGTAGGCACGTTCCAACATAACATCAACCGACGTAATAATTGGAGACAGTAACAATGTTAATTAGTTTCGCATAGCTCCGGGTACATACTCGGTCGGCACTAACTCATTACCGTAGCATGTCGGTGACAGACAGACAGTCGACGAATTTAGATAAGGTACAGAGGAAACGCGCGTGTTTCCTGTCACTTATTAGTACGTGATTTCCTGTGAAAACTTTTGACTACCTACTTCGTTGCGTAACGTGTTTTCGTTTTCGATTTGAAATATGACTGCTGATTAAAATATTTTGATCACGTACAGTGTGCGACAAGTTAATGTGTGCATATTTTCACGCATTTAGCATTTTATATCGAATGCGAACTTGAGATTCATTTGTATAAAATGTGTGGCGTTGTATGTACCAATGACACTAAGACATTACTAAACTTACAACACATTAAACAACTAGACTAGTTAGGCGCCATTCTTGTGCTTAAGGTAGATCAATAAGTAGCCATATATCTTTCTGATGTGTTCAACTAAATTATACTTTTAAACTTAATTTATTTCTTATATCATCATACAAGCCATATAAGGTCCACTGTTGGACATAGGCCTCCCCAAAATGGGGGATTATTGCATATCAATTGCCGCGTTAGGCAGGTTTGGTGGCAATCGTAGAGCGCAACTTCGCGACGTGTATGCTGCTGCTCATCCCCATCCAGTAGTATTTAAGTTGCGCTGTATTGCATGGATATGCCGCCATCTGTCGGTTCAGGTACCTAAGTCGACTCTTACAACACCTAGTACAGGAGAGGTACAATTCCAATCCACCGATATCCTACGGCTAACTTCTTAAATATAGTCCTTTAAATATCACTTGATTAAATTACAGCTGTTAAATTAACGTGTTTTTAAATTATTTACATGGTTTCTATCGTCTTAATTTTCGGTTGATATTCAATCACATGCTTCATATGTAACCTTTGTAATGTAAATAATATTAATAATAAATTATGATCTCAAATAACATAATTTAAATCCAATATAAATATGATACTGGGCACTGGAAGCAAACCTCAGCTGCTCCAACACATGCGACGATCTTTGGGAGATTTTGAAATTGAGAAATCTCGAACCAATTCTAGTACCTATCACAAGTACTTATTCCTATAAATATTATATTGTTCTCCGACTTTCGTATTTGATGATTATCTCCAAATACAGGCGAAGCCAAATCCGCTTACGTAACTATAAAAAATCTCGTCGTTGGCAGATTCAATACCAGGCAGGAAATGCTGACTCCAATACACATCCGAGAAAATAAGAACGCGACGTGGATTTCTGGGATCATCTTCATTTAGCTTCATCTTCTCGGATAGATAATAAAAGTAAAGGAATACATAAAGTATATCATTCGGGGAGTATTGTAATCAAAACTTCTTTTGGATTGCATCCGGGTTGTAGGGTCAGATGTAATTTAAAATAGATATTTATTAGTAAAAAAAATATCGTCATTTTATATATTCAATTGTGTTTTATATAGTGTCGTATTAATGGAGCGTATCTATTGTCACAAATAAAAAGCCGTAAGATTGTATATTAAAATCTATATGAAACAAATTTAATAATTGGAAGACCCTTTTTCGAATCAAAAAATCATAAAAACAAACGGAATTCAAGTAGCTGGTCTATATTCAAGAGATAGAACTGAGTTTTGAATACGTCTACTACATACTTAGGAGAAGAAAAAATCTATTTTCAGTTAGCGGGAAAATAATAAAAAATGTATTAGAACGCAGATGCGACCAATGGCCGGGTACAGTGTGGAAATGTATGTAAATGCGCAATGCGTCATACTATGCGCAGGCTCATGAATTATGGAGATATCCAGGGCTGAAAAAGAACCCGAACATTCAAAATTCGAATTGGCATTCGACGTTCAAATTCGTGGAGCATTCTAACTTATTCTCATAAGCAGTTGGAGCGAAAGCAAAACAAATGTTAAGTTTTTTAAAGGCTTTTATAAAACTTTTCGTTTGACACTTGACTGTGGTTTTACCTCTTGGTTGTTAGTGGTAATTAAACAGTCTGCCGAGTCATAAACTGAAAATTGGGCAATTATTTTCATATTCTTATTTGAAACCAGTTTCAAAGTCCTGTAATTACAAAGTCACTTGGTAACTTTTATTGATTATATTAATTATTGAAGAAAATTGCTATAATTATCCGTATTTATTAACTTTTTAATAAGAAACAATTAGGGAGCATAAATTAATAAAATTAAGAATGGTTATGGGAGTTGTTTGTATTAGGGACAAATTAAAATGCCGCTTTTAAAGTAAAACTCCATTATATATTTAATTAGTATTTTAAGCATTAACAAGTAGGCTTTTATCAAACATATTTGAAAGCGGGATCAGATTTTGTAGTCGTTTATGATAACCGAGAAAAAAAATGTGTTTCATAATATTTCATAGGGATATTTTAGTCTATAATAATATAGCTATCTATTTATAAATAATTACTACGGTACTACTAATATGCTATTCATGAATAACACCGCGATTATTCGCATTATACAGCAGATGGTGTAACTTTTTACAGGAAAAATTTAGTCCAGATTAATGAATTGTTTCTCTATTTGCTATGATTATACATTTAAATATGGACAAATCGATTGATTTCATAATTGATTTCACCATTAGATGCTACATCTACATCTTTATCGAGTAACGGAAATGAACTCAATAGGAATATATAGGATATATAGTCCTTTACAATTTGCATCCATCATGTAATATAAATTCAAAAGATCTGTCAGTCAGTCTGATTGTTACGCTTTGATGGATTAACTGGTAAACCGATTATAGTGATATTTCGCATGTAGCTGTCTTAATCAAGGATATAGGTCACTGATTTCTGATAGTAACTCCGAATAATAAAGACACAAATATGTGCTACGCAATAGATTTATTTGGAATATAGATAAACATAACAAAAAATATTTACTGAAAAAATATCTTGTCTCAGGTGCCAGGCATAGAATCTGCGTCTCCCAAATCGTGGGCTGCATTACTACTACTGCCCAACATTACCTTAGCGGACAAGTTTCAAGTTTTAAAATGTCAACCCTGCACTCACTGTGTCCTGCGGGCTAGCGGGACGGCATTACAAACGGCTTTGAGCGCTGAACGTTTCATAGGTTTATGTAAAATATATTTCTCAACAGCAAAGTAAGTATCACTTTGTGAAATTTATAGTGGCCAATGTGCGGTATGAAAATGTGTGGTCAATGTGAATACGATCATTGGCGTGATGTTAGGGCGCACCTATCAAAATACATTAATCTTTAAGTGCGAGCTATTTTGTTCAGCTATTAAATATTAAACTAGTGCCGTGAGGTATCGTTCTGTTCTGGTACCTTAGTCACCTCTTACAATATAATACAAAGTGAGGTACTATTTTACTCAGCCGGTGCATTACGGCAAGATAAAACTATGCGATTGATAAGTTGTTCATAAAAAAAGTACTTTAATGTAAAGTGATCCCATTCTTACGTAATCATTTTCCCTCTTTTTTATTGTGTTCATAATAAATAAATCCTCTAACAAAGTACATACGAGCAGGTAGGTTAGAAACATAAATATAAGATATAAATCAGGATGACATCCCAGCATCCTGAGTACACTAATAATACTATCCGTCTTCTATAAGAGTCGTTAAACTTATCCTTCCACAGAGTAATTCCTCCGTCACACCTCCGCTCTCTCAAAGGACTAACTTCGGGTCAAAATAGAACCGAATTCCGCTAACTGTCAAACTTGGGTTCTAACTCGAGATGCAGTTATATACTTAATGTATAACAGTATACTATTATATGTCTGTCTGTACATTCGCCAGTCGTCTTTAGATATATAACCAGCCGCCCCTCTACTTCGTCCTGGTACATGATATAATTATTTCTCGTTACCATTATTGGTAGTACATTTACATTACACCACTATCTATTTAAATCTTATAGCAGCCATAGATAATCATGAACCTTTGACACATATTACATACAATAATATACAATAATTTGCTATAAAAAACATAATGCGTTTATGAATCCCTACTAATATTATAAATGCGAAAGTAACTCTGTCTTTCTGTCACGCTTTCCCGTTTATACCTCTAAACCGATTTTGATGAAATTTGGCTCAGACAATCTTTAGACTCTGAGAAAGGACATTAGCTATTTTCTAATTCGAAAAAAGGGTTGTGAGGGGTCGAAGGGGCGTATAAAATGTTGTATGGAAGTATCGCTATTTTTTGAGCTAGAAACTTGAAAGTTATTTTTCTGGATACAAATGCAGACAGGAAAGAATTCAAAGTAGTTTAGACATTCATTCCAGACAAACACCGTGACACGAATTTTTTATATATAAACATTCTAGCATATATTCAATACCGTGTGGTACCGGCAGAGTAGAGGACCTGTACCAGGTATAGAAAAAGGCAACTGAGATACCGGAACCGATAGATGGCGGTATATCCATCCGATGCAGAGTAGCTCAAATGCAACAAGGCGGAAATGGGCAGCGGAGTTTCCGTTGCGAAGCTACGCTCTGCGACTGCCACCACGCGGCAAATTCCCGCTTTCTTGGGGAGGCCTATGTCCAGCAGTGGACGTGGCTGCTGTAATGATGATAATGATGACAATGATGACTAATAATAATAAGCATTCAAAATTAATGATATACTCTTTGAAGGACAATGGTTACACTTTGTTGGTTTTTGCAATATGCGTTTTTAACACGACTCACGATTTTAAATAGTATAATACCTTTTTCGTAATAATTGGGCTGACAATTAGATAGATGTCAGATAGCAGAAAAATTACGAATATTAAACTAAATATTTTTTACATTCACAACAAATACAAAGGTTTATCACATGTATTTGTACATTTTTTTTGCGTCCTAATGAAATGGAGTAAAATTAAGAGACAATTATTTTAGTCATTCGAGGTGTAATTTAAATTTACAGTAATCGATTGAATACTTTCGTGATTATCGTATTATCTCACTTTTATAATTAACTCTATGTTTGTAAGTGTGTTTGTTTATATCTTAACTCGATTCATACTACAAATCATATGCATTATAATAATACTTCAATGATTAGACGTAGCTACAACAAAAGGGAAAGTACGCCATTCGAATTTAAAGTAGTGTAATATAAGTCTTCGATTGATTACCACTTTAATCTGTGCAATTCGTTTGCCAAACGAACTCTCTCAACTCCGAATATCGGACTAGTTGACCGACTGATCCGTCGACCGATCCAACTCTGTCTGCGGGGGTTATTGCACTATGACTCAGTGCTAACCACGCATCTGCTTCAGTGGTCCTCAACTTATTTTTTGTTCGAACCACGTTAACGTACATTCAAATTGCAAATACTTTCTTGCAGAAACACTGAACAAAATAACTATAAATTAAAATAAAACTTTGTTTTCCTTGAAAAAAAGATCTGTTCAAGTTGCAAGAACATTTGTGTACATCCAGCGCAATACTGTGATTTCTGTGTATTCTAGTCAAATCGACTATCCAACTCATGGGAGTACGTCTTGCAACGTAAGAAAGTCCGTGTGCTTGACATAATGTATAGAGTCTTCATTACAAAAGCTATGAAAAATATTCTAATAACTTTTATGTTTTTGAAGTCATAAAATCAGGTAGTCTCGTGTTGGAATTTGCCTTAATACTACTTTTCGGTAAAAAATTGTAGATAGTGAACTCAATATATTATTTCTAAGAGGTTGAAGGGTTAATTACAAAGGCACTATATCTTCGTGTGGTAAGTGCCCTCTATTATCATTCGTTGTCACAATATTATTTGATGCAATGTATTTTTTATGTAATGAAGTTAACAAGCATACGGTTTGTTTAATGGGAAATGTGACCGCAGCCTATAGACACTAGTGTTATTGTAAAGATATCAATAGCGTGTCGCTAACATTATGAACTGAAGATACACACTTTCACATTTACCCAATAATTTCACTGCCGTTTACTGTTTAAAGGTTGATGACAAACCGGAACATAGCAATGCGAACACTGCTATTTGGCGGTATAATAAGATGAGAGTGATGAGATACCAATGCAGGCGACCTTTGTAAGAGGTTTACTGTTTAAAAGATTATACTGAATTCTTATGAGATATGTGGGTTACTATGCCAGTGAAGTGTTCAATGGGTAATATTGATAACTGGGGTACGCATAACAGTGTGTGCTTTTGTTTGAGAAACACTGATCTCCATCGATTCGCAGTTGTCTACAAAGAGTACTTAGGTCTTAGTGTTGTCTTTATTGTTCAGTTTTAATATTTTATTGTGAAAGTTTTGTTTATTTCCATTGTTTTTTGTTATTTTGTACGTGTATTTGCTTTCCACTGTTTCTCACAAAAGTTAATTAGAATTCGTTAGTAAAATAATCTTGTGTTAATATTAATAGATACATCTGTGTTTATTTACAAGATGATGTGTTTTTATTTTTTTTAATTAACGATATTAGATTCAATTTATTTGCAAAAAGTTATAAAGCCAAAGCTTTGTTGGCGGCTTAAGAGCTTCGAAAACTTGGTTTTAAATGAAGTTCCCTATTAATATGTATTCATTTTATATAAACATATTGAATAAGTAAATATATAAGTGTACATAGTTATTCTTATAAATTTTCTATACAAATATAATAAATACGAAAGCATATCTATATGAGTTTTACCTCATCGTAACCAAATGCCTGATCATAAAACTTGGCATGCGGGTAGGCAAACTATAGAGAAAAATATAGGGTACTTTTGATCCTGAAAAACTCCTCAGGGACGCGAAAGAACGTGGTCAAGTTTATGTTATTGTCTAGTCTATCTCAATTCATATGAGCTAGACCTCATACAAAGGGTCGTCTATAGTAGTACTTCAATTTCACCTATTTCTACCGCCAAATAGCAGTGTTCGCATTCCTCTATTCCGGTTTGAAGGGTGAATAAGGTATTGAAATTACTGCGTTATGTGAAATAATATCTTTAAGTCACAAGGTTGGCAGAGCGCTAGTGATATCCTTGTGATGTTACGAGCGTTTATAGGCTGCGGTGACGATTTCTATCACATGGACTGCATGTCACCGACCAAGACTAATAAAAAAAAATATTTAGTAGGTAATAATGATACGAGTAGTTGCATGAATTTATTTGTTTGTTGTATTATATATATACACGCGTACGTTGCAACATGTTTTTCTAAAATAACATGGTTAAAAACAATCTATATTTATTTAGAGTTATTTGTGAGTGATTCGTAACGAATGTAGGAACTAGACCGGTCGTTTACCAGTTGAGGATTGTCAGTCCTCCTAAGAAAAGCTGTTATAGAAAGTAATAAATGCAACCTTATAACACGCTAAACATTAAGTTGTACACATAATATAATGACAGTAAGAATTTATTATATAATATTTATTATTTTTATCAGCTATAAGACGCTAATTTTATAGGTTCTTTAAGATATTTGTCAAGAACAAAACAAGTTGTAATTAACACGTTGGGCTTGCAGGGGCCAACGTCCATCGCCTTCCACCAAATCCGTGAGGTACTGGCAGAGAGTAGTCATAAGAGGAGACTAAGGTATCAGAACCGATAGATGTACAGGGCGGGGATGGGCGGCAGCATTCCCGTTGCTAAAGCTGCGCTCTGCAACTGCCAACACATTCCCCCTTTCTCAGGGTGGCCTATGTTCAGCAGTAGCCTTCCAATGGCTGGTATAATGATACCGCTATCTGTCGGTTCCCGTATCCTTGTCGTCTGACACCCAGTTGCAAGTACTATTTTACTCTTAGTACATAGCAGCAAAGTTTATATTATGATATAACAAAATAACAAATAAGCTTTTATATTTTGATCGTAGCAGCCCTAAAAATTCTACTGCTGGGCATGTGCCTCCCTAAAAGAAGGGAGAATTTGCCTATTATTGCCGCGCCGGGTAAGCGTAGTGGTAATCACAGGGCGTAGCATTCCTGACCTGTTGTATTTGAGCTACACTGTTTTGGGTGGATACACCGCCATCTGTCGTTTCCGGTACCTCAGTCGCCTCTTACGAAACCTGGTAGAGGAGAGGGATTTGAGATCTACAATGGCAGATGTTTTTATTTAACACGAGTTTTTAGTGATTTTCCACTGCGTCCTTCATCATCTAATCAATAATAAATTCGCACAACATCTCCTGTCGTCCTGGCTCCGTGGTAAGTCGCTTAAAGCACTAATGTTACGGACGTCAAACAACAGAGGGATCACAAATATACAACTTAAATACATATGTTTAACATATTTGCCCTGGGCGGCAATCGAACCCATGCCCCTTGGCGTAAAACATAAGATTACTACCATCTGCGCTATCGAGTTGGTCAACATAAATCATTTCATATCGTGTTTTTAATTTAACTTGAGAGATAGGAGCATTAATATATGTAAGTAAAGTTAAGAAAGGACAACGTCCATTGGGTAAGTTATTGATTTATATTGTCAACGGTCCAAAAAAAATGTGCGAGGAATCCACAAATGTGTTAACATACGAATACGTTGTACCAATTTAGACCAAGTACAGGTAATTCGGCAATTAGCGTGACAAGTGTTGCGTGTTCGTGTACAGCGCAGTTTACAAATACCTAATTAATATTACAAAAGGAAGGTAGCCGGGCTAGGAATTAATTACACTACACCCAGCCTTAACAGATCCCTGGCATCTACCATAGGCTTTCTCTCTAAAGCTCATTATAAAATAGTTTATGTTAGAAATGGGTATCCATACAAGAAATGAACTACTAAAATACGTTTCGTTACGAGTTTCGAGATCTACTATATTTGGTCGGTTAATCCGGATCAGTTTACAAACAAAAGGCGAACTTGTCATCAATTATGTTACAGATTGTATCGTATTCATTATTTTGACATAACAAAAGCAGTGAAAAATTATAGTGATATTATACTAGGTAATATATATTTACGTGACTCGTAACTAAAACACGTTTTTAATGTGATTTGAGAAAACAATAGAATTCATTATATTCCTGAAAATAATGATAAAGTCAGGGCTAAGTAAATAATTTAGGACGGAGTTGGGTGGACAGATTTATTCAAAACGTGTATACAATGCAGATATTAAATAAATGATAGGACGCCGTTTCCGCATTTGTCGTTGAATAATTTTGTAATTGGAGCTCCAGTAAAGAGAATGCCTAACAAGCACTTTAACTTTAGGCGTTTTATGAATTTATGAATGAATATTAAATAAAACATAACATTTACTAGAAAAAAACAACTTGTCCGAGGTTTCAGGCGGGATTTGAACCTGCATCTTCCCCTTGCCGAGGAACTGCATTACCGATATGATACTGAGGCCTAAGTAGGCACGTCTAATTTATTTCTAGTAATCAGGGCCACTTCTTTAAAGTAAATAGGTAATTTAATGTAAGCTTACAAATACTCGTATATCAAAAATTCTTTAGTTAATATCATCTCTAAGCACGTTTTAATTGTAGATACAAGCGGTTAAGACAGCTGGTTCAGAAGCTCTGATAGTGGGTTCATTTCATTTATCCCTACTAATATTATAAATGCGAAAGTAACTCTGTCTGTCTGTCTGTTACGCTTTCCCGCTTAAACCTCTAAACCGATTTTGATGAAATATGGCACAGACAATCTTTAGACCCTAAGAAAGGACATAGGCTATTTTTTAATTAGAAAAAGGGTTGTGAGGGGGTCGAAAGGGGGATGAAAAGTTGTATGGAAGTATTGCTATTTTTGAAGCTAGAAACTTGAAACTTATTTTTCAAGCCATTGATGCGATATAAATAAAAATGACATTCAAAGTTTATGTAAGTTAAGGTAAAGAGGATGGTACCCAAAAAAAAACTATTTTACGCGCATGAAGTCGCGGGCACAGCTAGTTATAATATTAATAAAATATGTAAGATCTGGATCTGGTTGGATCTGGAACTCCATTTCTGGTTTCCATAACACGAAATCCTTACATCGGGACCCTAAGCATGTATAATGCTACATATTCTTACTAACAATATAAATGCGGAAGTTTGTGAGTATGGATGTGTATATGTATGTGTCTTTTTCACGCCATAACGGCTGATCAGATTTAGATGAAATTTGGCTCTTTAATTGATTAAAGTTTGGAGTAACACATAAGCTAATTTTATTTCAAAAGCATGTTCCAGTGAATAGATCTGCTTAATTACTTATCTCTATTAAATTAACACAATTTTTTGTCTAACTCACAGTTCTAGTAGACAAGACATCCTCAGGGATAATATTTAAAGTAAAGTCCTCGTGAGAAAAGCCACGGGCAGAAAGGTAGTTTTAAATAACTTTGTATTAACGTTAGCCAACTGTAGCCAACTGCAGTACTGTACAGTATTTTCGTTTGTATTTTCGTGTCACAAGAAACACACATACATCCTCAGATTTCTGCTAGCAACTACGAATTCTCATATATATTCGCGCGCCAGATGCCAATCAAATTAGTGTTATCGAAATTAATGCCGTGGTAAACGCATGCAATGTAATAAAATGAAATAAATGACTCGCCTTTTCCATTATTAAGAATTAATGGTAGTCACGTGACCCCTTTTTGTAGGCCACGCTCTTTCAAGGGTTTAAGAACGTACTTTAAAGATGGCGCGAAACGCAGAGCGCATGCGTACTATGACAAACAGCTGTGCTGCGTCCATGTTGGATCGTGAATGTCATTGCTTCCTACAAATTAAATTCCCTAAATTCTTGCTTTCAAACACTGTTAACATATTTATTTTCATTTCCCACGCGCAACTGTTGCAAACGGAATTTGTATTTTAACAGAAGCAATACTTATAGAAGACACTGAATTGCTTTCTGAACCATCTTGGTGGTGCTGGTACTTCTCAGGTCTCTCAAATATACAACGATTATATATGCTTTGACATACAAGTACTAGAAACATCCTTCAATAAAAATATAAAATGACAATGTTTAGTACGTAATATTGATATATATATGCTTAAAAAATTCAAATAACAATTGAATGTTTATAAAAAAAATACCTTAATTTCTTCATTAAGCAATCAGGTGTTTAATTAATATTCACATTTAATCAGATCTCGTGCAATATGAAAAGTATTGTATCAAGTTACTAAAAAGTACTTGCTCCGAAGAGTAATAGCGTGTTTAAGAAACATTTCTTCCATAATTTATAGTCACGCTGTGTGGCTAATAGTTTTTGTAATAAAGCATTGTCTTGTATATAAAAAAATACTTATTCAACCAGCACAATGTTTGAACTCGAGTTCTTACTAACCAGCTAGATTGTTACTAGATATATGTAGATATTGTTAAAATGTTATGGGTTTTCCTGAATATAGTTATCTAGTTAGAATACTGGAGACCGAAAAACAAAACCAATTTATGTAAAAAAAAGGTTTAGTATTATTATCTTCATTTGTTTTATATGGAGTTCATTCAAATCGTTGACACCTAACCACTGAAAAAACGAAAAGTATCAAACGCCAGAAAAATAAAAACTTACCGGTGGTTGCTATGAAGTCGCTGGATCGGTTTTCTTCAGAGCCTGCCCTCTTTTCTCAGCGAACTCAGCACTCAGTCTATGAGCCTTCAACGTGTTTGGTTTCGACATAGTATCACTATCACTAACCCAAAATCACTGACGTTACTGAATTGACGATATCGACTCAAGAAAATAAACAATTTTACACGTAAAACTTACAAAATATTCGTTGTCTCACTTTTACAGGCTAGAGGTATATCACAATAATGCTCTCTTACAAAGCGATTCTTTCTTATCTAGAACACAAATAAATTAATAAATAGCTTATATTGATCACAAGTATTGCTCTTGGCGAACGGTAAACGGCGACTTACTGAATGATATCTAACACGATTTTTACTATAGCACTTTATATTAGAATGATATAAGTTTGCAGACGGAATCGGATTACTATTTGTTTTATATTTTACGGTTAAATAAAGGAGAAATTGTTATGTATATACAGGTAGTAGCACGAAGTTAGTACGCATGGTGGCTTGGCGTATAGGAGTGAAGTTGGCTGAGCACGCATGCGCGAGGGTAGCCGCTTAGGGCGACTTTCCTATTCAAACCTATTGTTAGCAGAGGAATCGTAAAGAGAATTGTATAAAACGGATAAAAAGCTCAATCCGCGCTCGTATCTTAAGGGGTTAGGGTTTAGTTTCGCTTGGGTCTGTTTATAATGTGCTATTTGATGGGGTTTGCGTACCTGAGGGGTCTGATAAATAAAGTAGGGTTATAATATCACTTTATATCATCATTCGTGACAAGGTTAAGTTTTGATTTCATATTTGAATACTGGGTTCACTGTGTTAAATATGTTACACTTAGTTTCAATCATGTTCTGAACGACAACATAAATATACTGTTGATTTATCAATCAAAATTTTGTTGTCCAAGAGGTTTCTTTTTTTTATATTTTCTATGCAACATATGATTGTTATATTTCTTTCGGATTATATTCAAAATTTATTAAGGTATTCAATTTGCAATGGAAAAAAACGGACTATCCCATACACCCAGATGCGATACGAATATTTGTTTTGTTAATGTACAGATAGGTTAAATTACGATTAAATGCAATAAATAAATGATTAACTGAACGTTCGATAAACCTAACCTAAATTGACATAACACACACTATACTGCTTAGAAGTAAAGAGGCAACTTTAAATATATAATTTTTCCAAAATGGAATCTATAAACGTACATATAGTGACCATATTTTCAATTGGGACACTAATGTTGCGGCATTGTTACTAAAAGATTGAAAAACTCTTAATAAAACATTACACAAAATTTACGAAAATTGCTGTGTTCGCAGTTTTGAGCAGAACTACTAATGTCCATAAATAAATAAAAATTTAATAGTTATAAATTTTAACATATGTTTTTTCCCCGAATATGAAACTATAACAACTTAGGGTTGCTACGGCAAAATGTCTGTTACGGTGTACGATATAAATAAATTAATCGAAAGTCAATCGCCGTTTATAAATTTTTATTGTATTGTTTATATATACATAAAAACAAAACATTAAAAACACTTTTCATGTATGTAAATACAATGTATCTTTATTTTCTTAAGTAGTATTGTAGATATTGTACATTTTATTGTATAAAGATTCCATTCTCCAGTGTAGTCTAGAAAGCTGTAATGGCGTCCCAGGTGCATATGGTTGATAGAACATTATCCTGGTACATTTTCTTAGCTGTACCCATTTGTACATTATTTTATTGTTACTGCAGTTTTATCTGTATTATGCTTTCAACTTGTATATAGACTTAGAAAATAGAGAAAGTACATTTAAGTTAGGTCGTTGTACCAGCAGAATTGAATAAGACCTTCAATTGTACCAAGTGTCGTAAAAAGCGATTTTGTTACTGGTACCGACAGATGGCGGTATATCCATCTGAAACAGTATATATAGCATTCCCTTCGTGAATATTTCCTAGAGCGGCAATTATGGGAAGATTACCCTTTTTCGGGGAGGTCTAAGTCGTTTGCACGTTCTAGGGCTGCTATTATAGTAATAATTGTGATATTTTAGATTAATGATTTATTGAAGAGTGTCAGTTATCATGTATGTATATTAATTACTTACCCCGATTGAAAGACTAATCGGATTCTATTGTAGTATGGCGTGTAGAGGGCTTGCATTCAAGGGAAGGACTTTTTTACGAGATCAGATCGTTCCTACGGGACGCATTTAAGAGCAAAGTTCACGCAAACAAAGTCAATCAAACACTATATTAAAAGAATACACTTTTTAAGTTACTTTTTTACAATATAACGCTATTGTCTCAGGTAACTAAAACGTACGAAAATGTTTGGATTAAAGAAACCGCATTCTTAGGTCATTGAGATTTATTTCACTTTTTTAGTTTTCGTACTCTATTTTTACTAGGGACAGATTCTTGCTCCACACTGTAGTGTCCTCCAATTAGTGTCTAGATTACCTGGCCTAGACATAGACCTACATGCATTCTATTTTTATACAGGCAAAATAAGTGTATATGTATTGTAGAGAGTAGTTTTTCACTTGCGACTTTGTTTTATATTATTATCCCTAGGATCTCTCGTTTTTCCTGGGAGAATCCTGTCCCTCTCTGACAGCTGAACTGTGCCAAGTCATATTAATTTAATAATATTTGGGTAAATATTTTCGCAATTAAAATAGCCTATGAGTCATCTCAGTCTATCAATTATTTCTTTGCTAAATTTCATGCAGATTTGTTTAGCCATTTCATCGTAAAAGAGTAACAAACCTATATCCATAAACTCGTAATTATTGCATAATTATTATTAGGTCAGGAAGTAAACTTACTAAAATGAGTACTAACATTGAAATATTAGATTTATTACCGTTTTATTTAAATTATTATTTTTTTTTATTTAAAGCCGTGGGGTACCTTAAAATACTACCTCTGTCTGCACCAGATGAGGTAAGAGGTTGCTGAGCTATCAAAACCGACAAATGGCAATACCTGAAAAAGCGTAGCTCAAATGCAACAGGGAGGAGATGGGCAGTATCATTCCCGTTGTAAAGCTACGCTCTGCTATTGCCTCCACGGCTGCCCGCCGCGATAATTCCGAGCAAAATTCCCCTTATCATGGGAAGCTGTATGTCGAACGACGAATTAAAGTTATAAAATTCATAAAAACAAAGAATAACAATTCCGTGTTCGGCAAATTAAAAAACGTTATTGCTGTTTCGAAGCTAAACGAAGGAAATCCGAGTGAGTCATGATCGTGCAATCCAGAAAATCGATGGCGGCCATCTCGTACCGGTGCACTTGTGTGCACAGCTCTTATGAGGTACCGTCGGCAAAATAATACTTTTATTTGTATAAAAAAATTACATTTTAGCTTTACGCTTTTTGCTAGCTGTAAGTTTTCTGTCCAAATGTTCGATCGCTCTTAATCGCATTCAGGGATCTTTTACGGAATACGCGTAAGTCTAGGTGATTATCAGTTCAGGTCTTCAGGTTATTCAAAATCTCCCCTCACGCTAGTGTACTAGTACCGCCAAACAACTGTGCATTGCTGTGTTCCAATTTGAAGGGTGAGAGAGGAAGTGAAATTACTGGGTAATGTGGCATAACATTTTTAAGTCATAAGGCAACGCGCTGGCGATCATCATAATAGCCATTCAAAGTCCACTATTAGACATAGGCTTCCCCAAAAAAGGGGGAATTTTGCCTATAACTGACGTGCCGGGCAAATGTGTAGGCAATCGCAGAGCGCAGCTTTTGCGACAGGGATGCTGCCATCTCCACTCTGTGCATTTGAGCTGTAATGTTATGGATGGATATACCGCCATCTGTCGGTTATGGTACCTAATTCACCTTTTATGATACTTGATTTAGAGGGAGGTACTATTCTACTCTGATGGTAGCTCATGATATTACGAGCGTCTATAGGCAACAGTAACGCTTACTAATAATAACACGTATTGTATGATTATTTCTCGATCTGGTCTAAAAAGGAAGAAGGCGCGCAGCTCAAATTTTGTGTTGTGTCGTCTCAGACGACGACCACTCAAGTTAGGTCCATGACTTAGAGGCGCTCTTTAGTGATCGCCGTCCGTTAATACCCAGAGCTTTACAAAAGTATATTTTCTAAATGCGTTATGTAAGGAAACCAAACCTAACCAAGACATTATTTACATCAGCTTATTGTGCGGAATGCATTGTGCAACGCATTTAATAAAAAATTATTAAATTTCCGTTGATTTAAAAATAAATAATCTGCTATCTCTACCGCACCCTCCGTTAATCCCTACTCCCTATATCTCAGTTGTCAGCGTGTATTTCAACAAACGTTCCGAAATAGGGAGCGTTATGACGCGCCATGAACGACCATACTATCGACCGATTTGTTTTAGCAATAGAAACTCTTTTGGGGTGGCAAGAATAACTTCACTCACTCACTGGCCGCTAAGAAAAAAAAGTTACAATTTTTATTTTGTATGCACGGTTAATTCAATTGTGCATGTTTAGCATGTGGTGTTTTATATCGCTTTTATGATTTGTAGATGAAATATATCTCGCATTGAAGAGAAATATTTGTTAGGAATTCCTTGGGTTTATAAAACCAGGGTAAAGAAAATTATTTAATACGCTGTTTATCAGTTTTTTCTTAACTCATAATGTTATTTTTTTGTAATTATTATTATAATGTTATGTTGTTCAAATGACTATAAAGGAACTTGCTTTCACCTAATTCCGCCAAACAGAAGTGATCTCAAGGTGTGATCCGATTTTGAGGGTGAGAGGCAGTGAAATCACTAAGTAATGTGACATAATATTTGCAGGTCACAAGGTTGACGACGGGCTAGTGATTTCAGGCGCATTTCAATAGTTGAAATAAACAATATTTCTACCTGAAAAACAGCAGCTAAATATAATTTTACTTAAATGACTGATGACCCATCAGTCATTTAAGTAAAATTATAATGCTGAACTAATCATAACAGGTATTTGAAGAAATAAGTCAAACAATACAAAGTACAAATAAATAGACCATACTTTAAAACAAGACACAATTCTTTACACCCTCTTTTAATTGTCACCGTTGCTAACCTTCTACTACATTAGATGCAATTAAGAAAGATTATTAATTATCCTTACGTTAAAATCTTATTTGATTGTAAAGAACCGCTTAGTTTGCAAAAGCTTAGTTGTTTTTTTTTACACGATATCTCACACTTTGATCTGACTCTGAAATAAGGAGCTTAACGTACTTGTGTTACGATTATCAGACAACAGAGGCCTTACAGGCATAATACTCAAATACATATAAATAGTACCTAGGCTCACAACAAATACAATAATTCATCATATAAATATTTGTCATGTGTGGGGATCGAACCCACGACCCTTCGATCGATCACACGAGATAGCTGTACCATCTGCGCCATCGGGCCCGTCTAATTAGTTTTATTGTTATGCGCAAAGTAATGCAGATTAATATATACATAGATGTTATGTGTATCTATTTGTATATGCAGTTATAAATATAAGGGTGCAAAAGCTCAAGGGTTTTAATTAACACACGACGGGATAATGAGCACGCTCTAATGGAGCCGTAATTCATGGTCAGTACTATATTCATTAACCCTTTCTCGCTAATTAATTTATGTGGTTCGAGTTTCACTCTTAACAATGTTGTTATAGTTGGCTGGGTTTATTGTATCTTTTTGCTGGCTGGATTTGTACAGTACGAAGATACTTGGATGTATGTAACAACAATATTGTAATAAATAAATAACTCGTTCTTATCAGTGAATATACTTGTTTAAACATATAACATTAATCAAATTAATAGTATAACTGTATTTTTACAAATTATATATAAGCTTACTATATATATATCAACAGCTATATATATAGTATATTTAAAGTACTATTCAATAAAAAGAACTCATTTTTTTACATTCAAGTTTAACAATATCGCTCTTGCTAATGATTAAAAACTTAAACTTTTTTTAACTTGAAACTTAATCTTTTGCAAGAACAACGACACAACACAAACCCAAATTTAAAGATAGAACGTAAAATTACTTCTCGAACATATTACTAGTTTTTTGAATTTTAAACGTAGAATTGCCGTCACTTTAGAATTGTGTTGTATTTCTATAAAAAAAAAAAAAAATGTGTACGTACGTACGTAATTTAAGTGCAACTGTGTACAAATGGCTGCTCCTGTATTTAGGGTTCATATCCACTTACAAGTAATGGGTGCCGGCAATGACAAAGGTTGCTGTCAGCCAAACAACACAAGCAGATTAATGGAATGGTTTTGCTGACCGTCCTGACTTGCAGGCTCAATCTACTGGGGAAGGCTTTTAGAAAATCAACTTTGCTCTGCACAAAGCCTGGCCGTTTTGGGAGGCCAGATTGAAAAACATCTTTTATTTGGGACGGAAGATTGATTATTTAAACTTGGTAAACATTGAAATTTGTTTTAGAGAAATCGTATTTTTGGCGGGAATAAAAACTTTTTACAGATTATAAGTTAAATTAGTATATATGTTATTGTCAATGTCATTAACCGCTAAAAATTAACGTATTAATTGTTTCAAATTGAACCAAACATTATTAAGTAATAATATCATTGTAGACCTTTTTTAATTAAGCACTTCAAGGACTAATACTTAGGTATATCATAATCTCATAAAAAACATGACGTAAGGAATAAAAAACATATGGCCTTGCAGTAGATGTCAGGACCTAAGCCACGTGATAAGTCTTAACTTATATGTGTAATTTAAAGGCTACTACCTAAGTAGCTGAAATCTTACTGAAACCTTAAGAAAATGCATGCAGTATATAAGGTAGTTTGTTTTCTAGTACAATATTTACCTTGTCCTCTGCTTCTTCTGCTCTCCCCTCGGCTTCCAGAACTCGCTGTTCCAGCTCCGAGAGCTAAAACAAAAGAAAAACAAATTTTAGACACAAAGGCTGACACGTGAAAAACAGAAAATTAAGATATCAAACAGTACCAGCAGCGCCATCTCGCGGAAGCGTCAACTATCATGACGTAACGGGAAAAACTTCGACAGGAACCACAACAGCATGCTTTTTCTGTCTTGTAACTTCGCATCCACCCGGTAGAGGGCATTGGCGGCGCGCGCATACTTTATTGAACCACGTGGTTTGCAGGGGTAGTCAACTTATACGTACTATAATATATACTGGGCTATTTATCAGAGAGGCTGTAGAAAAGGTATTATTGTTATGTAAGAGAGAGTATTCGTGCGGTTTCTGAGGTGCGGGGAGGCGAATCGGTTCGTGAAAGGGTGTACGCTACTTGCAAATGTTATAGCCGTGATATACGTGCGTGAAAACAGGACTCAGATTGTATGGGAAAAGTTTATTCGACCGATCGCCGAGATTACTTTTTAATGTTACGATCTTAATTATGCCGTGACAACTGACTATTACGAGTTGATGCTAAATATTTTACTAATTGCTTTAGCGTCCTTGAATACAAACAATTGTTGATTTGGTTAGGTGAAATTATTGAACGGATTTGTAACAGAGTTTCAGCATTTGTTAAACTTTAAAGCTTAATAATGATTTTAGTTACATTACCAACTTACTGAATTAATTAATTAAAAAGAATTATTTGCATGACATCAAGTACTTAGAGATAAGTCGTTTAATACGTATTTAACACCTCTTTATAACCTACATAATCACCTAGTTATAAAGTTAAGAGGAAAAAAGAACATTCCGTAATGATTGAATATTTTTCAAAAAACACCCAATACTTTTTACAATCATATTAACAGATCAAAATTTGAACTAAGGGTATTGGAATGCTGCAGGTCTTGTTTCAAACGCAACAACGGCCAAAGGGATTTACACTCAGCCCTTTTTTAAAGATCAAATTGCTTGGAATCCTACTTTATCCCCGTGCTGAATCCAATATGACCCCGGCATCATTTCCTTACATGGCTTCACATGCAAATTTGATTCAACCGGATATGTATTGGTGATTTAATTCCGCGGGCATAGAAACTGTAACACATTATTTCGTAAAAAAATTAATTCGAAGAAACCGGGATGGCAACAAAGTTTAAGGTACAAATTTGAATAAAATTAATAGAACAATTTATGAAACAAGAAAACAGCATTTTGTTACAACTTCCAATGTATCAATGCAGTAAATCCTTCTGCACATAAAATACAATACATATACATATGTACATCGCGCCTGTGTCCCATCGGGGTAGGCAGAGACTATGGATTTCCACTTATTATGATCTTGGCATACCTCTATTGCTTCCTTCGCATTAGTCCTTTCATACATGCTCGTTTCTTCTTTGTACTTTTGACCTGACCCTTTTTAATACGTTTTCTACCTGGTTAAGATATGTTCGTCTAGGTGGTCCTATACCAACTCTTCCATTCACTTCCACTCTATATGTGCAGTTATTCTACTTTCATCAATGCTTTCTGCATGTCCAAGCCAATTCGATTTCTTATCACACTATTCTTTAATCTATCTCTCAAACTCACACCATACATACTTCGAAGTGCTCTCATTTCAACAGCATTTATTCTACTCGCGTGCTTCTGCCATCCCTAACATTATACAATACACGTCTGTCTATAATATAGTTTGCAAATTCCAGGTTCGCTTCGACCGCACAAGCATAAAGGATCAAGACGAACCCTTTAATAAACAACTAATTGATAGCAGACTACACGATCAATGTAGGCAAGAAGTCCCCATTAATTGAACTGTCTGTACTTCTAGTAAATGACACCGGTAATGAATTCTCACTGTCTCTATTAAATGTGTTAACAGCTGATATTTTCAAATGTTTAAAAGACTTACAGTTTGTGCTTGTGTTGGATTTTTGTTTGTTACAGTTGCTTTTTTTTAATGTTATTTGTCGTATCAAACAGAACTTGAGTAGTGAGAAGAGAGTCTAGACTGTATGCTTATATGTATCGAACTGGTCTGAAAAAACAAACACAGCAAAAGCTGTTCCATTTACGATCTCAATCCGATCCGCTTTCAGATTTCAGATCTTAAAATGAGATGACATGAGCCATGTATAGTCTCTAGTCTCTAGTCACTCATCCGTCATTCATATAGCAGAAGCTCTTTAGATCCATAATACTCCCTCGATGTGACAAACATGATTACGTACGCAAGCATAAAAGTATGAGGCAAATATAAACCAATTCCCATGGAATTACAAATATAAGCCCGCTGTCATCCCGCGGCGAACATGTAAGATTTATTCGCTGCACCGTATCCTTTATCTCTCCATGTTCCTAACGAACACTGGAATAACGTATGTGTGAATTCAAATGCAACTTGATGCAGACGTCAAAGGAAACGTGGAATATGCAATAAATCAAACACAAGCTTTTAGTAGACTAAGAGAATTTTATTTAGCTCTCTAATATTTATTTACTGATGTGAATGTGTTTACATTGATTGAACTTGTTTTCAATTCATGATTTTTACTTGGATTATTTGTTTAAGGGCTTGTAAATAGTTTCAAAGTTTGTTAAATAATATTTGTATATTTATATTGTGCCGTGAATATGTTGTGCTTATAATAGTAATTTCATAACACCAGCTTATATGCAAGATTTATTGATTCGTTAATTTCTGGTTATTCATGATGCATTTTGTCAATGGCATATATTAATTTAAAAATCATAATAAAATATAAAATTATATCATTAGAATAGATGTTAAGCTTTTATAATTTAAAAAACGCTAACACTAGAGGCTGAGAGGCATCCGCAGAGTAAGAGACGAAAATTTCCCTTTTCTTCGGGAGATTATGACCAGAAAGCAAAAATATATCTTTCAACAAGAGACAACAGCCATTTTACATTTCAAATATTAAGAATAATATTTGCTTCATTTAAATATGGCCCTGAACGATTCAATGTCATAAAACAAATACTGTATTGTTTTTATAATCAAGTAGATAACCGTCTGTCCATGCGGTTTATCTTTATGGGTTAGTCAACTTTGCTACGTGACGGGACTCCGGGTCACATATCACTACTAAATCGACATAATGGCAAACTAGGTCATGACCAGCGCAAATTGACCCGCGAAAATAAAGTCTAATATAAATAAATAAAATCCCGCAATATCTTATACATTGATGTGATTCCGTGATAAGTCGCTTAAAGCACTTATGTTACGGACATCTGACAATAGAGGAATTACAAATATACTACTTATCTACATATATTTAACACCCAGGCACAGAAAAAACATAAATTTACGTCCTGGGTGGGAATCGAATCCGCGACCTTTGGCGCACAAGACAGGATCTCTACTATCTGTGCAATCAGGCTCGTCAAAATTAATAATTACTACAGATTTTTGCGTTTATATAATAAAATTCTCGAGTCAGTGTTAGTTACTATAGGTACTTCGAAATGGCTTAACCGATTCTTATTAAATTTTTATAAGCATATTCTGTAGGTCTGAGAATCAGCTAGATAGTAGCCGATTCTCAGATCCGATTTTTCATACCCCTAAGTGACCGACCAACCCAAACAATTTTTTAATCTTTTGGTAATTTTCTTTATTTTTTTATGAAATGGCATTAAAAATACTTACAACCCTAAATGTTTACCCTTTTATCACCAACCCCTATTTTTCTTATTATTTGTCAGAACAACATTTGCCGGGATAGCTTACATTTATATATTTATATATTAAAATTTGTTACGTCGTGGAGTACGGGTTAAAGCCAAGGTCTCGCATTAACCGAATTGTATCATTTACATTCTCCCTTATACGCACTAGTGACCCACCCCTTCTTTGTACAACAAAAATAAAAAAATGGTTATTTTAGGTTATCTTTAGGATAGATATATATCACGGATTTTTTTGTAGACCTTTTTAATACTGTAGTGCATCATTTCGATCTATCTCTTCGGGTTCAGCCAGAGTTAGCATATATAGCAATAGTTATCACAAAAGAAATCTCTAAAAGTATCATTGGGTTTCTAATATATTATGCGATTATATATTAACCTTCCTCTTGAATCACTCTATCTAAAAAAACCGCATCAAAATTCGTCGCGTAATTTTAAAAATCTAAGTGATAAGCGAGTATATTTTATACTATGTAATAAATCACCACGAGGTATATGTGTAATTTGATCAGTGTATTGACGTCAACATTTTTCGTGGCATAGAAAAATTTCACATGCATCGTGTTTTCACGAAATTATACATTTTTCTTTTCCATTAAAAAAAAACATTTTATAGCCGCTGGAATCCTATACTCTTTCATTTCAAGCTATTACAAACACATTAGAAGTTGTAACGTAATAACCGATAGAAGCTACGAGCCGCCACCAGCCGCATTGACACTTGAAGATGGGCGATTTTTGATTCCGACTTGTATGTGTGAGAGATCTTCTTACGCTGGCCGAAATATATTTATAGCCCAATGTTATGACGCATTCGGGTCAGAGCCTGACAACTCCTCTCGAGGCGTTATGTCAAATTTATTGATATTTGTCGCTGAAGGTTCCAGCTGATGTGTAACACTGTTTATTGCTCTATTACTATGTTTGCTTGCAAATCATTGTCAAGCTAGCTTTTCAAATATGTAAGGTGAGGTACCAGAAAGGTAAGAATTGCACCTCACCCTGCACCTGGTGTTATAAGAGGTGACTAAGATCCCAGGATCGACAGGTAGCGGTATATCCATCCAATACAGTGCAGCTAAAAAGTACAGGTCGGGCATAGGCAACAGCATCCTCGTCGCGAAAGGTGCGTTCTGCGAAAGCTGAGACGCTCGCCCATGTCGGCAATTATAAGCGAAATTCTCTCTTTCTTCGAAAGTCCTATGTGTCCAGGAGTAGACTTCCAAGAGCTGGTTTGATGATAATCCAAATTAAAAAGGATTTAATTGTTACAGTAAAAGATTTTAAACAAACGCTCTAGTAACACCAAAGAGTTAGCCAAATAAACTTGTATCTTAATTGTCAGAAGTTTATTTTTTTAACTAATACATTACATACATGTCACTGACAGTTTTTGCACTAAACAAATAAACGAATGAGCTTAAAGTAAACACACACATCCAAACGAATACCAAAGAAAACGTTAGTTAGCTAAATTGCGTTTATATAGTTTGTATAGCTATAAATATGATACAAGTCTGGCAACACCATAACAAACTTTAACGTGAAAGCATTCAAGGAGCCCTCGAGCGCCATTCAGAGCATTCAAGAGCAAAACTTCCTTTGACCAAACTTATGCTCCGTCGGAATATCCTAAAATCCTTGCTTACTGATGCATCAAATCAGCGTCCCGGAATATATATCAAAGACGAACGGCAAAGGTTCGGGAGAATCGCGACAGGCATGAATGCGCTGCATGCTCGGGGTATGATAGATGGAATTGTGTGTGACGGTTTACAGGAAACATCGAAGTAAATAAACACGGAAAATCAATTTATTTAATACGTTATTGTCAAGAATGATTTTGACGATTGATTGAGGCAAATCCCCATGTATCAAGCATCGTAAGAGGCGGCTGAGTTACCAGAACCGACAGATGTCGGTATATCCATCCGAGACAGTGTAGCTCAAATGCATGGGGTGGGGATGGGCAGCAGCTTGCCCGTTGCGAAAGCTGCGCTCTTCGATTGCCAATACACTTGCCCAGCGCGGTAATTATGGGCAATTATGAATGATTTAAACGAATAGCAGTAGATCGAAATGAAAAAGCATTAAATGCATATAACCAATAAAATAGTTTAATGACTATATCTACTTTATAAATTGCTTCACACTTGTAAAAGTGTAGCCTTGGGGTATAGCGGAGAAGAATCGTACCTCCCTCTATACCACTCCACTCCAAAACAGTTTAAATACTACAGGGTAGGGGGAAGCAGAATTATCTTTTACGCGAAGCTTGGATCTGCGATTACTATCATGCCTGCTCAGCGCAACAATTAAGGGCAAATATCCATCTATCTTGGATATATAATATCTATGCCTATGTACAACACTGGACTTTAGATGGCTGATATGCGTCTTATTTTTTTCAGCTCTGGCCTGGTTATTATTATATACATTTACGGGATTGCTCTGAGTAAATGAATTGCTTAAGATTGCTAAAATTGTTTATTATTAAAATTATTATATAAAAACGGCATGTGTTTTATAATATCAGATTTTTGAAAGAGAACTCTATATCTATCAGGTGTGAGTAAGCAATTCCTTAATTGAATACCTTTATGCAGGTCACGTAAATTATCTTGTGTAATATCATCTATCCCGCAGTGCAGAGCAGCATATGAAGGCTAGGTAATATGGCTATAAGTTTCCTTTGTATTCGACCCTGCTATTATTTCCGCCACATTATGTCAGTTAGCTGGCTGAGTAACTTCAGCCTAACTGCTGTTTCACTACGTTCAGTGAGCCTGTGATATTTTAATATGTACTAATGATTATTTTCGCCGTGAGATACTGGCAGATTAGAAGAGTAGATACTATACCAGGTGTCGGTATATCCATCAGCAACAGTGTAGCTCTAATGAACCGGGCAGGGATAGGCAGCAGCATCTCCGTCGGGAAAGCTGTGCTCTGTGATTGAAAACACGCTTTCCCAGTGTAATATGGGGAATTCCACGGGAAATATAGGCGTAATTCCCTCTTTTCTTAAAGAGGCCTTTGTAAATGAAAAATTATGGATATTTGTTTTGATATATAATTTCACGGAAATTAAGACTTCCGGGGGCAGGAAGACTTATGCATACATTTGCCGCACTGGGCAGACGTGGTTGCCCAACTGCGAAACGTAGCTTCGTAACGGGAACGCTGCTGCCCATTCCCGCCCTCTTACATTCATATTACACTGATTTGACAGGTTACTATTTTTTGAAGATATAATAATAATTTTAGTGATTACAATATCAAAGATGTAAAAATTGTTGGGGTCAGTTTCATTTTATCTAAGTTACTGACTGAGCGAAAAAATTTAAATTACTTGCGCCTAGTAACAACACTGTTTAAGGCAAGATAAAATTACCAACGAATCAACCGATTAACCTAAAATTAGTAGTTCATATTATATTGTAATTGAAAAAAAAAATTTTAAGGTATCCCAAAAATCAGGGGTCAGTTTAGCTAAATATGTTTATTATAAACCATAGCTTGAGACGACCCAGAGAACAGAAGACGTCAAGAATTACTACTCGGCTTATATCAATTATTTTGAATTGGCTCGATTTATTGATGAAAATTGTTTTATCGAAAGTTTCATTTTGAAAAAATGACATCTTTATCCAAACAACCTACACTTATAACATACCTAATTTCTTAACGGATCTAAAACGCAGTTTACGTCAAATAAAAAATTTAAAATTAACCACGTTAGAAAGCCTAAAAAAATGATACGACAAGTATAAATAATATAATGTTAAAAATGTATATAAATATAATAAGTGAAAAATATTCAAAATTATCCTTTCTAGTTATAGTGATCGTTTGAAATTAATAGGTAGGAAAATAAAAGACATAGTTTGGTACTGTAGTAAAGCACTTACTTCTAATCGACTAAAACCAGCTGTTCCACTGTGAAGGGGAGTCAATGAAGCAAATGCCGGGAAAATTCGAGACCACACCAGTCTTAAGAGAGCGGGAAGAGAAAATTGAACGGATTTAAAATTGCTCGCAAAGTCCGTGGACTGTGGTGTCAATAAAATATACAATGGTATTCGATTCTAACACTTATTGCTGAGGGGGTAAGCTATACATTCCTCAATTGGAAGTTGAAGGAACTACAATAGTGAATTGGAGGAATTTCCACTGTCGGATTTTCGCTAACACACTGAAGTAAATTAATTTCAAGCTGTCGTCTCTCTATTAAAGTAAATGAAGAAAAGTAAAGTATTCTTGTTTGATTTCATGAATACCATTTTGTTATTGTCATTGTATATTCATGGTAAAAAAATACTTGGTACGTTATGTTATATAGATGTTTAGTTTTATTATTTAATTTATTTACTTCTTATAAATAAATTAGTAGTACACATATAACTGCCCTATCATATTATCTTCTTATATATTCGTCCAAAGGTTGCCTGGAAGAGATCGCCCTGAGCGATAAGGCCGCCTATTGTATTAGAACTTGTCACTTTTTTTTCTTTCTGATTATGTAATTTCTTGTGTACAATAAAGAGTACTAATACTATTATTATTATTATGTTATTTAATCAAATAGTACTTTAAAAATATTATTTTCACTTCATATTTCATTATATCAACCTATAGGCATTACATTTTTACGTACTTAAGAATAAATCAAGTGCCGTTTATAATATACCTGATTGAATTTTTAAAAGCCTTCATTGAATTTCAAACTAGGACAGTTTTTAACGGCTCGATAACGTAGATGGTGGTGATCCTATCTTTTGCCTACCTACCTTTGATCCTACCTTAAGGGTTGTGGGTTCGACCTCGAACCAGGGCAAACGAATACCTGTTTGTTCTGTGTTTGGATGTTAAATATGTATTTAAGTATTATTGATAAATATTGATTTATAATTTCTCATTTGTCCGACATCCGAACTTACGTGTTTCAAGCGAATTATCTTATGAGATGATTAGTGGATTTAGGATCCTATTCTACTTTTTGTTTCGGAAAGAAGATGAAAATAGGGTTAAAAGTTAGTATGAAACTATATAATTTCTGAACATTATGAACAAAAATTAATAATGTAAAAATATAATATTCTAATTTCTCATTGTACGTAGACACAAGTTCTAAAATAACTACGCAATTATGTTGTAAGAGATGGTTTTTTATATGTAACATGACCTTACTCTCACCCATTTCTAGCGCCATATACTTAGTAGTGGCCTCATTGCTGTATTCCGGTTTGAAGGGTGAGAGAAGCAGTGAAATTACTAGGTAATGTATATCTTCATATCACAATAAGGCTGGCAACACGCCAGTGATATCCTTCTGATAATACGAACGAAAATCTATCCTGCGGACTGTATGCTTATATGTCAATCAGGTTTAATAATAAAAAGTTCTTACGGTCGACTCACGATATAGTTCCAACAGGGAATAACATCCTATCTATTTGGGAAACACTGCTCTAAGCACAGGTTGAGTAAATTGTCTCTACCGGTTCCCTAAATCGCGTCACCACCTGCCAAATCTACCCGCCCAACAGATTTTTCGGTTCGCGGATTTTGCGCGACGAATGCTTGCGACTTTGAAGTTTCCTCTTATGGAACTAATCCTTGCTTTTAGTGGAGCAGAACGAAATGGACTTCGAGTGAATGCGCTTCGAGTTATGGCGGTATTGACAATGTTCCTAACGACAGAATATATCTGTACTATATTATAAGGAGGCAAGATTTTATTGTCTGTTCGTAACGGTTTAAATCAAAAATTACTACACCGATTTCTATAATTCTTTCGCTATTAGAAAGCTATACATTTACTTACCATTTTAGTAATAAAAAAAACAAAGTAATAGTATTTGACAATTGGAGACTATCTAAAATAGAAATATGTAAATACAATTTGTATTTTTGTACGTTTGTAACAAATAAACTCAGAAATTACTGAACGCATTTCTAAAACTTTGTCATCAATAGAAAATTACATTATTAGCAAGCGACATAGGTATATATATTCCTATATGGTCACGGAATAGGGAATTACTTGAGTGAACTGCGGAGCGCCGCTAGTAGTAGATATAGATAGATAGCAGACTATATTTTCGCTCGTGACTCCGTCCGCAGCCTTTGTCAACCTAACTTTATTGCTCGTGTTTCGAGCTCGGAGCAGACAAAGAAAGTGCTGTGTTACTTGGTATGGATTTACCTTTCTAATGTTTAAAAAAGAGGTGTACCTCATACAAAGGCCACCTGCGTTGGTACCTCACTCTTACCCATTTTAACCGCCAAATAGCATTGCTGTGTTCAGCTCGTTGTGATTCCTCTATTGTCTTATATCCGTACCAGCTCTTAGTGGTTAATCTCGGAGTCAGATCCTGAAATGTTTTATAAATAAAAATAACGACAAATTGAGTTACGAGTAATCTCCAAGCAGACACACTTGCCCGGGAACACAACAAGACTGCATCCTGTCGTTCTCTTTATTCTATAAATTATCTAAATGCTTAGAAAGATATTGATCATATTATTGTTAAAATATTGTTATTCGAACTGTTTGGACCTGAAAATTTCAAACACAACAAAGTATTATCCACTTTGGTGCAGTCGCTTTGGTCAAGGTTCATTTTTTATTTACAAGTACACTAATTATGAAAGCTAGGATAAGATGTAATTATGTAGATAGAAATTTTCGAAAAAGCTTTTACCAGTTTTTCTTGCAGGTTTTTTCTTGTACTTGCATAACGAACCTGGTGTAAAACCTTAAACCGGTCTGGTGCCGGTAGGAAATTTTTAAAGTAACTTCTGAATGATTTATTTGTCCAAATGTCTCTTACATATTTGTTTAAACAATTCTTAAATTTTAAGCTAACCCTAAGTCTAGCCTAACTCTTAAAGCGCTTGTATTATGAATGGACGATCTACGATGACGAGACACAAATAACATCGAGACACAAACTTTGGCACACAAGTAAAATATATTGAAAAAATATTGTCTGTTCTGACGATTTCATGATAATGATATGATTTGTTCTGCAACATATAAGCGATCTTATTGTATTTAGATAACCACTTTCTCTTACTTGAAATAAAATAGTATGGCCTCATCCTAGACTTTCCTTTGTATTATAGAGACAACGCGACTCTGTTAACCGACCAAGGTGATACGGCGCCCTCTTTTTGATTGCCCCCTCTTTTCTAATGGATCACGTAAAAACCTGCCATATTATTATTATATCCTGTCCTACATATGACTTAATTTTAAAATTGGCTATAGATATTTTTTTAATTTTCATCCTGTTAAAAACCCGTCATCATCATAATCAAAGTAGCTCTAGAAAGTTTATTGCTGCACCAGCGGCTTCCGAACCCGGCCTGTTGCATTTGAGTTACGCTGATTTGGATGGATATACCGTCATGACGGTTCCGGTAGCACAGTCACCTCTTACGAGTCCTAGGTACATTGGGAAATTCTTTTATACTCTGTCGGTACCCTAATAAAATAACTAAAGTACTCGTGGTCAGGCTAAACAATATTTTGATTTAAACTTAACACACAATCTCTTAAATAACTACCTTTAAATATCCCCTTTGCTAACCGAGCTATCTCTCCAGATATGATACTCTCCTCATCTTACATAGTTGCTTTGCGGTATGCATAAGCTCATAGTACCGCTTCACAGCTCATAGTTGCGTCGACACCACTCACAGTAAAGCATATTCTTAATACTTAACATATTATAAATTGAAGTGTCTGTTTGTAATTCCAAATTAACAGCTGTTTACTAAATGCATGTGAAAGTAAATACGATACTTACATAAAAAAAACAATATTTATTATTTAACCCTCTGTGTATATTTTGGCTAGATGAAACACCTGGAGATTTTAGCGGGACCTTCACTGGCTCTGCAGATAGCTGCTGTTATAAGTAGTAACTTCATCATCATATCAGCCGTAAAAAATCCACTGTCGTAAATAGGCCACCCTCAGATAAGGAGATTTTGCCCATAATTGCTGCGCTGGGCAGGGCAGGGCTCGGAATATACCGCCATATGTCGGATCCGATACCTGTCTCCTCTTACAACACCTAGTGCAGAGAGAGGTACTATTCCACTTTGCCAGTAGCTCACGGCTTAATTAGTAACTTAGGCTATTTACATTATTTTAATTTTCATATGAAAGGCCGCGGAAAGAAACGCAGTGCTGCTATTTTATCTATAAGGGTGATCGATACCTCCCAGGTAAGAATTAACACAGATAAATGGTACAGGTAAAGATCAGGGAATAAACATTAGCATATAAATAGTATAACTGTATAACTGATTTAAATTTACAACTGTCAATTCTTACCAGACTAAGACATAGTTGCTTACCGAAATCGATACTTATTGTTGCGACGTAACTTGTTTTCCCTAATGCTCATCAGATTGATTCACAATCACGCTAACACACACATACATAATCAATATTGTAATCTCGTTAAGTTCCCGGCGGAGTGGACTTGCGTGATAAACTAATTATCACCCTGCCGGTTGACAGTTACATATGCATAATATTACTGCATCCATTGTAATGAGCTTTGATATTCAAGTTCAACGACCTTGACATCTACAATTGGTCGGTTAATGGCTTAGAGCCAATCAGGCACTGTAAATTCGATTTCGTTATAATAGTCATCCCTTCGAAAATATTGTAGAAATGCAAATATTTATTATTGCAATGTTTCAAAAAATACTGTTAATCTCCTGGAGAATTTAATTTATGTTACATGATTTGTGTTTTAAAATAACTTTAAATTAATTATATCTATACATATAAATATACCGGAAGTCACAATTCAGGTAATTTCATTAATAGACGGTTCCGATGGTGCAATGTGTGGTGATCCAGACTTCTGCACCAAAGGTCGTGGGGTCCCCACCCAGGACAAATCTGTATATGATAATATTTATGTTTGTTGTGTGTATGCGTGTTAAATATATGTATTTAAGTAGTATATTTATGTTCCGTCTTTTTTCTGATGTCCGTAACATAAGTGCATGTATAAGTGCGTGTATAAAATTTTGTGGGAGTAAAATAAAAAAAAAATTTCATGTAACGTATAGCTACTAAAATGCCTACTAGAAAGATATTAAATTTATTTGAATGAATATTTTTGCTATTTACTAATGTTTAATTTTGTAGCTATTGTAAAGAATTAAAACCGCAATAGCTACTAAAAGACGTTCACAAAATAACATCTACATTAATAGCAAGAAATTATAGCGCTAAGACATTCTCTCGACTATAAAATGAAGATGGCGTGTTCTTGATACAACCTACACAATAGCACGTCCGTACCCCTCGGTGGACGGACGACAAATGACCATAAAGGTGCAGCCCGACGAGCGCACTCAAATATTAACAAACTACCCGCCGTTTACGATTTAAATGTGCCCATTCACTACTGCGGTCCGTAAGCCGCTTGTTTCTAGAGATTTTACGGACTATTCGCTAAAGTTAGTCTCTTAGTTTTATCGGGGAATGGAGTAACTGGATTTATTAAAATCATCTCATTTCAAACAGCTTTATTAGTATTATAAAATACACTATTTTCAACTGTGTGATGTTATGATTTTACGTTAATAAAAACTATATTTTTCTTGTTATTCATAATAATAAAGAAATTTAGATCAGATTTTAAAACTAAGATCTTAAAAGTAAAAACGATATATCTCTCTCAACTTCTCCCAACTTAAAACTCTTTTAACTTCTTTAAAACGTGGTTTGCTCAACTTTTTAAATTTTTTGTTCGACGTTTTGGTTACATTGCGGCAACCATTCTTAAGAAGATCATTTTTGAAGGGTAAGAGATGATTTATTTTGAGTAGTGAACGCTTAAATCAAAATATTTCTATTATTTTTTAAACTTGTATCCTTATTTTTATTTGACTGACATAATGCAAATTTCGATTGGATTAAGTAGCTACAATGCCATATTGTTTTCCCCGTTTTTTATTATCTTTATGGAAGACAACCCACTATACAAGTCAATTTGCTGAAGTTTTCACGTAATTAAAATGTTAATCCTAATGATATTGATAAGATATCTGATAATAATAATTTGAACGTTATATTGGAGGCAATATAACAAAAATACATTTCTACAGGACCATTAAGGTTGAGAAACGGTTTAGTCTCTGATATTTCACAACCAGGTTACAACATAACGCGACTCCTTAAAATAACCGTTAGACTTCCACTAGGACATAGGCCCCGCGATAGATTTCTAAATCTCCGATGGGTATTTGCCAATTATTACCACTCCGGGTCGGCGTAACAGCAAGCATACACCAGAGCGACGCGACGTGGACCCCTTTTTTGGGAATAAGTGCTAGGTTTTGATTGATAGAAACAGCGCCATCTACCGGTAATCCAAAACACTCCACAATTATTCGGATAACAATGGACAGATTAGACCTTAATAACAATTATTATCAAACATCCAAAGCTTAGTTCTAACGGATGAATGCCCAAGGAACGCGGCCCCGGCAGGCGGATCCTCTCAAATATTAACAAACTACCAACCATTCACGGAATGAGTTGGACCGCCAAGGTATTTGCGTCCGACTTCATCATTTCTGATTTCATTGATGTGGTATTTGTGATTGTGCAATTAATATTTGAACAATGTTTAAAATGCAAAATTGACAAAATAACGACCTGGTTCCGCCAGCGAGGACGGCCGCGGTCACAAGGTTCGCGAGATAGAAACGAGACCGACGACGATTGCTGCAGGTCAGCGACCTTACCCTAAGGTATGGAAAGAATATGCGCTGTTTGGGATATCTGTAGAATATCACGCACTCGCCGGCGAGTGTGGTATACTGCTTTTACCCTAGAGTGACCAAGATGGCGTCTTATCAGGGGGTAAAGGACGTGTTGACGTAGGGACTAGACATTTTCATGAACTCACTAATCAAAGGGTAGTTGAGGTTGCGATGCTAGTCCTCTCTACGAATATCCCATGGTGCATTGGCTGTGATTTTCAAAAAACGATTTTGTTTTTTTTTAACTTGAAGGGTTTATTGGGTAGGCTTGCATGGGCCAAACGTCGCTTGAGAAGGCAGGCTTTTAAATGTGTAAACAGTTTATTAATCAATATAATTTGTAAAGGTAGATTCACATAAAGGTTGTGATATCCTCGTAATATCACAACCTTTATGTGAATATTTGCAGGGCAGTCACGTTTTCTATAACGCGGACCGTATACTTGCCTGTCGACTTAGTCAAATAAAAAGTTATAATTAACTTGGTAACTTTGAACTAGTGATATCTTACTTTATTTTCGCTTAGCTTATACTAATGTACAGACTAATAGTCTGTCTGTGTCAGGTATTTACCTACTCCGAACTAGTTTACTAATAAGGAAGCCAAAATTACCATACCAGGCAATTAGCAAGCCAGGGGTAACCTCGCGGCACTCCACGCCCGGGACTAGGTTGGATGGCGTTTGCTCTGAACCTGCAAAATTAATTACTTCCAAATAGTGATACTACATTTTCTGTTTGCACCTCGAATTCTACCCGTGTTGTTAGGGGAATTCTTGACATTTGTTAGGGTTGTCAGTTAGTGTAAACAATATATTTTCATTGATAAATTAATCTTGTGCGTCAACTGCGTGCGGGCGTGCGCACTGATTAGAATTCTTTAGGGAATTAAGAGTCTATTATTTTCGATCTCTTTCAATATTTTTTAAAATTTTGAGACTAAATATATAGAACTGTACATTATAGAAGACGATGAGATGAACAGTCTTCCAAATCCAGAAAAAGGTTGGTGTTCAATACCATAGGTAGATATCGATAATTAAAATGCTACCATTATTGTTATACAAATATATTTTATTTAATTTTCGACAACCAATAAAAAACTTTACTCATTTGACAACTTTAAACCTTTGATTAATATTTGAACAATATTTAAACCTTTGATTCATTTACAATCACAAAAAAATCATTGCCACATATTATCTATACGCATGGGTGCAGACACAAATCAATCTTTTTAAATCTTAGAAAAAATAAAAAAATATGGATTATTATTTGATAAAGAGTGAGACGTTTGTACGTGTTGACTTAAAAATTGATTAAATGAAAAAAAAATCCCACAACATCTCATACATTGACGTGATTTTGAGATAAGTCGCTTAAAGCACATGTCTTACGGATATCAGGCAATACAGTTATCACAAATATACTACTAAAAACATATTTTTAATACTCAGACCCAGAAAGAAAACACACAGGAGACAGAAAGCTCAATTTTTTTTGGATCGCATACTTTCTGACTTGATCCCTTATGTTGTTGTTAAATTTAAGGAACAATTATAGACTTTTAAACATAGCTTAATTATAATGACAGCTAATAACAGAAACTAACGTGTTTTTTCATTATTTTAGCGGCGAATTATTTTAGTTTTTGGTTGATTTTATATAATATACTCTTATAGGGCTGCGACGCTACATGAATCTAGAAATAGCATATCGACACCGCGTCACTTTTGCTCCAATGCCACAGCGGACGGACGTGCTCTCTCTAGTGCTTAGTGTTAATATTAGACCAGATCGATAAACAAGCATACAGCCCGCGTAATAGCAAGCCTATAAATGCTCGTAATAACACAAGGATATCACTGACGACTTGCTAACCTTGTGACTTAAGGATATTATGCCATATTACTCAATAAATTTACTGCCTCTCTCACCCTTAAGACTGAAACACAATGCGAACACTGCTATTTCGCGGCAGAAATAGGTGAGAGTTAGGTACCAATGCAGACCTTTTGTATGAAGTCTATCTCATGTAATTTGTTTTGAATTTGAATTGTTCTTAATTCGTAATTAAATAAATCATTTTGGTCATTTACATTTCTTTTTTTGTCTAATGCAGAATCCTTTCTAACGAAAATAATACTAATAACTGATTATAATGTTAAATACTTAATACCGATATAAATAACTGGTGCCTCACCCTCGTTGATATCTATCACTCAATCGAACAATATTTACAGGAGTATGACTATTCTTAATTAGTTTGTAGAGGTTTTAATAATGTCGAAACTAATTTTATTACGAGCATCGCTGATACTCGTGATATGCTGCCAGCAACCCTAATATTGTTTTGGAGTATTGCACTTTGGCGTCGTTGTTCGTAATGAGTGCAAGTTAGCCGCTAGAATGTTCCATAGCTGGAGTCCACAAGTAAAGCCACTCTGCAACTTGTTAAGTTGTATTAAATTAATACTCCACTGTGGTTACCAGTATTGCGAAACGGACGCCATTGAATGCTAATACGTGTGTGTGTGTGTGTGTAGTCAAAGACTATTCTTTTCACCCCGTTTCATTACAAATATCATGTTACTTTTTTCATTGTTCAATATGCTACTATCCCTACTAATTTTATAAATGATAAAAGTTACTGTCTGTCTATCTGTTACGCTTTCCCGCCTAAAGCTATCAACCGATTTTGATGAAATTTGGCACATACAATCTTTAGATCCTGAGAAAGGACATTGTATGGAAGTATCGCTATTTTTAGAGCTAGAATCTTGAAACTCATTTTTCAGGCCATTGATTTGATATAAATAAACACGACACTCGAAGTTTATGTAAGGTAGGGTATGGTACCCAAAAAGAAACTATTCCATGCGGACAAAGTAGCAGGCACAGCTAGTATTTATATAAGGTAGACCTTATACCTGCCTCATGGTGTCTCCTTATAACTGTCTCATGTCTATGGTGCCTCACTCTATTTCTCCCACCAAATAGCAGTGTTTAGTTTCGGTTTGAAGAATGAAAGAGGCAGTAAAATTGCTGGGTAATGTGACATAATATCTTCAAGTCACAAGGTTGCCAACGAGCTAGTGATAGCCTTGTGATATTACAAGAGTTTATAGGCTGCAGTGAAGCTTACTTTCGGAGGACTGTAGGCTTGTGTATCGACTTGCGACTAATATAATACCTATAGAGGTACCGCCAGAGTAGATTAGTACCTCCCTATATACCAGGCTTTACGACGGAGCTGTTGCTGCCCATATCCGCCCAGTTGCATTTGAGCAAAATTAATACTACTATCTGTCGTTTTCAGTACCTCAGACATCAGATATAGTCGTAGTAGTGTATTTTTAGAAAATAAATAATAAACATCGCAAATATTTGAACGGTAGAACTAAATACGGAGTTATTTTGTGTATTTCATTGTAATGAAACTTAAAAAGTTTCAAATGTTACAAGCCGGTGAAATCGTTGGGTTGCAATTAAAGTGAAATACGGTGTTGGAGTTTCGACTCTAGAATGCAACTGGAACTTTTTCGAAAACTTTCTCTTACTATACTTAAATAAGTTTTAATGCTGCATTCTGGCTATATTTAATACTAGCTTCTCGCCCGCGTCATTGTCCGTAAAGTCTTTACTTTCCTGGTGAACCCGATCGTCATTTGTCACCTCCATCCTAACGAACATTTATTATATAAGTCAATCCCAGACAGTTCAACTGTGCAAAAAAAAGTGCCGATTCCCAAGATACAAACTAATAAGCCAAACCAATCATACGAATGTTGCTTGTAAATGTTTTAAGGATAAAATTAGCCTATGACCTTATAAGCTTTTCTGCTACTAAGTTGAATAATAACAAAGATGAAAGCGTATGTGACAAAAAGATTTACTTTTACAGCTATATTAGTCATTGTAATTTTAGAATTACGGCTTATTACATTTTTTTTATGAGACCAGTACAGTCGTGATGGTAGACGTCACCGCAGCGTGTAAACGCTTGTAATATCACAAACACGTTGCCAACCTTGTGATTTGAACCCATTACATTACAGTATTTTAATTATCTTTCTCACCATTCAAACAGGAACACAGAAATTCGGACACTGCTATTTGGCGGTAGAAATAGGTAGACCCACGTAGACGACTAGAGGCTGGATCGATGTTATTTAGTTTTTTATTATTCTATATAACCAAAATATCAAGGTCACAAATCCGCGGGAACCAGCCAGTTTTATTACAACAAGTTCAACAACGAACAACACAATACACCAACAACTAAACCAAGTCAAACAAATAATCTATCTTATAACATTTAAGACTAAAGTCCCAAACTTATTTACCCTGTGGCTCTACCTCCACCGCCAGCAAACCGTCGAAACACGTCACGATTAAAAAGAAAAATGTTTACTTCAACTTTACCTTAATTCCGCTGCAAATTATGAACTGGGCAAATTGCAATGTACAAATGAATCGAGTTTGCGCTCCCCTCAGCGGGAACTTTCATATTTTGCAGGATATTTTTTTTAGCCTGTGCAAAGAAAACGTAATTTTGTTTTAGCTTGTAAGGGTCATTAGCTGTTATTGTAAATATTACAAAGTTGGAAGCATGTATTATACATATACTTTTATTTTGTTTACGACCTGAACATAGGAATGTCTATTGCAGTATACGTTTGGTCAGTAATCGTGTCCGAAGAGATCAGTGAATGTTGAGAAATCATGGAATAAATAAATATATTGTATTTTTTTAACGATTTTATGTATCCATGCTGCGTACTGATCATTCTTAAAGGTTCAAGGGCTATATTGTAAGTAAAACCAGACGAAAGTTTTTTAGGAATAATTATTTATATATTGATATTTGGAGAAATCGTAAGAATCTTTTTGTTTTAATAAATAAAGATTTTAACATGTTTTGAGTATATTTATAAGTTTCATTCTATTTTCTATATAAAAAATGAAACTGACTGAATTACTGACATAGCAACGCAGAGACATAGGGTTTGAAATTTTGCACAAGGGGGTTCCTTTTATAACGTAAAGGAGCACTGATAAAGGATTTTTAAATTCATTTCCTAAAGGGGTAAAATGGGGATGTAAAGTTATTATGAACCTTTGCTGTTTTTGAAGTTGCTGAAATAAAATTAATTATAGTTTCTTTATTGATAGTCATGAATAACGTGTAAGATATTTTTTCAAACATTATTCCTTTTATCATGTTTAAAATCTTGTAATCTGTATCTCATAAATCTTTATATTTTATCAAAGGTAGTATAAAAGTTTTACGAAATAACGCAAGTGAAACTGCGGGGCGCTGCTAGACTATAATAAAACTACCTTGCAACAGCTTCAAAATGCGTTTTTTACCATTTTATCCATTATTCCAAGATGAAAAAAGTTGCAAAATCGCGTCGACATATCTATTAATGGCCGTTATTAACGACACCCGATAATAGCCTTCGAAATTTAAAATTTGGAGGGTAATCTGACAGGTCAAAGAGTGACAGGGTTAATAAGTTGACGTCAAAGATAAATGTCTCGACGCCATTTTGATGACGGTGCTTTTGGCAATGATAAACTCAAAATGGTGCCAAAATAAATGAACATGGAATTCGAATTAAAACAACCCAACAATATTTGCTTTATATGCACGAGACAAAGGTTTAGATTAAGGATTTTACCAAAAAACTGTCAATATTTTTCATGACTAAAATACATCTGAAAACATGGCGACAGGTCAATCTAGAATCTCAAATGAATCTAGAATTGTAAATGATTAAATAACGTAATGATTTTTTTATCAAACACCTGATGGCTATTAGAGTCGTGTCAATCCCATTCCACCTTACTAGCTGTATGTAGTTACACCCTGGAATGCCCTGGACCACGTACTAGCACGCGCAGCGTAGGACAAGGTGGACAGACGATCTGACTGGAAGCGCATGATCACACGAGACGCCGATATGATAATAATGATAATGACATAATATAAAAAATCAACTTAAGCAAATATTGGTTGAATTTAAGTTTTTTATAGTTGTGTCTAATGAATGTGTTTCACTCGTGCTACTAAATAAAAATGACGGGACCAATGGTGCAGATGGTAGTGAGCCTATATTGTGCGTATTATTATTTGTATTTCTTCTGTGTCTGTTATTTATATGATTTAATCTACTTATATCGGAGTCAGATCAACGTATGAGATGTTGTGTGAATTGAATATTGTAGAAAACAAAACAACGTGTCTCGGGGTTCAGGCGGGACGCAAATTGCACCACACACAACTCAATAAGTTTTCAACTCTCGTATTTACATAAGAACCGTTAAAATTAAAGAAATGTTAACAAGCGCGAAACATGATATGCTTCCTATTAATTGCCTCTTTTTTAAAATTACATCTTGCTGTCATCAGATTCATGTCGGGGCTAATGGCGCAGACTGTAGTGAACCCAAAATCCCGAAATCCCAAACCACAACAAACATTTTATGATGACTATTTGATTATTCTAGTTTGGGTGTTAACAGGTAATCATGTATTTTATCTATAAGTCATATTTTGCCTGATGTTTGTAACACAAGAACTTTAAGCTACTTATCGGAGTCAGGTCACAGTGTGAGATATTATTGTGTGAATTTATTTCTATCTTATTTGGGCACTTTGAATAATGTATCTCTCAAACTAACTCCAGTTTGAGAGATAGATTAAATAATTGTGTGAGAAAGAGAAGAAGAAAAGAGATCAGTGTAGTGATGTTGTGTCAATAATAGAGAAGAGAATGTTGAGATGTTTTTGACATGTAGAAGAGATGGATGAAAGTAGAATGACTGCACAATATAGAGTGGAAGTGAATGGAAGAGTTGGTATAGGACGACTTAGATAAACATATCTTAACCTTTCATTCTCGCCGTAAAGGAAGCGAGATAGGTATGCCGAGATCTTAACAAGTGGGGGTCCATAGTCTCTGCCTTGCTCGATAGGACACAGGCGTGAAGTATGATGATAATGATCATGATTTATTTGACAAATCAAGAAACGACAAGATTAGCTAGCACTAAGTTGTGGTCTCCACAACATAGGTAGTCTTGTGACGTGAACACATATCTATATGTATTATATGTTCTCATTGAACCATACATATATGATAAGCGTATTGCATTTCTATTAAGCCAGTAGCCGGTTGCTTTATGTAATGAATGGGTATTATGTCAATACGCAAGTGAATAACATAATTAATTACGCCAAGGTAGTCCGGGACGATTGTTTGGCCTGCAGCGATGCGACGTTCGTAATCGTACGCCGATATTTACATTATGCTCAATATATACCCATATAGCATTTATCTGTATTTCAATGTTTACTCATCATGATGTTGAGATTGCTATGTCGAGAGTTGATACGAATACCGGTTTTAGCTCACAATAGAAAACTATAATTACACAATAGATAACACTAGAACTAGAAGTTTGATATAATATCTTCCTATAATTATGCAGCGGTGCAGCAGGTGTTCTCAAAATTAGAACCTTCATGGATGAAAATTCGAATATTAAAAATTTTAAATTTCGAACTTGTAGTAGTAAATACGAGTATACGTCTCATATTCTGACATTACATCTAACACTGTTAAGAATGATCTAGAATAAATAATTCCAGCTATTGGAAGTCCACTGCTGGATATAGTCCTCCCCAAGAAAGGGGGAATTTCGTCCATAATTGCACGCTGGGCAAGCTTCTCGAGACGGAAATGCTGCTGTCTATCCCGCCCTCTGCTTTTGAGCTGCACTATTTCAGATGGTACCGCCATCTGTCGGCTTTGGTGCTTCAGTCGCCTCAGACGTACCTGGTATATGAAAAGGTAGTATTCCACTCTACCGGTATTTCACGGCACATTAAAAATACTGTGAAAAAGTAATCAATACGTCAATATAAAATGTAAATACGAGATGAAACTCTTTGAAAAGTGGTTTTATTTAAGTTTTGATATTTAGTTTATTCTTCTCATCTACATAGAACACTTCTGTTCAACTATTTTAACTGAGAACTTAGAGAAAGGCATCACATTAAACTAACATGATATCTTGATATCATATAGTTAACAACGATACACATATGCAACTACATGATTTCGATAGTATCCCTAACTTTATATGGCAGCAGGCAAAACACGAAAGCGTCTTACCTGAAATATTGACTCATAATATTTAGATAAGTAGATGCTTTCAAATTTACAGTTTTAATTCCCCTTATGACTACGGAGATGAAGAAAAAAATATACTATACGTTGCCTAGATCCCCGATCTAGATTGCCCCGATCCAAAGATATCAGAACCAACACCGCTACAAAAGAACAAAATGTATATATACTACATCGCCTACCCCGATTCAAAGATGTCAGACCCAACAGCCATTCCAGTCGGGCATGCTAAAACAAAATCCATTACTGCACCCAGTTAGGGCACTGACAGCTGCTCGGGAAAAAAGGCAAAATAACCAGAGTCCGACCGCCAATCACTCAGGACTATCCTGCGAATGGCAATTTCCAAAACGGCTCTACAAAAACCTATTAAATAACTCCCGCCATAGGTTTCGCCCAACAATATTTCATCGAGCCTGTATGACAGCGCTTGATGGATTGGAAGATATTGCATTTTTGTTAAGATAAAAAAGGGCAATCTACAGAAAACTCATTCCAATTTTCAATTTTCTTCTTAAAGGTGCCAAATTCAAATCGCAAACGTTTCTAGAACAGACAGTAACGTATTCTAAACTTATAATTAACTTTTACATAACATTTTCGTCGGGTACCTTAAAAAACAAGAACTGATAGGTTGTAGGTAGGCTTGTAGGTTATGCAAGACGTAGATTACCACAAGAGTCATATGTGTTAAAATGATGTAGAGATATCTTAATAGCGTTTACTGTTTGACGTAAGTTAGACCAAAGGATGTTTAGATTAGATGTACCTGTTTTAATCTGATCGGTAAACATTATATACATTAGTTTAATGATTTGTAAGCTTACCAAGCTTATTAAATATCGTTTTTTCCTGGAATCACAAAGATATATATCACTGAAGTCTTAGAAAGAAGATTATTTAAAAGAAAATCATGAATATCTAAAAGAAACCTTATTTAAATTAAACTTTCACGCAGATAAACACGCGGGTACAAATTTGTCGACAAATAATTATATTTATTTAAAAGATTATTAATTAAATGATTTTAAATTTTAATGTTATATTGACAAAGTTATTATTATTCTAATAATTCAACAGCCATTGCGTCAGTTAACTTTATACATATTATTAAAATAATGTTGTTGCATAACGATTTTTTCAGTAAATATATACAATATTATTTTTTTTAAATAAATATATTTAATAATATCTACTTTTATAACAAAATTTTGTAAAACAATACATTTATCAAGTATAACTTTGCCAAACGTTATTTTACAAATGTTATTTATTTTTTGTCAAATGATTTGACACCCTATATAAACTGCTTCATATGCGTATCTTCCCTCAAAACTAAAGGAGACTTTGCTGAAATAACCACAGCTCGCCTCGTTATGGTAGAGAGGCTTTAATGCCATATTTAAGCCTTCCAAGAGCCTATTAGGGCCAAGTGCGGAACCGTGAAATTCATGTTCTCGTACATTCAAGCATGTTAGTTGCTGGATTAGGGAAACACATGATGTGTTTGCTTCGGAACCTTTTTTGTACGACGCCCGCATAATATCTTTACCCATCCTACTAATGTTATGTGGAAATTTGTGAGGATATGGGTGTTTGTTACTTCATCACGCCACAACGGCTTAACGGATTTGTATGAAAATTAGTACTAAGATAGCTTAAGGTTTCAAATATGATGTAAGATAATTTTTATTGCAAAAATATTCCGTGGTCTTGCGTGTTAAATGAAAAAGAGTCGTCAATATAAAGTAATTGCATACTAGATGACTACAAAGATGAGTAAATGAAGTGAGGTTCTATGGTAAATAATTAAAATTAGTCATTTTAATGCAAAGTAAATAAGCAGTATGGATAATGATAATATAATGTGAAGCATTGTATACAAAGTTTAGAATCTTAAGCATCACATTTTGTACATAAATATGTTTAATAACAAAGTGAAAATAACTATTAAAAATAAATATTCTGAACAAAGCGAAGAGTGCATTGTGGTATGTGTTTCGTACAACTAGCAACCTGCAATTATTTTAGAAGTACATTAGTATTTATTCTTTATCATTATGTTCGCTTTATTTTTAAACTTTATTTTAAATATATATTCTTTTTTTTTGGTTTCAATAAATTATATTTTATTAATTATAAGATATCATTTTTATCAAACTAAAGTAACACTTCAAATTTCAATTATAAAATTCGAAAAAATAACGAAGGGCTAGCGTACTTTGGCGTCAGAACGCTTAATCAAGTTTCAGCTCTAATTCTACGTTGATAGCGTCCATTGTTTGTTAGTGCATATGTTTGCTGGCCTCATGTGTTTGTTCGAGATACTTTTTTCGGCGGTGGTCGAGCCACCGCGATTTATTCAGCGCGACATATCTCGTTCGTTTTCTTTTTTTTTGCATAAAACGGAGTTTTAGTGATGTGCTTGAGTGCGTTTTTGTATTTCGGTTTTTGTTCCGGTGACTAGTTCGTGTTGGGAATATTGATATGTTCACTACCTTAGCATATTGTTCTTTGTAGTGTACTACTCTATATACTCTTATATAGATGTACATAGACTATTGTTTTCCATTTACGTAGACATTTGCTTTTTCCACATTAACTTTTGATACAAGACCGCCAATAAAGAGCGTACAACACCAGACTTTTCTTAATTACAGCTTCTTGAAATGGATATAATATGTCATTAAAACCTTAATCCACAGAACAAAAAAAATATATTTTTACTCTGGCATTAATACTCGACAGAGTTTAAAACAAGGTTATTACTTTATTTTGTTATATTATTAATTTATATTTATAAGTTTATTAAAAAGAGAAAACAATGTTGAGATGGTTTGGACATGAAGAAAGGATGGATGATAGTAGAATGAATGCACTAATATTAAGAGCGGAAATGAATGGAACAGTTTGTATGTCACGACCTAGGCAAACATATTTTAACCTAGTAAAAACATTATTAAAGAACGGCCAGGTCAGAAATATCAAGAATTAATAAGCGTGTATGAAAGGACTAATGCAAATAAAGGAAGCAAGAAAGGTTTGCTCTCCCTAACTCAATAGGTTAAACTTGGTGTTTGTATGTATAAATGTGATTTTATTTAGGTTTAATTTATAAACATTTCACAACACAGACTATTTACAGAATTATTATTAAAATACTTAGTAATTAACTATCTGAAAATAAAAGATTTATATTATGAATTGATTACGTTTTCAGTTTTTAAAACTCATTAAATAATTAATAAAACGTTCAAATGAGTATACTCTTTCAATAAACTTATATTAAATATATAAAATATTAAAGTTATCTGAAAATATAAATTACAATACAGATTACTAAAAGCACTAAAATAAACGAAAACGGACGAAACTGTTGAGCGGATAATAACTGGCCTTTAAAATTAATTCTCATCAAATAACCCTTTGAATATGTTCCGGTAGTCCATACCATAAAGCGGCCATCACTAGCTGTTTAAATAATTGCGCGCTCCTTTGTTCCCGCTGTACATTTGTCGATCGGCCATTGTTGCAGCGCTTTTTAGCTGTACGCTAATGCCTCTCTTGTCCAGCTCTGTAATTAAACACCTCCGCTCTGTTTGAACTTTAAAAAGTAAAAAGGTGTTCTAAAATGAAAATTCAGATTTCGAATAAAACTGATTGCGTAACAGAGCTACCAAATATTCAAATGTTTAAATTTGAATTCAAAATTCGAATGTATTTTTAATCTACTTTGTTTAATTGAATGGAACACAAAAAACTCCTTTGTTTATCTTAGTACTTATTGACATTCATTTAAATGCATAAATTATATATAATCTAGATAACTTAACTATTCAAATGTACGTCAATGAAAAAATATTTATAATCCTTTGTATATATATTCATAGAATTAGACTACCTTTATGTTTATTACCAACGGTTATTGGAACAATATGGCGCGAGGATTGTTTTATTTTAGAACAGATGGCGAATTTTATGGTCTGTGTTACCGGTGAAAACCAGTTTGCATGAGCATTGAAAAATCCCGTAGGCGTTTATAGAGTGGAGCACTCTTGAATAATGTAGTTTTCTGCCAGCGAAAAATTTTCGTATTCACTTCACTATTTTCGGATAATTCTATCTACGCCAGACGGTACTAGAATGTGTATTGAAATCTATTAGATAATCATCATGAATAACCGTATTTTTAATTTAATCGACGGGCTCAATGGCGCAAATGTAATGATACGAATTTGGACGCCAAAGATCGTGGGTTCGATCCCCACTTAGGACGAATGTTTATATGACGACTATTTGTATTTGTTATAATTATTCCTCTAGATGTTATTATATTTTTAATTCCTCTGTTGTCTAATATCCGTAATACAAGAGTTAAGTTTTTTATCCTGGAGTCAGGTCAACGTATGAGATGTAATTTAAATTTCTTATTATCATTATTTCAGTACTGAAAAATATGTGTCAGTGTTATTTGATTGGAATTCAGCGCAGATGCAAACTGCTTAATTTAAATAGCCGTTATAGGGAGGCGTTTTATTAAACATACAAAACTTTTAATTTTAGTTACACTGGACGACTAATCGCACTGGTTAATGTAACTCGTAAATAAATTGTTACAAAAAAAAATCTTAGAAATATCCGTCTAAAAACCACCATGCCTTTTGATAATCAACATTAGAAATAACAAGCACTCCCTACAGCCCTCGACAAACTTAAAGCGACCTGTGTAATTTATGCAAAAGGCTATACACCGCGAAGCCTTTCAGCATCAAATTTTGACACATACATCTCGTTTGCAACCCGCTAATAAACATACGTCATATCTCAAGTGTTCTCGCAAAGTTGGGTGCTTACATGCCATGTCTCTTGTAAAGCAAATTAGTTAAAAAGTAGGTCATACCGTACGTATTTCTGAGCTTTCGTGTAACATGCCTTTTCAGCATAATATTTTTGCATAATTTAACACATTCACAAGGTCTATAATGATGTCATTATCCATGTTTTTTTTTTTGCTAACAAGGCCGATCTGTTTAGGTTATATTTGGCTTGATCATGTCTTTAATTTTGATTTGTGTAAATTGTTTTTTTTTTATTTGACTAGGTTAACACACAAGCATACAGTCCGCTTGATGGCACCACTAACCACTTGCGCTTAGGATGGTAATTATTGGCTAAAATAATAAATTGTTTTTCCAAAAGCAAATTGTGAACGCTGTATTATATATATAGCTGATATTCATTAATAATAATATTACAAAATAAAAAAAATACTTTAAGTTATTAAAGCGGTGAGGTACCGGCAGAGTAGATATTACCTGCCTACTGTAAGTAAGTCAAAATAGCTCAATGAGGTATAAAGAGGAAAATATTTGGAGTATCTTTGCGAGATCAAATCAAGAATGAAGATATTCGTAAAAGAACCAAAGTTACCGATATATCCTGCCGCCAGATAGTATGACCATCCTAAACCCTCTTTCGCCCTCACACTAGCACTCCACAAGCAAAAACATTTAACACTTACTACTTACGTAGAGCAGTACTCCGCGTTCACCGGCAAACGCATGCAGTTCCTGCCCCAACAAGCGATAACCCGCAGCCCTAGAGCGGCCAGGCTCACTCTCATCTTTTCAAACCTTAACTTTATACCCCAACGACGGCCACCCGAGCCTAGGTCAAGCCTTTAGAGGCGTCCTCGGGTGATCGTCCTCGCCGTGGGGCACGCACGTGAATACAGGCGCAGGGTCGTCGATAGCTCGACGGGTTAGTAAGTTAAAGTGGTACTGACGTAGCCGTAATGGCGTGGTCTCCATTCCAGATCCCTACGTCTACATCGGCCGGCAAGCGCTGCGTTGGACGTCCACTCACAAGGTGAAGAGATGATCTGACTAAAACCGTACGATCGTGATAGACCCAGGCCGCATACAGCCGGTCCTATTGGAGATCACACAGATGAGATGATAATGAAAATGAAAATGTGGTCAAGAAAGTGGGTGGTACGGTAGTGATCCAATTTTGTGCGCCAAAGGTTTTGGGTTCGATACCCATTCAGGACAAATATTTTTATGATGAATTTGTATATGTTCCCTGTCTGGGTATTATTTATATAAAGCACTTGCTTTAAGCGACTCATCTCAGAGTTAGATGCGAGAAAATGTCGTGCCAAATTATTATTATTTATTAATAAAAAAGCTTACTTCGATAGTACTATGGTGGTCAGAAGTCAATTTACCGTCGTAATCGAACTCCGCTGTAAAAGATAAATATATCAACTAGTTTTTCGCCTGCGACGTAGTCTTTACATTTTCTCCGCGATATCTGATATCTAAAATGTGCAATAAATGCCGATTCCTAATATAATAAAATAAAAAACTAGATCTATTCTACGAAAACATTATAATACTCTTTCTTTATTGTACATAAACCAACAACAACCAATTAAAATATATTTAAGTATATTTGTGATTGCTCTGTTGTCTGCCGTCCATAACATAAGTGCTTTAAGCGACTTACTACGGAGTCAGGTCAATGTATGAGATGCTTTAGGGATTTATATTATTATTATTACAATATTAAGCCTGAGGTGCTACAAAATTGAAAATTGCATATAAAAGATGGCAGCTACTTGTTACGAAGAGCCTGAAGGCTACGAGCAAAGTGTTGAGCGTGATGATGTAAATCGAAGCGCAGGTGCGGCGGGAGTGGCCGGCGAGATGGAGGAAGTTGCGGATTTACGGCGCGGTTTATCTCGCACCGAGGCTGCGATGAAAGATAAATACTACATAGTTATAAGCAGAACATATTCACACGTTACCGGTACAAATATCTAGAATTAATTAAGCTACTTTTTAATATTGGATATTAGTTAGGACTAAGTGACCAAGAAATTTTGAAGGCAGTAACGGTTCGTTTTAGATTTTAATGCGTAGGTGCTTTGATTTTAATTTTTTTGTGAGTTTTCAGCAGACTTATAAAAAGGAGGAAAAATTCACTTCTTTTTATTTTATATTCTGCTCTGCTACCCTACAGCCAATAAATACCTCTATACCGGGTGTCGTAAGAGGCGACAAAGGTACCCGAACCGAAAGATGGCGGTATATCCATCCGAAACAGTGTAGCTTAAATGCACAGCGTGGGAACGGGCAACAGCATCCCTGTCTGCGAGCTACATTCTGAGTTTGCCACCACGGCACCATTTTTAATTCTAACAGTGGACGTCCAACGGCTGATATGATAATGAAGATGATGATGTTTTAAATACGTTACATTTAATGGAGAGCGTTTTCCATTACGAAAAAGATTTTGTGTCAAAATTTCTGAACCGTCTAAATAAATAAATGATAACAAATTTAATATTTTTATAAAAAAAAACATGAATATGATTGCCAAACATACTATATAATACTGTATTTTTGGCAATTATAATTTATACCTTTACATACAAAAATACTTTATTTTTAACCTTTATTGTATTACGTAAAACAAAATCGGATAATGGAAACGATTTAGAATTACTGAACGAAATGTTAAATGTCATTTGTGATTTGTGAATATTGTGTATAATAATGTGAAAGCACAGTTTGTTTATTTATTTAAATTTTAATGTTGATTGTCTATAAGCTTTGCGACGTTAAAAAAACAACAAAAAATGTTAGCATGCAAACGCACACAAAAACACGTTTTTAAAGCAATAGAAAAAATATAATTTGAAAAAAAAACTCTAAAAAACATTATGTTTTTCTAACTTAAACCAGATTATACGTTTTTTCTGTAAAAAAAGGTTACCCTAAATATAAATGCCCGACGTGTTTAAGAAAAGTAGCATATTCAAGACGCAAGCGAGATATTAGTTGAAGAACTGCTATGTATTGCCTAGCCTAAAGGCTACGAGCAAAGTGTTGAGCGTGATGATGTAAATCGAAGCGCAGGTGCGGCGGGAGTGGCCGGCGAGATGGGGAAAGTTACGGATTTACGGCGCGGTTTATCTCGCTCCGAGGCTTCGATGAAAGATAAAAATGGCGTCTGGATGGGTGATCACTACATTATTTTAGGTTGTTCAGATATTTTTAGGTACTTTCATAATCAGTTGTGGAAGGTTTAAAGTTATAAAGTATTTAGTAAAAAAAAATCTTATGTAAATGGTAATACTAAGTCTCTCATCAGCTTGTATTTTATTGATATTTTTACACATATATATATATTATTAGACAAGGTTGACAAACTAGCACCAGTCCGCGATACCAAGCGACTTATAAACGCTCGTAATATCACAAGGATATCACTAATGCGTTGCTAACCTTGTGACTTAAATATATTACAACACATTACCCAGTAATTTCACCTCTCCCACTCTTCAGACCGGAACACAGCAATGCGTACATAGCTTAAAAGTTTGGCGATAGAAATAGGTGAGAGTGAGGTACCGATGCAGGTAAATTGATTATTTGTTTAAGTGGACCAAGCAACAGATTTTAGAATGCTTTTGAAATGTTTTAGATAAAATTACTAAATTGTAAAATGACTACGCTGATCACGGTGATAGATGATTTAAATAGAACTGAACGATCTCCCTGAATGAGGGCCGCATACAACCGGTCCTATTTGAAATCTCTAGAGGAACCCTTACATTGCAATATGACTTCAATTGATATGAATAAAATGAAATCATGATATGAAAATATGATACTCTAGGAGTGAGTCATTAAGTTTGTCATCATCTGATCGGATTTGTATAGATTGATCTATCATGTCATTCAAATTCGTAACACACACCTTAACGTAATCATTTGCAAATACTTATAGTATATAAACACAAATATTATAAAGGATTCTGCTAGCAAACTTTCTTTTATTTTCTATAATATTGATTTGGCTCGATCTCGACTTAAATATCCTTAATATCTTTAACGACATTGTCCCTTTTATCAAGTGACTGTAGTTACTCTTGTAATTGCAAACATAGCCACCTACTTAGGTATATTTATGGGGGGCACTCCCCCCTCTGCGGATTAGGCACAGTGGCGCCACCATTACTGTCAATAGCGTCATCCCGGCTGACCATTTGTCACGGGGACGCCACGCCTCTGCCATGTTCGCAATTTCTGGGCCGAACCGGTTTCAACCGCTTTTTACTGGATGCTGGCGGATTTTCGGTAATCTCAGAGATTTTCTTACAGATAAAGCTAAAAATTCGTTGTAATTTTAATTACACAGTCCATTCTATGAATTAAAATAATGTTTGCTGTGTATAGCTGTTCTTGACTAGGCGCCAAGAGGACCATCTTCAGATTATACCCATTTGAAAAAAAAATCAAAATCGGATTACAATTTCTCAGTGGTATCGAGTATCGTGCATACAGAAAACAACATTCAGTCGAATTGATAACCAAGTTAGTAAAAAATATATTTTGTAAAAAAAACATATTAATCCGGGTAGATGTTTGAACATAATATTTTCAATGATATACAGTTGGTGCTTTGATGTGATTACCATAACCACTCTAATATTAGGCATCAGAGGTTTAAGGAAAATTCTCGTTTGACGGGTGTTTGCCAGATCAAAGACAGATTGAATAGGCTCTTCCCTATGGAGGCACACAAACAAGCTATTTTTAAATGTCCCCAGTCAGATCGTCGACGTCTCTATACAATATTACATAAACACTATAAACATCTAACATTATATACGTAAAATAAAAAAAGGTTCCATTTTAAAAAACAGAGAATTATTTATGTAATAAAGTATTGTTTGATCATCTTGATTTAATATATAGTTGGATTCAACTTAAGTGATAGTATAGTTTAAATCACATTTTACAATCGCAATATTTTTTCAATATGTCGGGTTATCTATAAAACATAAGAATTTTTGAATCGTCAGTAAAATTTAATCATATTTCCAATAAGCTAGTAATTAAATGCATATAATTGTAGGTCATGTAAAAATAAATTTATTTATACACATATATTTATATATAACATATTTAGTGGGCGGGGCTTCGCAAAAAGTAGTCAAATGACACTTGTTTAGCTGGGAATGCTTCGCTCTTCCTACGTAATTTATTGCTTTGATATACAAAGATATAGACGTTGAAGTAAATGACCCCTATGACCCAAAGGATCATAAAAGTCACCTTAAACACAACCCATTTAATAAGACAAACTTAACACTAGATTACCTGCACCAAATAAGTTTCACTGTTCTAAGTAGGTAATTACCGAATGGTTTAATTCTGTTGTCTTCCGAAACTAGTATCATCAGATTTGTTATTGGGCAAAAATAAGTATACACGTAATAATATCTATTAGGCACTTATTAAGAAATTGGTCATTGTACTGGAACATCAAACGTGATCCAATCCACTCAATAAAAATCAAATTTCCTACGTATCGAAAACACGATTAAACTGGCGACAAAACACTTTGAAGCCCCCTCCCCTCCTCCCTCCACCTTCGAGAGGCATATTTTTATTATGATCATTCAAAATGAAGCCAATCATGGGATCAAAGAGAAGGGCGAGCAACCCTCTGTCTCAGAAATAAACTTCGTCAAATATTCACCTCCGAAGCCTTAGATGTTAAAATTTATGTGTTTACAAATAAAATGGATTTTGTGTGGATTCTAACAGCGTCAGATTGATTGGTAGGATTTCAAAGAGTAAGTACATTAAATAAGTAAGATTGGGCCTTCCCAAAACCTTTCTCGTAAAATCTGTTATATGCTGATTGCGACCAGCACGATTCAGTCAGATCATAAGTCCATCAGTGGACGTTCTACGGTAGACATGAGGATGATGATAAAATCAACATATTTTCATTTGTTAAATACAGTTACTTTTTTTATTACAGTAAGTTGACAACGTCACTGCAGCCTGTAATCCTAACTAAAGTCCTAACCTTATAGCCTGATGATATTATGTGACCTAATACCATCAGGCTACCCTGTAATCTCATTGTTTCACCCTTCAAACATGAACGCAGCAATGCGAACACCGCTATTTGTTAGGTAAGAAGGTACAAATACGTAAGAGTCAAATACTTATGCTGATCTCGCGTATTGCCAAATAAATTATTTATAGTACACAAAATACTAATAAAAAATACAAATATTAATATATCCCGGTTAAAACTGGGAGGGTAAAAGCATTTTGCGTTACTATTTAAAACAATAACAATAAAATCTGATAGATATGCTACATGTTATTGTCTACTAAATTGAGCGTCATTTAAATTAACAAATGTAAAAAACAGTTGAACCCATTTCAATAAAATCGGGCCCGTTCGGATAGGATTTGTGTTTTTTCTGTGTCAGGATGTTAAATGTTTATGTATTATAGTAGAATCCACACATGATGCCATCGAAGGGACGTGATAAACTCGTCATATTAGACGGAGGTCATACAAAGCAAAGACTTAAAACATATGTAAACAAAAGTTACTTTGTACTTTCATTCGGTATATAGTTAAAAACACACATTACAAAACGTATGTGAATAACGAGAAATAAATCGACAAAACGAGTTTCGCGTTCACCTAACGTTTGTTTGGGTATGATCACGAAAATAAGAGATGTTAGACAACAAGAAATAAAAATAAATAATAATTAATTCCCACATCTCATATATTGACCTGACTTCAGTAAATCGCGTAAAACACTTGTGTTAAGGACGCCAGACAACAGAGGAATCAAAAATCTACAATTTAAATACATAAATTTAACACCCAGACACAGAACAAACACAAATATCATCATATAAATTTTTGCTCTGGGCGGGAATGAAACCCTTGATCCCTGGCGCACAAGATAGGATGGCTGCCATCTGCGCCATCAGGCCCGTCAAAGACACTATAACTGGAGATTGTTTCTTGAAATAGGTCCATAACAAGCGACACGTCAATGTATCCGACTAAGGGCTAAATAATTTGTATGAATACCAAACTCTACACATACTTAACTACGGTTGGTCAATATAAAGGGTACCAACATAGAAAAGTACCTCCCACTGCACCAGGTGTTGTAGGAGGCGACTAAGGTACCAGAACCGACAGATGGCGGCATATCCATCCGAAACAGTGCAGTTTAAATGCAAACGGCAGAGATGGGCAGCAGCATAGCTACGCTCTGCGAGTGCCAACACGCTTTCCCAGCGTGGCAATTATGGGCAAAAAACCTCCTTTCTTTCTTTATGTCCAGCAGTGGACTTCTTTATGGCTCGTATGAAAATGATGATATTTCTTAATTTAAATTTCATATTTTGTCGCTAGAAGCAGATGAATTAGGAAGAAACAATTAAATTACCAAACAGAAAACATTGCAATATCATGCATTTTTGGCATTATTTTAACATAGAAGAATACTGTTGATTTTAATCGGTAAATTTCTGAATGAGACCCCAGTAATCCTATTATTTAGCGAGAATGGCACACGTACTTGTGGGTAGTCTCAACTTTACATTGTGTCGGTTATTCTAAATTCATAATTGGAGTTTAATTGCCACATGTGCCGGCGAGGGCGGCCGCGGGGCGGGCGCGGCAGAGGGGATCGTTAATATATCATTAGGTGGTAGCGTCCGTCAGTCCGTGCAAGCTTAGCAACGTTACGTGGGGCTGTGTTGGTTTAACGTTTTGTAATTACAATTCTGGATTACGCTCTTCGTGCTACATGTGCGATAAATATCTCAAGGGTTCATAGTCAAATGGCTAAACTTTTAAATTGTGTTTTGTATTATTTTTGAAGGCCCTGATGGCGCTGTCAGTAGAGTCCCTCTTAAGGCCTGAAGGTTGTAGGTTCGAAACCCATTAAGACAAAGAATTTTTGTGATAAACATTTGTTTTTATAATCGTAACTATAACGTCTAATACCCATAGCCCAACGTTTCTTATCTCTGAGTCAAATTAATGTATGAGCATGAATTTACTATTATCATTTTGCTTTTACAGTCGAAAGGTTAATCGACTTCAACTAAATTTGGCATGTGGATGAACACAGGAATAAGAGTGAGGTACCATTGAAGACGACCTTTATAAAATATCTACCTCATGCATGATGATAGACATCCCCACTTCAGATAGGTATATACAGTGCGACTTCAGTTGCTTCTTGCGGTACTTGATCCAGGGGAGATACTATTAAACTCAGCAGCAAAATATATTCATTTTCAACTATTTCCTTTAACGGAAGTATTTTTTCAAGACCAAGAATAGCTGACATTCCAGCAGACAATGTAATACGCCATAACTTAGCCCGAGCCCCGATATATATCTTATATTTCATATGTTATTGACGTTTCTAGGGCAACAGTTCGAGGACTTTACCGCGGGATTTGTACAGTATTGGATATTTGAAATTTGATTTATGCAACCGACGAACAGACATGTTGGCGAGATTTTGGTTTTTTTAGTTTTATGCATCGATAAATCGAGACGGGACGGGCGTCCACTATATCGGGGTTATTGAAGCTTATGTCACTTCCTAAAATTTTCATCTTAATCAGTTCATTCGCGTAGTATACGTAACTGTGAGAATAATCTATATAAATAAAATGAGAAGCTGACTGACTGACTGGCTGACATATATCACCGCAGGGCCTCAACTATAAGAATTAGAAACTTGAAATTTTGCACAAGGCTTCCTCTTAGAATATAGGAGAGCACTAAGAAATGATTTTGTTTAAATTTTCCCCTTAAGGAGGTAAAACGGGGGCGCAATGTCAGTATAAAACTTGGCGTTTTTTGAAGTTCATTACATCAGCAATTGGAAGTCCACTGCTGGACATCGGCCTCCCCAAGAAAGGGCGAAGTTTGCTTATAATTGCCGCGCTAGGCAATCGTGTTGGCAATCGCAGATAGCAACTTTCGCGATGAGGATGCTGCTGCCCATCTCCTCCCAGTGCCTTTAAGTTACACATTTTTAAATGGACATACCGCCATCTGTCGGCTATGATACTTTAGTTTCCTCAAACGACATCTGGTACTATTCTTTTCTGCGGTACCTCACAGCATTAAATATATTAACGGACTACCGTTTGAATGACTCATTGACATACTTAGATGAAACAAACATTTATTATATATTGGAAGTAAAACAAATCACTTGTTTAAGATTTAATAGGCAATTCATATTACAATATTATAATTTAATGTAATGAAAGAGTTTTTAATCCACACATCTTCCGCCTCCCGAGATAAGTCGATTCAAGTACATACATCAGAGGACAGACAAAGCACAAAAATAAAACTTATATTAATATTCATCATATAAATGTTTGTCCGAGATGGCTATCGAACCCATGACCTTAATGCAGATACAGGATCAATACAATTTACAGCTCAACCAGTACAGGTCAATACAGGCCATCGGGTCAATCAGTTCTAATATTATTAAATGAATTATTAATAATAATTTCGTATTCATGATGAAGTATCCCTTTCTTTAGTTTGCATTTTAATGTACGCGAGCGATACTCGGGGCGTATCAACCCAGCGTATTATTTATTTAAGGTCCACAAGGGGTCCCTCACGTCACAAGCCGGAACGGGAAGTCTTGGATGAATTGAGTGCTTGGTTACATTCATAATTTTATTACCGGCACCGCACTCTGGGCCGTTGAATTGGAAAGGCGAACGGTATATGGCTCAATTAACCAATTACGTTCAAGATAAGATTTAGCAAATCTTCTAAAGGAAAAGTTTTACGGACTCGATGGCGTAGATGAAGGAAGTTATGCTAACTTGTGCGTTTGTCGTTTGTATAGTGAATATTCTATTCTATATAGTATTTTTTCTGTGTCTGTTAACTTTGTATATAAGTTTTATATTTGGGATTCTTTTGTTTCTGATGTCCATTCCACAAGTGCTTTAGCAACTATCTCGGAGTGAGGTCAATCTATAACAATAAATGTTATGTATATCAGATAGAAAGAAGTGTGTAGTAAAATCAACTAGGAAAAGGAGTAATTGCTTTTAGGTTATTAATTAAAAATCATGATTTTGGTAGTCGCCTGGTAGTCAAAATTCGACCATAGTTCATTTTTTTTAGTGCATAGTTCATTTGGTTTCAAAAAGACCAATGAGAAAATAATCGCAAAAGCATTTGGACAATACATGTTTACTTCAATTAGGTATGCTGTGTCATTCAAAAAGCAGGGTGTGTCATCATCATCAAATCAGCTATCGGAAGTCCACAGCTGGACATAGGCCCCCCAAGAAAGCGGGGAATCGTGCCTATAATTGCAACGCCGGGCAAGCCTGTTGGTAGCCTTTCGCGAAGGTGCATTAGAGTTGCACTGTTTCCATTGGACATACCGCCATCTGTCTGTTCTGGTGCCTTAGTCGGCTCTTACGATACCCGGCATTATTAACGGCGCGGTGTGTCATATTTATAAAATGTAATTCAATGTATTCTTGGTGCATTTTGAAAACGAAAATATTTTTTATCCACATTAACTCCGACAAATTTCACGTTCATCCGTTCTTGCACTTTTTTTGCTTACATATTTATGTATAGATAATATGCCATAGGGTCCAACTGAGTAGAATAGTCATTACCACACTCTGTACCAGATGTACTGTACTTACACTAGTACACTACTGCACACTACTACACTAGTACTAGTACACTGTACTGTACTTACGCAAGTAAATTCGCAAACTTCCGATAGCTTCAACATTATCTCTATCAAAGATTGTCTGTAAGCAATTGCATTTACCGATAAGGCCACCTCTTGTTCCTACTATTCCATGTTTTTGTGATGTTCTTGTGTTGTTTTTATTGGTGCACAATTAAGAAAATATTACAATTATTCGCCAATCAATGTAAAAGAAATAGTAATCCAAAAGCACGTTATTAAGTATCAAAATTATGCAGTCATAAAATTACGTTGCAACATTATAGAATAAAGCACTCCGCTATTTGGTGTTATAACCGTAAAAATATATTTTGTAGGCAAAAAGAGTACAGCTCTTAATCCTCAGTAATTTACAACAAAAACTCCATAAACCGGGCAAAATTTAAAAGCTCTAAACCATAAGTGTGGCTCACCTGAGGCACGCGATATGAAAAGCTTTATAGGGAATTCCTCGCCGGCTATTATAAACGTTATTGCGTTATAAAGCGCAAAATAATGGCGAATTTTTATAACCCGATGCCATAAAACACCTATTTTGTGCGATAACATCTCTCGCCGAGTCTGTTTGGCGAATGGAGTGGGGCTTTTTACTAATGCTTGCTTCTAGGTCTGTCTGTGATGCATCGACGTTAAGACAAGTCGTTAATGAGTGAAAATGATATTTTTTATGTGATTACATCTCACACAAAGGTTAATTTTGTCGCCAAATCACAGTGTTCGCTTTACTGAATATTGAAAGATGAGAGAGGCAATGAAATAACTTAATGTAACAAAATATCCTCAAATCACAAGGTTGACAACGCGCCTGTCCTAGACGCTCATCATTGAGATGTAATGAGCGTCTATAGGCTGCGGTAGTGTTTACTATCACGGGGACCGCTTGCTTGTCGACTTGGTCTTATAAAAAAAAAGAATAATATGATGTACTGGCCGTGTAAAATCTACGTCCCTCTGTACTAGATGTCGTAAGAGATGACTGAGGTGCCGGAAGCAAAAGATGGCGATATGGTGGCTGGTCGCCATTAGAAGAGCACAAATGCAAAGCGGGGAATTACAAAGCATTTCCATCGAGAAACTACGTTCTGCGAAATTCTGTGCAAACTCCGCCTTTCACGGGGAGGCCTACATCCAGTGGATGTTCGCGGGCGATAAGATGATGATATATTAAAAACTCACACACACATACACATATTAAATGTACGTACGAGTAATTGACGATTTCTGAAGACGTTGAATTTGAAACACTCAATACCGATTCATTTCTAATCCCTACTAATATTAACTAACAGCCTGCATCATCTCCGCACTGGACTTTTATTTAACATTGTTTATTTAATCATAGTAATTACTATAAGCGGATTAGCAAGTTGAAGTGGCACTGGGCAGGGCACTTAATACGCAGAGCGGATGAGCGATCGAGTCATAAGGTTCAGGAATAAAGACTAAGTACCTCCAAGCGCAGTGTAAGACGTTCACAAACAAGATGGATATACAATCTGGACGCGCTGGACACAGGCGGTCCTTCTGGAAATCACTTGGAGGGAACTATGTCTAGTAGTGGACGTTTTGCTGCTGATATAATGACTATGAAACATATATATATAGCCTGTAATCTTCCTTGATAAATAAGCTATCTAACAATAACATAATGTTTTTAATCGTTGCAGTAAATCTTGAGATTAATGCGTTCAAACAGACAAATTCTTTAGCTTCATCATTTTAGTATATATAGATCCTTAAACTGTGAATGTATTCATGATTTCACAGGTAAAATGTTAAATTAATGTAGTTGTCTCCGCTGTAAATCCATATCTATACTAATATTATAAACAGATTCTTTTTTGGTTGTTTGTTTGGTACGATATAACACAAACATTAATAGATTGATTAAAAATAATACCAAATCATTACCGAGTAATTCATAATTTTCTATGTTTGAAACAAATAAACTAAAAACTTACTAGATCGATTTTAAAACGTAAAAAATTCTAAAACGTTAAATTATCAGAAAGTAACATAAGCTCTTTATATTGCCATATTCTCTGAATCTGGAACGCGGGTAAATCTGTGGAGCAATGCCAGTACATAAAATATTTAACAAGGTCACACAATAGCTGTCGGGTACCAGCAGAGTTAAATAGTACCTCCCTCGGTACCAGGTGTCATAAAAAACGTCTGAGGTACCGGTGCCGAGAGATGACGGTTGATCCCCTCGAAACAGCGTAGCTTAAATGCAACAGGGTAGGAATGCGATAACTGGCCAGCGCGACATTTATAGGCACATTTCCCCCTTACTTGGGAGGCCTATATCCACCAGAAGACTTTTTGCGGCTGCTTTGATGATGATGATAATGATACAGATATGCTGTGATAGCGTAACAGAAAAACACATATATTTATAACATAACGTATTTATTTTTGCATCTACGTTACATATTTGAGAGGTAATAACCTCTAGTCATTTGCAAATATAACAACGAAATTAAAATATATAAAATAAACATTCACAAAAAATCTTATACATTTTCCTGACTCCGAGATAAGTTGCTTAAAGCAATTGTGTTCTAGACATCAGATAATTGAGGAATCACAGATATGACCATATAATTACTCGTATTTATCCTGGGTGGGGATCGAACCCAAGACAGTGCACAAGGTAGGATCACTAGAACCAACTACGCCATCAGGTCCCGGGTATTTTAACCAACAATATGTTTGAAAATAAATACAAAGTCATTCATAGATAAAAACAACAAAGAATTCAATAATCCTATAACATAAGCTCCCTCTATCGGTATTAAAAACAATCTACGATCTCCAAGAAACAAAATAAAATGAACAATTTCAATCCAGACTCCCGCTCGGCTCCGAGGGACGTTCTCGGCTTATCTAATGCAATAAAGGTACAATCAACCCCCAGACTCGACTCACAGCTGAACACTAATTGAGCTCATTACTCTTCTGGTCACTTTAAGTAAATAAATGCTTTAGCTGAGGAGATTTAATATTTTTTCCATTAAAATTTTACAGACGAATAAACCGCTTTGGACTGGTTAGGTAATATTCTTTCGCAGAATATTCATTTCGACCATAATTTATTAAATTGATTAAATACTCTTTTATCTTTTGCTTGACATTTAATAGTCGACTAATGTTTCCTTTATTTATGTATATCTATGTGTCTTTGAAATAGTACTGAGATGGTGATTTTAATGAATTCATTGAAGCATGAAGCATTTGACGGGCCCGATGGCGCAGATGGTGTTGGTTTTGTCTTAGTGCGCTAAAGGTCGTGGGTTCGATCCACACCCAGGATATTTATGTTTTTTCGGTGTCTGGGTATAAAATATAAGTATTTGAATAGTACACTTGTGATTCCACTATTGTCTGATGTCCGTAACACAAGTGCTTAGGGCGACTTATCTCAGAGTCCGGGAATGTATGAGACGTTGTGGGAAGTTGTTGTTTATCCCATCTCAATGTGCGTCCGCATTTTGAATTAATACAACTGTCCAAATGTCACGTTTCTACCATTATCAGTTACGTCTGTGTGTCGCTGGGAAGTTCTGTTTAAGACTACGATGGAACTATATACAATCTATATATGGACAGGCCCGATGTCACTGATGGCAGTGGTCCTGTCTTATACGCCAAGAGTCGTGGGTTCGATTCCCATCCAGAAAATTCTTCAAAAATAAATAAAATAGATCATTTATATAAAAAAAATAATAATTAATACCAGTTTTACGTTCATATATGTGCTTACTTTAGTACGCAACACTGTGAAATATGGAATTTAATGTAATTGTTGTTTTTGTACATATGTATTTTTATTATCTTATGACTTAACCGCAACCTAGGTTACTTACATGTATGAAAGACGATCTGTTTAGAAACCGCAGGATTGCGCTAGAAACATGCAAATAAATATACATATATTATGAAGTTAGCAAACAAGAATATAACCCGCTTGATCGCAAACGTGACCGCAGTCTTTAGACGCACTGATACTTTGTGAATTTTCTAATATCATATCGTAAATAAACACTTAAATTACATACGCTTACATTACAAAAATATCACTAGCGTATCGTCAACTCTGTGAACTGAAGATACTATATCACATTTACCCAGTAATTTCACTGCCTCTCTCACCCTTCAAACAAAGAACACAGTAATGAAACCACTACAATTTGGCGGTAGAAATAGGTGAGAGTGAGGTACCAATGCAGGCGATCTTTGTATAAGGTCTACCTTATGTAAATAAATTGTTCCTTTAGTAAAGTGTACGTACGATTTTTTAATACGCGTACATATATATTTGTCATGTACATTTATGTGTATTAATAATTACACCCAATAATGTTGTTTCAGCGAAACATTTTGAACGGACAATATTTAATTCTGGTAATCTTTTAATCCGCTTGCGCACAGTAAGTAAGAATCGATTTTGTTTTTTGAAATGAGTCATTGAGTGGAAAGAATATTAGGGAGTTTTTAAACGAAACTGAATAAATCGTGAAAATAGCTCAATGTATAGAAGTTATTTGTATGATGAAATAGGACATACTCTTTACTTAAAATAATATTTAGACATTTCATACATTGACTTGACTCAGAGATAAGTTGGTTAAAACACTTGTGTTTCAGATACCAGTGAATAGAGGAATACAGACAGAGAACAGTCAAATATATTCAGTATATAAACAAGTATCTTGGGAGGGGATCGAACCCACGATCCTTGGCACACCAGATAGGAACACTACCCAAGACGACTTAGGGCCTCTTCTCATGATGGTGAAGCGGCGAAAGCGTCACGAAAATGTTGCAACGGTTTTCTTCTGTAATAATAATAAAATTCCCACATCTCAAACATTAACCTGAAATCGTGGTAAGTCGTTTAAAGCATGTATGTATTTAACACCCAGATGTGTCTGAGTGTTAAATACATAATATTTAAGTACAAATATGATCATATAAATTTTTGCTCTGGGTGGAAATCGAACCCATGACCCTTGGCGCACAAGATAGGATCACTACCAGCTGCACCATCGGCACCGCCATATAAACATCTGGTCTCAGAGAAATTGCTCACGTTCTTACTTCTGATCTCCTAGCATATTAGAATTTACTTTATTGGTTAACAGACATCACCAAGCGTTAACGTTGTTATTTTGCGTGAAAAGTATGTTGTGGTGCTATGTTTTAATAAACTCAAGTGTCTATCAAATATTAACTGATTTTACAGAAATTGTATTTTAAATACCAATTCCTATCATAGGAAATTGGTAGAGCAGATTACTGCCTACTGCAGAAGAAATCGAAAGAGGAGGCTAAATATCGGAACCGACATACAGCGATCAGCTATATCTATCCGAAACAAATGCAATGAGCAGGAATAGTTAGTCTACTTCACGAAGTTATGGTCTGCAATTGCTACCACGCTTGCCCCTTCTTACAGTAATTTCAGGGGAATTGAAAATGAGCTAATACTTTTAAAGAAAACCTTTTATCAGTTCTTATACAGTATATAATTTTCAATAAAATGCAATTATCACAATAGTCCTTGAACGTCCACTGTTGGATATAGGCCTCGGCAAGAAATCGTAGTGGTGGAAAGGCAGACTCGGTGGTGGCAATCACAGGATGCAGCTTCGTGACGAGGATGCTGCTGGCTATTCTGGCCCTGTACTATTTAAGCTACGCTGCTTTAGAAAAATACCACTAATTGTCAGTTCCAGTACCTCAGTCGCCTCTTACGACACCTGGTACAGAGGTAGGTACTATTCTACTCCACCGGTGGCTGTGGTGGATTTCCGCCAATAACCACGGCGGACAATTGTAAGATTGCTTTATTCCCGCCAAACGAATCCAACACCAACAATTATACTGTTCCAATACGTAGTTGAGTTAACACACCGTTTAGAACGATAAGGGAGCAATCCACCCTAAAAATGAAAAGGATAAACACATCCTCATAACATCAACCAAACCTGTAATTTCACGTAATTTACCACGGCATATTTACGGGAATCAGTCACCCAATCGTTCAACAGTTGACTGATCGCTCCCGCCCCTCCCTCCCCCCGACATCCCCTCCCCTTAATCGCGGCGAGTCCGGTCACGGATCACCGCTACATTATTCCTTTGTGCTATGTAGGGCAACGCGAATTTTCTACTCGGCGTGTCAAAGGGATTTATCAAGGATATAGAATGTCTGGAATACGAAATGTCAGCGATGTCAACTGGTGCCAGTTGGGGAATCGGCGTGACCTCTTTACCTGTATCGGGATTGGAAGTGAGGTAAGAACTGTTACTTATGACATTCATATATTGCCGTGAGGTACCGACGGAATGGAAGAGTACCTACCTCTGTACCAGGTGTCGTAAGAGGTGACTAAGTGCGGCGGTGCAGCTCAAATGCACAGGGCGGGAATGGACAGCAGCATCCCCATCGCAAAAGCTGCGCTCTGAGTTTGCCAACACGCTTGCGCAAAATTTTCCTTCTTGGAGAGGCCTTTGTCCAGCAGTGGACTTCTAAGGGCCGAAATAATGATGATGATAAATATGTCATTGGAAAGTCTAGGCCTTACTTCACTGAACAATCTGGACGTTGCCAAGACCGTAATGTTTTAAACAACCTTTAGACTTGGCTGCCTATATGTTTTATGACTTTTGCCAACACTTATCTAATCAGCACGTAACAGAGAGTTACTCAGTACTATAAGAAATTGTGGTTGAGCCCATTAGCAGTATAGTCATTCTAGGTCTTTTTTAAATCCGTTAGGTCTTCGCTTTACATCTCATTCCTGAGGGAACACTTGTTATTCCAGAAGGAAATTTATATCGCTTTCCAACAACTAAATAGTGAAAATTCCTGCCACAGGAACATGTTTTCGATAAAATGTAGCCTGTGTAATATGCATATTATTAAATATCTATATCGAATTTCATCCAAATCTATTTCATGAAAGAGTAACAAATACTCATACTTCCATTTAGTATGAAGTGGCAATAGATTTAAGGTATCTGAGTATTACAATAACTAACGTAATAATCTTTTGTTCGAATTTAATACAACATTATACTACAATTTAAACGAGAATGCTCTAGAGAGGGCAATGCTGATAGTCTCTGCACGATCGAATCAGGAATGAGCAGAACCGATGGCCCATGGAGCCGTAAGGTTCTGAATTGGAGACCACGTACCGGCAAGTATAGGATGCTCACAAGGTGAACAAATGCAGGATCGCGCTGGACGCGCAGACCGCATACAAGAGGTCCTATAGGACAAATCACTTGAAGAGTCCTTTGTCTAGCAGTAGACGTCTTACGGCTGATATGGTGAAAGAATAACATCATGCATTTTACATGCCCGCTATAATTGCGCTTTGAGACACAAATAACTATTTTCAATTCTTAGTCAGAACAAAGATACATCGTCGCTTATTTTTATTATTGGCCTGATGATACATCAAGCAGTTTCATATATCAATTTAAAATCTATTTTAACACAATACCGGTTTCGATCAAAAGTGAGAAATATTCGTTTCATCACAAAAGAGCAGCTCCCAAGACTTAGTTTGCAATAAACACGAAAATTGCGAATTCAGTGCGCACAATGGTACTAGAAAATTTTCAGCCATTCCTTGAAAATAGATTTCTTCGGCCCTCGCCGAAGACAAATAACATTGGTTTGTGCAGTGGTTCTCTTGAAATGCACTTTGTTTGTTCTTTTAAAAGTCTCATATAGCTATATTTAATACTGTCAATGCAACAATTGTATCTATAATTAATTTCCTTTGTAAAAAAGATTTCGAAACTAAATATTATCTACTGGAATTACTTGATGCTATATTTAGTATAAGTTATTTACTGGTCATAATAGAACCATTTTATAACAGCTTTAAAATCCATTCGACGAGTAATTAGAAGAGAATATGTTCATTCTTGACCATTATTGTTGTAATATTAGTATTGCTATAATATTAGTTGCATGGCTTGAAATGTGGCGCTGCAGTATAAATATATAATTAAAATTCTTGTTAAAATGTATACGGTGTTTGCTTAGAAGGTTGTTATATTTAACAGGAAATAAATGAACATTGTTTTAATATATGTTAAATACCATGTGGCGATTGTGGGCGAACCATATAATTTAAAGCAGATACTTCAATATTGTTTGTGTATAGATATTTCTTTTAAAAAAATCAAGGCCCAGTAAACCTCCATATTCTTATACAGCATATTTTTGGTTCGATTCATCGGCCCCACTTCCCCGTTTGAATGGGCCCGCGGTAAGAGCGGAACACATGCGGCCCACAAATTTAATAACACGTCACCTTTCTTTTCCCATGGCAGCGTGGAGTGGCCTTTAATGAAATAAGTGCACGCTGATAATGTGCCCGCGGAACAGAATGGTTTTTAGGTTTTCCGAGTGTACCTTTTAGGAGGAAAGTGGGGAGACATATTGTTCGGTGAATTCAATTTGGTATCGTATCTATTGGTTATGTATTGAAGTGTTAGTATTACAGAGATCTACAAAGCTGTGTATTCACATAAAATAGGTATAATTAGTAAAAAGACGCTTATTTAAAAAATAACTATCTTGCCAAGTCTATACTTAAATACCGACAGATGACGGTATACTTGTCCAAAACAACGAACTCAAATGCAAAGGGCGGGCATGGACAGTACGTTTTCTCTTGGTCATTAAGTAATTATTTATAATTTTTTTTTTGTTAAGGCGTCATGACTTTCAGTTTCAGCTTAACCAATGAGATCAACTTCGAAATTGTTTATCTAAACAGTGACTAACTATTAATATAGTCTACTGCTGGATACAGCCTCTTCCATAAAGATTATCGCCCATCATTGGGTGATTTCTATTTAACAAAATTTATCAGCGGAGTATAATAGTACTTCCTTTTGTACCCGGTGCCGCAAGAGGCGGCTGAGGTACCAGAACCGACAGATAGCGGTATACCTATTTAAAATTCAACAGGGTGGGAACGGGCAGCAGCATCCCAGTGCGCCGATTATGAGCTAAATCGGCTTGGGGAGACATGTCCAACAATTAATTCTTAACACTGATATCAATAATAAAAAAGATATGTATACACATAATGTTTGTTATGGGCCTATTTGAGTTTCAGTTTAAGAAAAAATTGCTGAGGTTTCTTTAAATTTGTTTTTTAAACTATGAACTCCAGAGTCTGTCTAAACATTTGATTTGTTTTACAATGACAAAAAAAACATCTTAAAAAAACTCTCATAAATTAAAATAATAAAATACTAGACTTTTTTTATACTAGAAAGGTGATTACAAAATCATTATTCGTTATTGACCTTCATCACGTCGATTTCCTACTTAAATTAAAGGGGACGTAAATTTTCATATTAAACTTACCATGCATGCATTCTTTGTTTTATAAGTAAATGTTAATCTCACCAATTGGCAGGCCATCCCAAAAACCATTTCGTCCGTACCTGAAAACAAAGTACATCTGTTAGCTGGCGATAAAATCAGATTAACACCCTAGTCTGTAATTGAATCCTGCTGATTGGCTAGTTCGCGTGCCTGGTGTGACGTCACACCCGGTCGCCTCGTGTGCTCTATATCCGGCCTAATTTCCCTGAATGCAGTCACATGCCATTTTCGGGAAGCTACGCTGTTGACAACTATATATACACATGTATATTTAGAAAGTTTAAAAAAAAGAACTAAAGAAGATTGTTATTTTTTGCTACCTATTTGTACAATTAATATCAAAAAAACGAATTATCGCCGAAAGGCACACAACATTGTCTTCTTGAAATCATCAGCCGATACTAGACCTTCAGTGTCAGGCTTTGATATTTTTAGTTTAGCATTGAAAGCAGATGTATGATTTTTAATCCTATTCAAAAGTACAACACTGGTTGAATTTTGATGGAACTTTATAAAAGAAACTAGCAGCAGTCCGCGGATTCACTGTTACCATACTATTAATTCCCACTACATCTCAATCATACACACCTGACTTCGTGATAAGTCGCTTAAAACACTTGTGGTACAACAGAAGAATCACAAATATACTACTAAAATACATACATTTTACAACCACAAATATCACCAGAACAAACACATCATATAAATATTTGTTCTAGGTGAGAATCGAACCCACGAACATACAAGATAGGATGACTACCATCTGCGCTATCGGGTTCCCATGCGAATATGAGAATAAAATGTAGCTTATGTAGTTTCCCATTAGTAAAAGAATACTTGAAATCAGTCTAGCAGTTTTTAACTTTATTCGCTACAAGTGTAAACAAATGAAAATCTTTAATACATTATTCCATTTAAAGTGGGTAAGGTAGTCCATCTCGATTTAATCCACATATTCATTGAGACACGAGTCAATTCAAATGAGGCTGAACGTTAGTAATACATAGATATAGAACCCTTTCATCATCACCATAATATCAGCCAAAGAAAGGCCACTGTTTGACATTGACCTCTCTAATATAGGAGGACATTGCCGCGCTGGGCAGGCATGGTGGTAATCGCAGAACACAACTTGGCGACCAGGATGCTGCTGCCCATCCCCACCCTGTAGTATTTAAGTTTGCTTTATCGAATGGATATACCTCCATCGGTCGGTTCCGGTACTTTAGTCGCCTACGACATTTGGTGCAGAGGGTACTATTCTACTCCGCCGGTACCCTTTAACGTAGAATCCTTTATCAAGAATTAGTTCTAGTTTCCAAACAACATCTAAATATTTAAGGGCTTTATATCTAACAGTAAAAAACATATTAAACGGATTTAAGAAGTGGTTTTATTGACCATTTTGTCTTTAAAAATTGTCACTCTTGTTGATGTTGAAAAGATGACGTGTGTCTTAATTTGAAAGTTAAAATTGTAACATATTTTATCAATCTAGAGAACGGTTGCCGCAAGGTAACTAAAACGTCCAACAAAACATTTAAAGGAATAAATAAACCTTATTATGAAGCCATTTAAAGAGTAGTTTTATTAAAAGAAACAGTGTTTCAAAGTCTTTAAAAATAGAGGCTTATTTCTTTTACGTATTTTAATACCATTCTATTGTCTCGCCTGTCACGATCAGGCACATCTCTTGACCACGATCAATATCCGATACAATTTCCTACATGACAGTTTGTAACGAACCAACAACCATCTGTTCATTTTGTTTATTAGAATCTTTATAAAAAAGTTTAATTCATGTCAAGTGAATATGTTAGAGTTGGTGGTATCATTGACATTGTAATACCAGCTTTGAACTCGAAAATCTCGTGTTCGATTCCCATCAGTGTTAAAGACAGGGAAACTGATGAAACTAGTGATTGCACGATTTGCGTAAAGAAAAATATTGGAGATGTTTCTTTGTAACATATTTAACAAAATTTAGGCGAAGTGGATGGTTAACATTACATTCATATTAAGTTATTAAGCCGTATTTAAAAGCTTAATCAAAACCGCTGTATTTTTTGGGTTAATTGTGAATACAAAAATATACGAGAGCAATAAAATACTTGGTTTTACGCAGTAATATTAAACTTAAGATAATATAAAATGTATTTTGATTGAAATAACTTAAAACATATCTTAACCAGGTAGACGAGGTATTAAAGAAGCGTGTTCAAATAGACTAATGCGAGAGTAAGGAAAGCGAAAGAGGTTTTCCACGATCGTAGCTTGTGGAGATTCATTGTCTCAGCCTACCCTGATGAGACATAGGCATGATATATGTATGTTTTGTAATTGATTTATAAAGCTTTTTAATTGAATTTTATGTAGATGAACACTCAAATATCCGATAATAAGGATGACTAAAACGTAATATAGTTATAAAAACAAAAAAATAGATTTGCAGTATTCAAAATGTGAAAGTGTTGTTTTCATAAAAATGGTGATCTGATATCGTTACCATTACATGTTCATCAGATCAGCCATTGGAAGTACAATGCTAAAAAATATCCTGTCCTTTCTCAGGGCTTATAGGTTGTCTGTGCCAAATTTCATCAAAATCGGTAAAGAGGTTTAAGCGGGAAAGCGTAACAGACAGACAGAGTTACTTTCGCATTTATCATATTAGTAATTAATAAATAAATATCCTAAATCAATCAAAATTGTATACATGTTAGTGAATTAAATTAGGATTTGTTGTGGCTGTATTTATTGTATTATATTTGACTGTATTTAAAAACAGACCTCGTCATTGTGACGGAACCATTAAAAGTTCCGTCCATTATTTGCGGGCCGTTTATTGAATTTCACTTGCGGCTTTAATAATTCTGAAATTTCATAACTCCAAAGTTGGCGAGCTTAAGTTGAACAAAATATTAATTGGGGATCGATTGTTCGGTTGTTTACTTACTCGGCATTTAGAAGTTTCAGCATACGCATATTACATTATAGCAGGGCTTCTCTCGAGTGATTTGCAACATTATATTTTTTTTGTTCTGTGTCTGAGTGTTGAATATATGTTTTTAAGTATTTTTATATGAATATATTTTATATAGTCTGATGTCCGTAACAACTTTAGGAGACTTATCTCGGAAAATAGTATTAAAGTAAAACACTCAATGGCCTATTTGTTTAAGTGACTCTTATAACACTGCTTGTTTGTGTAAATGTTTATATGCAAATCTAAGTTCATATAAAAAAATTGTAATGGGTGGGTATCGAACCCACGACTTTTGGCGCACAAAATAGAATCACTACCATCTGCGCCATAGGGCTCGTCGACCATAGCAGTCAAAGAACATTTACCGCTGTACCTACCTCCTTAATAAACGGTATAAATGTAAGGTACAGAGTAGAATTCTGCTTGGCGTCGTAATTACCAATTGGGATACCGAGGCTGGTGATATAGAGCCCACAATAGCGTAGCTTACATAATTACTGTAGAGGCTTTAATGCATTGTAAAAAATATTTTAAAGAAGAGATATTGTAGATAATTGCCGCGCTGGGCAAGCGAGTTGGCAATCGCAGAGCGCAGCTTTCGCGATGGACAATGGACATGCCCATCCCACCATGTGCATTTGAGCTGCACTGTTCTGGATGGATATACCGCTATCTATCGGTTCTTAGCCGCTTCTTACGACACCTGATACAAAGGGAGGTACTATTCTACTCTGCCGGTACCTCACGAGAGATAATGTTTACTAGAAAAATTTAATTAAAAAAAGAAAAATCAATTAAAGAACATACATATAAAAAAACACGGTAATGCAGTACCGCGGCTTGATGCAGAAAAGATGCAGTATCGAGTTTCGCCTGAAGCCAGAGAAAAGTTCATTTTACACTAGTGAATATTATTATAAACAAATACATACATCATGCTTATCCCATCAGAGTAGACAGATATTTTGGATCTCTTAGTCGCATTCTTTAACACCTCTCCTACCTAGTTACGCTATGTTCCCGTAGGTCATCTTAAACTAACTCTTTCATTCATTTTCCGTCTATTTGTGCAATCATTCTACCTTTATCCATCCTATCTATATGCCCAATTATTATATATTTTCATACCATTACTATCACTTGATTAGTGTTACTTTTACCGCCAACGTAAACTGCATTATCCAAATACAAGTCGATTCAAGCGATAGCATTTCACGATACAAATAAGCTAGAGCACTTCCATATAAGTACATCCGAATGGTAGACAAGAAAAATAGGACGTCTAGAAGAGATATCGAGTTGGGAATAACTGAAAGTGTTTGAGAGGCGAACGAGGAACGTTTGTTACCTTTATTTGCCTTTAGGTTGGAAGTTGAAAGATGTCTTACGTGCATCTTGTGGGATAAAAATTTTATTATCATAGAGTCTATTTCGTGAGGTAGAACAAAGTTGTCTGCATTAATACCTCACTTTAACATATTTCTTCCACCAAATAGCTGTGATCGCTTGCTGTGTTCCGATTTGAAGATGGACAGGACAAGCAGTGTAATTACTGGGTAATGTAACATAGTATCGTTTAATCACTAGGTATCGGTGACGCTTATTATCACGAGGACTGTATGTCTGTTCGTTGAATGGTCTAAACAAAAACCATGCCCATGCATAGAAGGATTGATAAACTTATTATCTAAAAAATAATACGCGTTTACTTTGATTCTCATTAAATGTTGTAATAAATAAATACAACATAATAACAACGAATCATCACCATTACCTAATTACCACCATCATTCATAATATAGTAATATTATAAATGGTCGTAATTGCGTTTTACTGTCTCTGTTTATATACATTTTCACAAGATGGATGACTCGTTGGCCGGCTCAGATGGTTGGCAGCAAATGTAGTTAAGTAATTTTCGGAAAACAATTGATTGTTTCAATTGTATTTTTCCGTGATACTTTCCAATTTACATTCAATTTTAATACATACAAAATGCTGAGTTATTTTTGAGAATATATTAAGTAAATAAAATCATTTTGTGTCGGCGTCAAGCTGATTTGAAACCTGCATCTTTCCAATGCCGGAGGGTTAACACTAACCGTTGTGCTACTGACAGCTTAGCAGACATGTAAAACAAATGAAATTTTGGTGCTGAGAAATTTACTCTATTTCTTCAATGTTGCATATTACCTAAAAACATAAATGTCGAACTTTTTCATTTCTTTAGTGAATATTGTAAATACATACGCCTGTGTCTTATCGGAGTAGTAAAGGAATACGGATCTCGACTTGCTACGCTCTTGGCAAAGCTCTGTCACCTCCTTTACACGCATTAGCCTTTTTATACACGCTTGTTTATTCTTGGTACTTCTGACCTGGCCCTATTTACCCTCTTTTATTTATAACTCTTCTGACAGGTTAAAGTGTGCTCGCCTAGGTCTTCCTCTATCACCTCTTTCATTCACATCGGCTCTATGTGCAGTCATTTCACTTTTATCTTTTCTACAAGTTCAATTTATGTAATGAATTTTGATAATTACAGAGCCCAAAGCCTAAAAAACTAATAATCTAGTAAACAAAATAAAGTTTGTTGTTTGTTGATAATAGGTTATAAAACCTATCCTCTAAAAATATTTCTCCAAATCAGTTGAATGTCCAATCACCATCCAGGTGTCCATACGCAAGATAACTACAATTTCAATAAACCAGTTCAACCCCATATGAAGGTTGGTACCGGCAGATTAGAATAGCACTCCCCCTATATCAGGTCTACGGTATACACATCCAAAAGCGTGTAGTTCTGGTGAAAACATCGCGGGGAAAATTATGACCGTCAATATGTGGAAGAGTTTAATCTCCTCATACACACTAGCAAGGATATTACGATTAACCGATGTTCAATTTAAACTCGACCCCTGTATTTAATATGTACATCGCACTCCCCAAATGTTTATGAAATATTGTCAAGAACAATACACGTAGTTAATTAACGATGTCAATGCACACGGGGCGCCTCGCACGCGGATTTGGCGGGCCAGAATGCCCACATTCTCCATTATAAAATCACGTAAAACATATCATACTATTTATTAAACCAGGTCTACAAACAAGCAACAGTCCACGTCGTCTCAACTGCAGCCTTCAGACGCTCGAAATCACACACAATTATATCACTGCCGTTGCTAACCTTGTGACTTAAAGATAATTATTATGTCACAATATCCAGTAATTTCACTTCCTGTCATTCACCCTTCTAACCAGAATACAGCAATGATAATACTGCTTTTTGGCAGTAGAAATAGGCGAGAGTGAGTTAAAAATGCAGACGACTTTTGTATGAAGTCTGTCTCGTGTGGACTTTTTATATAGGAATATAATTAATCAAAATATTTGAAGATTTGAGAACATAAACCTTGCATGTGCAATTACATTACATTGTTGATCGACTGTAACCTTATCATGCAACTCGTTAGTGCACTTTTTTATTCTTTTAGACAAGGTCGCTAAACAAACATACAGTTCGATACATGATTTGTATAATTGAAATAAATTCATACAACATCTCCCACTTTGACTAAAATATTTGTGTTACAGATATCAATCACATAACAGAAAAATTCAAAATTTTATATATTTATATTTAAACATAAAACCAAATGTTTGTCTTTTGGAACATTTACACAGGTCGTTTGTGTATCTGAATGCCTATTTGTTATTCTTTGATAAAACCAAAAATATATCTTATTAGCAGTAGTCTTTGGGCACCATACCTTTTTACTTTAACTTATATAAACTTTGAATATTATATGTATTTATTTATATATACAAATCAAAAGCCTTAATAATAAACTTTAAGGTTCTAGCTCTAATAATAGCGATACTTTCATATAACCTTTCTTCCCCCTTTCGACCTCTCACAACTCTTATGTCGAATGAAAAAGTAGCCTATCTCCTTTCTTCTACTATCTGTGTACCAAATTTCATTTAAATCGATTCAGTAGTTTAGTCATGACTGAGTAACAGACAGACAGACAGAGTTACTTTTGGAGTTATAATATATGTATTATATCCTTACTAGATTAATTACTTACAATTAATTTTGCTGGAAACTACTGCTCTTACCAAAGAATAGCATACATCATTACTAATAATAAAAATGAGAAAGTGTGTATGTTCGTTACGCTTTTACCTTAGCTGGTGTACCGATTTGGCGCAATTTTGCTTCAAAAAAGCTTAAAACCTATAAAAAAGGTCAATAAAAGTGTAACTTTTACATAGTTTCTCCAATATCACACAAACATATTATGAACTCAGCATGTCAATGAGAATAGCCATTAGGTTGTGGAGGAAAAATATATAAACACTTGCATTCTTATATTCCCAACGAACAAACAGACACTTTCACATTGATACTAATATAAGCATTACTTAGTTTTGTACTCAGTATAATATGAAGCGTGCTTCTGACATCTATTTCACAGACAATCTTGTTAGCATTACGTCCCAGGGCCGTGTCAAGTGTGGAGAGAGCACTTTGGTATAATTATCTAAGCTTGACGTATCGCTGAAAGGCGTCGGGCGAAAGTATTTTCACAGGTATACGCGTCTGGATATAATAGGCCTACTTCACTCCTTTAATGACCATCAAATTAACCATAGGACGTCCACTGCTGATCCTTGGAATACCCAAAAGACTTTTAATAGGTTATATATCTTTTCGTTGAGTCAGATTTTTTTTTTAGCTTGTAGACGTCATTCTCTACGATTGCCGGCTTGCTTTGATTAATTGTCTCTCTCTTACTTGTATTGTCACTGCCGCAAGGCACTGGCAGTGTAGAATAGTACCTTCCACTGCACCAGGTGTCGTAAGAGGCGACTAATGTACTAGCACCGACAGATGGCGGTATATCCATCTTGGAGATTGGCAGCAGCACTGCCAACGCAAAAGCTGCGCTTTGCGATTTCCAACACGCTTACCCAACGCAGCAATAATGGGCATAAAACCTCCTTTTTTGGAAAAGTCTTTGCAAGCAGTGGACTTCTAATGGTTAATATGAAAATGTATTGTCAACATAAAAGTTTGTGAGGATATGTGTTGATGTTTGTTGTTCAAACACGCCAGAACGGCGGCATGGATTTGGATGAAATTCAGATGAATAATATGGTAGAAGCTATTTTTTAAATGGTACAAAATAAAATATTATTAGATAATCCTATATGAGTTTCCGGGGGATAGGTTTGATTTTTTTTGTAATTGCTATTGTTTGATTGTATATTGTTTAGGATTTATTATAATAACTTTTAATAATGTCTATCTTTTACATTCAAGATATACTCTGTATGAATGCACCTGAATTAATCCTTTTCTAAAAGCATAGAACGATTTTAGGAATTACTGATAGTTACTATCATCTAAACATTTATAACATTTATGCTCAAAATAGTTTCATGCTATTATGAAAATTATAATAACCTCGTACTAAATGAACTATCTGTATCTATTAATTTGCGATCGTGGCGCGAATGGCAATTTCCGTTATAATCACGGAGAGCGTCAGCTTTCGGCTTGTCTCTAGCATGCATTATTCGGACGTTTGTTGCCAAATTTCGATGTATTTGATGATGTATTTATTCCGAGAGAAGTTGACTAGAAATATCAAACACACTGCAATATACGTCAAATCATTTTTAAGCCTGGGCTAACATGTTGCTGTTTTATAAGACTTGTAGCAGCCCATCATAAAAAAATCGTCTGTATTGATAACTTAGTCTTACCTAAGTCTACCGCCAAATAGTAGTACAGTGAAATTACTGTTAAATGTGGCATAATATTTTCCAAACGTGGTCTCTTACGATTAGCCCTAAGCCAACTCAAATAGCTCAACGAGCAATGGAGAGGGATGCTCGGAATCTCTTTGCGCAATCAAATCAGGAATAAGGAGATTTGTAACAGAACCAAAGTTTCCGACATTGCCCGGCGGTTTAGTTAGTTGAAAAGGCAGTGGGCTGTGCATTTGGTAGGAAGAACTGATGATGGAGTCGTAAGGTTCTGGAATGGAGACTACGTACCGGCAAGCGCAGATCGCTGCGCTGTACACAGGCCGCATACAATATGTACATATGTGGACGTCTTATGGCTTATATGATGATGATTATTATTATATATAATGTACATTAGCAAGATATATAGGAATTGAATAGAAAGTAAATGACTTTTATGTTTAAACGGTGAACGAATGTAGATGAAATTTGAATATCAGAATAGCTTAAACCCTTAAGAAGGGAATATGCTATTTTTGATCGAAAAAAGCTTCCTGTGGGACGCCATTTCAGGCAGACCACGCAGTTAAAAGAGGGGGAAAGCTAGTACAAATCAAAGTACAAAAATGAAATCAGGAAAATTCGTTTCCCTGTTTCCTGCTAACAATACAAAACCGTTTGGCGCTTTCTACATAGAGTCAATCAAGCGACCAAAGGTTCGCCGGAGGCTGCAACCGACCCGAGCGAACTTTAAATATGTTTCATCTTTACCTTGTTATGTTTTATTCCATTTGCATGTTATTTCCCCATTCTCCTTTGACAACGGAAAGTGAGGACATCTGTGAGAGGAATACTACATTTTCACTGTGCTGTCTTTGTGTATAGGACCCGTTTTTGTATCAAATAAGATGTCACGGTGAGCTTTAATGTGCTTTAAGTTATTGGTGAAAGGTTCAATTCAATTGGTTGGTCAGGTTTTAGATAATCATTGAAAACAAACAATACGAGCCTTTTAACAATATTAGACACACTAAGTCATATCTATCTATTTGGAAAAGAGACGCTGACGTGGTTGCATCATTATAGGGCTCTTTAGTTAGCAGATTCCACACCAGATTTATTTCGCTGTATAAGTCGACTAATTGAACCCACAAAAGAATAAAGATAAAACGTATTGTATTTTTTTAATTATAAACACGGACAGAAATCTATGAATAAAGAGTTGAATAGCGTAGCTTAATTATACTGAGACGTAAAATACAGTTCTTTGTTCAATAAACATCGAAACATATGTATAGTAAGTATTTAATAAATATTTTACGAAACCCTTAACTTAACACATACATTAAGAATTAGCAGTACACAAAAATTATAAGACCTACAAATTGATACTCGTAACTTCAACACAAAAGCCAATGCACGATATAATACGAAACAAATAGAAAGATTCACTCAACCCTTCCTATTTGGAAAAGATCATTGTCTTTAATTGGCTGAAAGCCAAAAGTATCTACACCAATCGAGAAGTCGACTTTTAATTGCACTTTATTTACCCGATCGCGATGAGATGTTGTTTGCGTTTTTTCTCGTAAATGTCTTTTCTAAAACCGTTTCTCCGTGTTCTATAAATTATTATATATATGAATGGGATCAGTTGCCTAATTCGAAACATCTATTAGATAAACTATTCCCGCAGGATAAGTAAGAATGGCCTCAGTTAACTTAAGAGTCCATTACAGCACTGTCACAAATACAAAATGGCGTCGATTATCTGATTCCGAAAAAGTCTGTAAGCTTACAATACGTTCACGTTTTTCATTAACTTTTCATAGTAAATACATAAATACCTGTTTAACCCTTAAACGGATTGGAATATTCATGAGCTCAATAATGCGTTATAAACAGAAATACACAAACGTTCGGGGCGGGCCAGGCCCGCTAAAATATGCGAGACGCGCCTCGTCGCCAGGTTAAGGCTGGGCAGGGATATTATATACGGAAAAGGAAGTATATAACGGTTTCGGATATTACGGATACATGATTATTTAGGCTTCTGAATTTTTATTTCTTTCTCACAATAATTGGAATTATAAGTCACACTCTAATATAGTCTAACAAATAGTTTCGTTTTTACAATAAAATGTGTGTTTTGTAATTATTATATGTAATTTTATTTACATTCAAGAATTTTAAGAAAGCAAAGCTAGTTTTATATCTGCTGGATATAAGCGTGAGATTTTGTTTATATAGTATAAGAACGCTTTAAATTTATCCTCTCTTCCGTTCGTAACAGATTCTGCATGTAGGTGTTCAATAGTAAAAAAAGTTTTTACTCACTATTCCATACAACTATAAACTTGATTTTGATATTTAATATAAAATAATTCAATTAAAATTCCATTCATTCAAAATCAAGCGAAAAATTTATAGTAAGTCCTATATCGCACGCCTATATCAAAACTGTATAAACAAAAATAAAAAAAATATAAATATAAGCTTCGCGATTTATTCGCACAATTAAAGGAAATAACAAATTCCTTCAGAAAAGTTATCTTTTCGTATAAGAATTAATTTCAAAATGTCTACACATCAAATTAAAGTATTGTTTTGTTGCAGTCTTCAACTAGAGGCGCAATAGTTGTGTTTGTAATATGGAGCTTCCCTTGAGACATTTAATTCGGGTATCCGATAGTGTGTAACGGATACGGTGTTAAATGACATCCCTGGCTGGTAGGCCGCCATTATGCAATCCACCTTATCCTGTATGGAAACATCCTGCTACAATTTGAGCTTGGTTTTCTTCTATGTTAATGAATGCGGGTGTAATCTTTAATACATGAGCTTTGTGTGGAAGTAGAATCATGCTGTTATTGACTGCAGATTTCGTTGCGGGCTCGTATGAGCGATATTTTTTTAATATATTATAATTTGATGACCCCAATGGCACTGATCGTGATCATATTTTGTGTGCCAAAGGTTGTGGGTTCGATTCCCACCCAGAGAAAATATTTATATGATGATTTTGTGTTTCTTCTATATCTGGGTGTAAAAAGTATTTAAGAAGTATATTAGAGATTCCTCTGTTATCTGGTCCGTAACACTAATGTTTTATGCGACTCACCAAGGAGATGAGAGACTCAGGTACGAGATATTGTGAAAATTTATAAAAAAAATCTATTATAGGATTAGATCATTAGTCTTAAAATATGAAATAATGCATTTTCAAGTAAATAAAAAAATCTGTTTATGCAAACGATACATACTTTATCTGTATGATATGCGACATAGAATTGACCGGTGTAACTATTAAAAGAACATCAATTGTTTACGTACTTACTTTGGCAATACGTAGAATACGTATTTCTAAAGTAATTACGTAAACTGGCCAGTATTTATCTTAAACTCTATGGAATAACCGAAGAATGTCCCGCAGAATACGGGCCGCCAGCAAAAAGTTAGTAAAAAAAAATAAACTCTAAACTAAAAAAAAGTAAATTTAAACCAATTTCAAAATAGCCGTGGAGTATCGGCGGAATAGAATAGTACCTTCCTCTGCACTAGGAATCCCAAAGGCGACCGAGGTACTGGAACCAACAAATGGCGGTATATCCATCCAGAACAGTGTAGCTCAAATGCAGCAGGACGGAAATTGGCAGCAGCATTTCCGTCGCGAATCTACGCTCTGCGTTATCTGCGGGCAATCGCAAAGCGCAGCCTTCTGCTTTGTTTTAATTAATTATATATTACGGGCTATTAATTTATCGCACCAAATTTGATAGAAGTCAAGTAGCCACCCTCATCCACATCCAATACGATGTAAAAGTTAAGAACTCTTTATATATCGCTTAAGCAATCATATAGGACCGTACTCGAACTGGGTCGAGCGTTGGAAGTTTGATCCTAATATAATAGAGATAGACATTAACCACTCGCTATGTCCCCTCTCAACCTACTTTCCAGTTCCATTGCCATCTGTCTTTAGATGGCCTATTTTCCCCCATCTATTCTCGGCCGCTAGATATAACAATGCCTTTTTATTCACTAAACAATATCGACAACAGTTTGGTTTCAGAAAGCCGAATCGACAATGTACATCTAAATATTTTATATATATATATATATATATATATATATACAAGTGTATAACTAGCTAGCCTGACAGACGTTCTTTCTTAACTATATACATAAGGTTTAACATGAAAATAATATTGCGTCTAGAAGTTGAGAAATAAACTATCCTATCTCTCAAGTTAGACCAAATCGTATATAGTAAGTAAAAAATATTAAAATCGGTTTCGGTAGTCTAGAAATTCATTCCGGACAAACACCGTGACAGATAATCTAACTGACTGACTGAAGTTTTACATAGGTGTTTCTTTTATAACGTAAAGGAGCACTGAGAAAGTATTTTGGAACATATACCCCCTGAAGAGGTAAAACAGGAGTGCAATCTTATATGAAAGTTTTAGAACATGGCGGGCGAAAGCGTAAATGAAAAAAACATGTGTCGCTCTGTAAACAATATTTTTGTTTTAACAATATTTTACGGCTAAGTTCAAAGTCTTAGCCTTGAGGTATCGGCAAAGTAGAATAGTACCTCCCCTGTACCAGGTGTCGTAAGAGGCGACTAAGTTACTGAAACCGACAGATGACTAGCGCGGCATTTGTCACAATATCCATTGATATAACTAATTGCCTTTCTCAACCTCCAACCTAGAACCAATGCAAACACGTATGTTTGGCGGTGAAAATAGGTGAGAATGAGATACCAACACAGAAGAATTAAATATGCGATCTATGTCCAGTAAAAATAGAAAAAATTAAATATAGTATGTCAAGGAACAATTGTACTTTTTGAATTACGTAATAATAAATGAAGGTTTTGAGTTAAACGCGTTTCAGTAGATAGAAGTGGATACTCTGTATCATAGATAATAGATAGAGACTTTGGCAAATTCATGGCTACAATGCGATGATTAGAAGTCATTTGGTTCATTGATTAATTAGTGTACGCAATACAATGCGCAAGCAAGGTCAATGAACGGTAAACACCATATTACCAGATAGATATCATAATGCAGGAAATTGAAAATATTTCCTGTGATTTGTTCCACTAATCTATATTAATATTATAACATTATTAAGATGAAGAATGTCATTGTTTGTTTAAGCAAGTTAATTAAAAAAAGTTTGATTCAAACAAGTGCCATTTAATGAAATATTTTAGTGTTAGGCAACCCTAAATCTTGGAAGGCTAAACACTATATAACAATCACCCTAAGAACTGTAAGAACGGAGAACAAACGATGATGATTGCTGAAGATGATTTCCAAATGTAATACAAATAGTTAAGCTCTAATTCAGTATTGATTTCTCGCCGTTAACCTCGTGGACGCTACGCGAGCATTTATCGGCCGGCACTCGGGCCATCGCGATAATTCGGAGCCCAGCATTCTGTCTCATTGATTAGTGGCCTGGCCTCTGTCGGCATTGTGGCCCGCGGCAATCACAAATATTGCACTATCAACTTAATTGAACCTTTTGATACAATTGTACCCTGACACGTTAATGGAAAGGTTTTCATTTGCACATAATTGGATATTAATCTGATGTACACATCAATGAACAAGGTCCATCAACGAAGTTTATATATAGAGTTCGTTGATGGACCTTGTCGATGGAAATGCTTCAAGAAATACTGCTAAGAATATTTTATGAGATACGTAGATTTCTCACACTCGTATACAAAGACGTATTGCCGTGAGGTACCGGCAGAGTAGAAGAGTACCTCCCACTACAGACCCAGATATCGTAAGAGGCGACTAAGAACCGACAGTTGGCGGAATATCTAACTGGAGTGCAGCTTCAATGTACAGGGCGGGGATGGGCAGCAGCATCCCCATCGCGAAAGCTGCGCTCTGCGATCGCCAACACGCTAACCCAGCGCGGCAATTATGGGCAAAATTCGCCCTTATATTATATACCAGACCAGTACTGCTTGTAAATTGAGAATATTGTGTCACATTACCCAGTTATGTCACTTTTGAATTATGGTTTTGCTTGTTAGAATTCATTGAATGGGAATGCGAAAGAAAAAAATAAAACAAAAAATTATGAGAGTAAAATTTCAGCAACAAGGTAATCGAAACATTAAACATAAGTTATTATTTATACACACTTACTTTAGTTGTAACTAGTGTACTCGTAACTGTTAGACTATATTATCGATAAAATTAACCTTGAATATCTACATTATTTGCTACCCTATTGCAAAGTATATTAAATAATCCTTATTCAGGAAAAAGTATTTATCAATAGCTTTTATTTATTACCTTTAGACAAGCCTGTTGGCCCAGATATTAGTAATCCATTTTCTCACCCAGGACAAATATTTATATAATGATATTAGTGTTTATTTTGTGCTTGGGTATTAAGTATATGTACTTCAATAGCATATTTGTGATTCACAAGTGCTTTAAGCGACTTATCTTGTAGTTTGGTCAATGTATGAGATGTCGTGTAGGAATTTAATTTTATTAATCTTTGAAATTGATATCAATACATCAAATAGTTGTTTTGTTAGTTGTTAGCCAGAAATTATTTGTTAATAATAACTCTACTATTTCATTAATAAATAAAGCAAAATTATAATATTAATTGAAGTGTGTTTTCGTGAAATATGTTTAATTCAAATAAATAGTTTAATATCATCATAATTTTACGAAATAATGTGCTATATTTGTGCTTCGAAACAAAGTGAAGTCTGATTTATTTTTAAAAAACTGTTCAATTAAGACCATTTATAAAGGTCTTCTTCTCTTCATTCTTACCTGTTCCCATTGTAGTTCATCACCTGCGTAGTTCATCTTCCCGTGGGAATGTGAGGATAAAGTATAGCTTTGTTATATTAATCGTTGACTAACTTTGTATTAGTGTCATATTTTTTTCAAATAGATTAAGTAGTTTTTGATACGTAACAAACAGACAAAAATACTTTTGATTTTAATCATTGTTTTCATTTAGAAATAAAATATATCAAAAAAATAAGCGAAGAGTACGTACATTCCTCTTTATTACATTTATAATAGTAATACAAATAAGAAATATCACTATTCGGTTGTCAATAAGGTATTGTGAATACGTCGGACGAAGGTCAATAACCTATGGACCTAGAAAGTTAGTAACTAACAAATTTTCATTTATAGTACCTACTAAACTACAGACTCTGTCTTCAGTTTAATGTTAGAAAAGCTGATATAAAGTAAAGCCCACACGGACAGAATCTCAGGCAGGAAGTTTAAGTATAAAGTAATCAACAGCATGAACATATGCAATAATTCAAATATTAAACTCCCGCCGTCCGCTCCTGCCGTCGGCCATTGGAACAGATAACATGTTAAGTCACCGAATTCCTCCGCACCTTGAAAAACGGCCTCTCGCGGCTCTCACCCGGCTAAAACCTTTAAAAACTTTTTGTTACTTTTGTCTCCCCCCCCGACCCACTGACCGAAATTGCGTGTTTTTGTTATTCAACATTAACTTCAAACTCTTCGGCTAACTGTGATGAATTGCTTGTCATTAATTACCGTGTCATCCAGATATTAACAGTTACATAACAAAAGAATGTCACGGTCATAAATCAGAGGCGGGGGGTATGGTTGGGAGGAGATTAGCGGGGCATATCTTCAAGTTAACCGGGTTTACCGGGTGTCATTCGACGTGAAGCGAATACATTACGGGATCTCTTCGGTCTCGGCCGGGTCTCGTCCGGACGCCCGTGCATGGATATCCGCATTCTTTTGGTAACCTCGCAATCCTGTCTGGTTTTGTTTTTAATTTAGCTCTTCGTTTGAATTCCTGGTACGGTAAAGCGAAGGGTTTATTTGGTTAATTCCTTCATCATCAGGTTCACTTCTTCTTAGTTTACGAATACATAAACATTAAAATGCTTACGTAGGTATTCGTATTTATGCGCCAAATGTCGTAGGTACTATTTATTATATTATTTCTATTTATTTATATTCTCTATATATATATATATATATATATGTGTATATATATATATATATATATATATATATGTGTATATATATATCTAAATATATAAATATATATACATCATTTTTACGCGTTTACTACACATAATAAAACTTCTTAATCGTTCTGCGTAATATGACCGAAATATCAAACAAAAATAAAAAAAATTAAATAAATCGTGCAAACTACTATTTAATCGATTTAATCGACAAAAAAATGGTCTTATGTACCTAATATATTTATTTATATACACAAATTATTAGCCTAAATAATAATATAAATAAGTTTTAAGCTCCCTGCTCTAAAATAGCGATATGTACTTCCATACAACTTTTCATCCCCTTACAACTCTTATGTCGTATAAAAAAGTAGTCTATGTTGTTTTTAAAAATTTAGACTATCTGTGTACCAAATTTTATTTAAATCGATTCAGTAGTTTAAACGGGATTGCGTAACAGACAGACAGAAAGAGTTACTTTCGGATGTATAATATTAGATAGAATTTATTATATTCTTATATTTATTACTTTTTATATATATTTATTATTCCTATAGTCTACAAAGACTCACATGAAGTGAAAACCCCAAACCAATATTTACAATTAAATAATACGGGATTCAAAACAAAAAGAAATAAATACGCAAATTACGTTTACCAAACCCACAAAAGTCTGATTTTGAGTTCAAAGAAAATAAATACACTTTTCATCTACTAATTGCGCGTTTTACAGCTCGTTACACCCAACCGGAGGTCTGGCATCAAGCATTCCGTTTGATTTGCATCTGAGACGTAACCTGAGGCCTGTCGTTTGCGGCGGGTCGCGCGGGCCTCGACCCTGCGCACTTTTTCGGGAAATTGCTACGTAGTTCAATTATCAAAACGGACGCGTTCTAAATTCAAAGTTTTTTTTAAAATTACTTAAGCGTAAGGAACGCGGATTTTGATGCCAAATAACGGGTAAAGAACTATTTTTTAAGCTTCTAACCGTAAAAAAACATTTATATAATTCGATTATATAATATAAACTACTTTTTAAGTAGTTGTATTGTACGAGAGAGTTACCGTAAAGTCTCTTTACGGTAACCAAAACTACAGTGAATACTGGCTATATGACATCAAAAGTCAATCAGCAATTAAATAAAGCAATGTTAATGCCAATAATAATAAGAGCCGTGAGGTTTCTAGCGAAGTAAAATAGTACCTATCCCTGTACCAGGTGTCGTAAGAGGCGACTAAGGTACCAGAACCGACGGATGGCGGTATATTCATCCGAAACAGTGTAGTTCAAATGCACAGGGCGAGGATAGGCAGCATATCCGTCACGAAAGCTGTGCTCTGCGATTGCCAACACGCTTTGCCAGCGTGACCATTTAGGGGCAAAATTCCCTTTATTTGAGAGGCCTATGTCTAGCGGAGGATGATACGTTGTTCAATGGTTAATACGTTGATATTGATTGAAAAACCAAATCCGATTCTAGTCAACAAAAGTGATTTTACACAACCGAAGTAAAGTTTTAGTGCTCATAAACATTCACAAATCCCAGATACGCCATGTTAGTTTGTCAGTTCAGAAATTGGACCGCGAATGAATGTGAAGTTTTGATCGAAATCAGACGTTGACTGGAGTTCTCATAAATAAAAAAAATATACATATTGGCAAACTTCCCCAGCGAGTTGTGGACTGATCATTTATATCCTGAATATTTATGCTTGGTACGTACTAGTTTGGATCACGTTGCAGCAATCGAACGCTGTCTGAATAAAATTCAATGTATGTGATTATCTTTAGTATATTGTCACTCTATTAATGAACAAAACATGAGGTCTGCCTCGCATCTACCTTTGCCTTAAGATCCTTTACCTTTCTATCCATCCTTAATTTTTACCTCTACTTTTATTACGTCTACCTCATACAAAGGTCGTTCTATCGCCAGATAGCAGTGTTCACATTGCAATGTTTGAGAGAGGCAGTGAAATTACTGTTTTGGATAATGTGATATAATATATTGAAGTCATAGGGTTGGAATCGTGCTAGTGATATTCTTGTGATATTACCGGCGGAGTGCCGTGAGGTCCGGCAGAATAGAATAGTACCTCCCACTGCACCAGGTGTTGTATAGGGCGACTAAGGTACCAGAACCGACAGATTGCGGTATATTCATCCGAAAGTACAAATCAGCTCAAATGAACAAGCCGGGACTGGGCAACGACATTCCCATCGCGATAGCTGCGCTTTGCGATTGCCAACACCTTAGCCGAGCGCGTCAATTATGGGTATAATACCTCATTTCTTGGAGAGGCTTATATTTCGCAGTGGACTTCCAAAGGCTGGTATTTTGGTGATGATAATGATAACGTGCATCTATAGGCTGCTGTGACGCTTATCCCGCACGCTGTATTTCATACGACTATACCGCCATCCGTTCTGGTACCTAAGTCGCCTCTTACGACACCTGGTACAGGGAGAAGAGTACCTCCCTTATCATCTTACATCGCACGTTTACTACTCATAATAAAAATAGTCTTAAAAGGGGTCTGTCTTTAAATATTTCGTTTTAAATTCTCTATCATTGGAACATCCTCTACATTATTAAATACGAGAGTCTAGTAAGAATAAATGTTTTTTACCATTAGTATTGATAGTTTGTACCGTAATCAAACCGAAAATATAGTGCGATAGAAAGGTGGGACATCTAACAAACAATACAACACAATGCAAGACAATAGAGGATTCTGAGTGGCTGATTGTTCAACAGATTGGATCGACGGCTTTTATCTAGCTGTGGGTGTTTTGCTCGACCTTTAGTTACTTTGTGGTTCTAATTGAAAATTTCAATCAGCTATGTTTTCTCTATTAGAAACAATGAGGCTTTGTAGTTTAGAAAATAAACGAACAAATTCGTTTTGATTTGTTTTGTTTTATTTTTTAAAGTTCAATAGACACTGGACAGAGATTGAAAAAATAGCAGTATGCTAGCTGTACTCTGGCAGGTTTCGATGTGGCACATTATGTTTGTATAGCTGAGAAAAGAGGGACAAATCGTGTTCTTACAAAAAGTTTAAGTTTGCAATGCTCGTGGGTATCATCACCATCACAATCATAATAGCGATTGGAAGTCCACTGCTGGACATAGGCCTCCCCAATAAATTGTCAATCGCAGAGCGCAGCTTTTGCGACGGGGATGCTGCTGCTCTATCTGTCCAATTGCGCTACACTGTTTCGGATGGATGAACAGCCATCTGTCGGTTCTGATACCTTAGTCGCCTCTGACGACACCTGATACACGGAAGGTACAATTCTACTCTGCTGGTAGTGATTGATTTTATAATAAAAAGTATATTTTGTTAAAAATAATTAATCTATATCCGATAAATTTAAATTTAATTTTTTCTTTTTTAAAAAAGGACGTTGCACTATTTTGATAATAAAAAGTAGTTTTGTTTCAACTCGTTATAAAGCTGTTTACCTTGTGTAGTTTAAGGCAGGTCGGGTCAGTTTTTGAAGCTTTAGGTGTGCACAGACTGACATAACTTATTTATATATAATGGGGTTCGTAGCGAACAGATAGTAGTGATGGCCATATTTTGTTTGCCTTGGTGATGAAGAGTTTTTAATTGTATATTCACACAACATCCCATACATTGACCTGGCTTAGTAATAAGGAGATTAAAGCACCTGTATTCCAGATATTAAACGACAGAAGTACATATTACAGATATACCACTTAAATTTATGTGTGTAACAGCTAGATATAGAACAAACACAAATAAAAAAAAAACCGAAACCGAACCAGTAAAAACCGAACCTGCGACCTTTGGCGCAAATGAAGGGCCAATTACCTGATCTTTTTAGGTACTTTTAGAATTTTCGATGTACTTTTGTGTTCTGTATGTTGTTTAGTTTTTGTGTTAAAAATAAAATCTATTATTTTTGCTACTTTATATACATATAAAAACAAAATTGTTAAGGGACTTGCTTTTTTTTCTTAATTTTATAAAAGAAACTAAAGAAATCTGTAAAAGCGATAACAAGAGTTGAGATAAAACAATTAATTCTTACTACAACTTATTCAAATATGAACTAGTTGAACACAAACAATGCAATATAAGTGAAACTTGGAAGATAAATGCGAAACAATTGCTGAAGCTGTATAAATCTGTGAGATTACGGAGTTTAAAGTTAGCAATCAGGGAGGTAGTTTGCCCGCTTACCGACGCGGCTGCGAGCAATCTAGTGAAATATCACTGGGAAACTTCGGATGGCAACTAATGTACGGTCTAAGTTACAAGCTACTTGGTTAATTTTTCTCATAACCTCCATTTCGCAGGAATTTACTCATGAAATTTGCTTATGTGTATCCGAAAAGTTCTATCTATCATCATGCCAAATCTCATCAATTTCGGTTCATCTGTTTAGTTGTGAAAGTGTTACAAACTGATATAGACATGCAACTTTTGCATTTATAATATGAACCGTGTAAATGTTCTCTATTGATTATTATTACTTCGAACTTTAATTATTTATTTATTATTATTTCTTAGTATTCCGGGTTCACTTCGAGACGCAACCAGAAACTCATAAAAAGTGCAACTGCGCTTACTACAAGAGCTGAACTGGCAATTGCAAAGCAGTTCAAATCAAATTATTTTATATAGCAGAAATTACATTAAATCCTGCAAAAAAAATTTAATTTTCTTACTACTGGCTTAACTTTTTATCTCGAAAAATCGGATTAAAAAGTAAAAACTGTCTTTCTTTACGATCCAAGTTATTCACATACCTCCACAAAATGGACAGACATTCGCAATTATACCATTAGAATTAGAATGTACACATCATCGTTATCATCATCAACATCATGGCAGCTGTTGAAAGTCCACTGCTTGATATAGGCCTCTCAAAAAAGGAGAATATCACATTATTGTAAGGTTTTTTTATAGACTGGATCAACAAACAAGCGTACAGCCCGCTACATTATAAAAAGTGTGACATGAAGGTACTATGTCACATTTCCCAGGAATTTTCCTGTCTCTCTCACTCCTCAAACCGGAACACAAAAATGCGAGCACTGCTAAGAGAACGAAGTACCTACTTCTACCTGATGTATGCTGCAGTATTTGAGCTACATCTATCGATTTCGGTACCTCAGTCACCTCTATATATGGTACAGCGAGAGGTATTATTCTACGCCGGTACCACGCGGCACATACGGGAACACAAAATTGTTATGCACACCAACAAAACAGAGCTGCAATACAAAATTACGATACATAATATGCAATTTTCTCTAATCTCGCACCACCTGCTTCTTACCACGGCAAATTTAACGGGAGCGGCGTTTAAGATGGCCGATTTATTTGTGTGGACGTCGACAAGTGTAAAATTCAACTTAGAACTCCTTACGGCGCCGCGGGGACCCATAAAATAGCTTTGGACAATAAATGTTGGGGCAATACGGTTTAGAGGAACGTTCCAGCAAATATTGACTGTAAACTTTAGCTATAATCAAAATGGTGTCACGAATTATGTTCTCAATTGAAGAATGTTAAGCTTGGACGCTTTAACTTAACGATTTGTAGCTGGTCCCGTGGGAACAGAAATGGTATCTAATAGACCACTAAATAAGCTTTGAGCTATCTACATGCCAAATTTTATCAAAATCCGTTCTCTAGTTAGGCCGTAAAAGCATTACAAACATAGACAGATAATTAAATACATGTTTTTATCACGAAGCCACAGAACAATGTTTGTCCTGGGTGGGGATCGAACCCACGGCCCTGGCTCAAAAGATCAAAGATCACGACTGTCTGCGCCATCGGGACCGACTGAATATTCAAAATAAATATTTGTTTTATTTACCGCATCGACCTATAAAATTCTGTTGAAATTTCTCAACTTATCTTAAACTCTTTGTTCGAACATGTAAGTTCCACAAAAATTTTGAGTTCAGAAAATTGAGTATTTTGTATAACCTGCGGGATTGTTAAGACAAAAGGTCTTACAAACTCTTTACTAAAAAAAAGCATTTAGTCTTTGCATTTTATAAATTATTATTGGCTAATATCAGTTCTAGTTCTTCTTATTAAATAAAACATAAGGAACTTTAAGATTATAAAAAACACTTCAACACTCTCAAGGTAAAGCTTAAATGCATATTTTAAGTTAAAAACTACCCGCAAACATTAGATAAAACAGATTTTACCATATAAACTTCCTGATCCTGAACTAACATGATCCCTGGCCATAATGAGTAGAAACACAAAAAAAGATTTATCATAAAAAAAAAGTATTTTTTACGCCTTTAACGTAGTTTGTGAACTCATAACATTTTTGTTAGACATTTTGGTTTCCTTGCGGCAACCGTTTCCAAGAATTATACAATTCGGTACAGTTGCTCTAGAACGATTCATTTTTAGATTATGAAAGGCTTAACATACGAAAAAACTTCTAAGGAGTCTCAACTGCAAATAGATCAAGACAATTATGCAACCTCTACAGTGTTTTGGCCCGTGCGAAATTCAAAAATCCTTCCTTTATCAAGCATCAAAAGAACCGACAAAATTCGGGCCAGGAGCAATGGAGATTGTACAAATTACAACACCACCAAAGGCTTCGGGGTAATAATATGCAACCATTGTACGTGCTCCATACTTTAGAAAGCTGGTAAATAACTCCTATGTACTCCGAAACGTTGGTAAATAAGCGTACGTGATACATATAGAGCGTTATGGAGTTCCAGCGGTGGAATTCTAAAAAGCCACGGTTTTAATCTCGATGGGGAGCGGGATTTTCCCATAAAATCGACTGTATGAACCCACCCGCAGGCTACGCAGTATTACCTCCTTTGATCGTGCCAACCGTCCAATAAAAATATATGTCAAAAAACCACATTGTATGGTGAAATTCATGGAATGTTATGGCACTTGTGAGCATTCGTGACCGGTCGCATTATATACTAAATTATGATGTAGTTTTGAGGGGGGGGGGGAGGCGGCCAAGTGCTCTGAAATTAATTGGCTCATGTATCATCATACCAGCCATTGAAAGTCCACTGCTGGATATAGGCCTCCCTAAGACACGGGGAAATGTATTGTCAAGCTTTTTGATACCTTATATATAGACCTTATTCCATGGTTAGATTCTTTAAGCACTTGTGTAAATTACAAATATAATACTTAAACACATATTTTTAACACTTTGGCACAGAACAATAACAAATATCATTATTTAAATATTTGGTCTTGTAGGAATCGAACCCTTGGTGCATAAGATAGGATCACGACCATCTGCACTAATACATGTATTTAATTATCTGTCTTTGTAATAGGCCTGTCTTAAAATTCCAAATAAATATTCGTGTTGTTTACCGCATCTCATCAATATATAAAATTCTGTTGAAATTTTAACTTATATTAAACTCTATAATCCATTATGTATGTTATATACCAATTTTAAAATTCTGGTCTTTTATACTGACCCCTAAAGTCATGCTGCAAATAAATCTTTGTAACTACATTATGTGATAATTGATGCATTGAAATATTTCGAATTCAGAAAATTCAGTATTTTATGGCTATTATATATATATATATATATATTGTATGGCTATTTTAGATGTAGTTAAGATTTTTAAGTCTTAAAAAACTTTACTTAGAAAATGTATTTAAACTTTGCATTTGTCTTTATAAATTGAATCTCTTTATGAATTGAAAGAGTCCCGATTATAAAGGATTTACAGGAAAAAAGCAATCAATAGGACACAGCACCGTCCGGAAAAGGGTCCAAACGTTCCCGCCATAACACCAAACATTTAACTTCTAAAATTGCACACTGCGACCATACCACTGCCGCGTAAAAATGACGTAAATTGGAAGGCCTATTAACTTTTTATTGTCGCAATCTTTGGCATCGCGTGAATGTACCATCGAATGGCCACCATTCCATACTTTATCGATACTACAAGCCCGTTTCTAGGAACGTCGTAAATTTACACAAAGTGTCTGCCAGTCATTTTCAGGACACATTTTTTTTTCGCTAACGTTCCCTCTAAGCTGTGATAGAGTGTTTGTCATTGCGAATTCATTCCTGAATCGCCTTTAAATCTGCCGTGAGGTACCGGCAAAGTAGAAAAGTACTTCCTCCTATCCTCGGTGTCATAGGAGGCAACAAAGGTTCGAACCGATAGATCGCGGTGTATCCATTCAAAATAGTATAGTCCAGGTGCAGTGCAGTGCAGGGATGGGCAACAGCAACCCCTAAAGTTGCGCTCTGCGATTGCCAACACGCTTACCCAACGCGGCAATTACGAGAAAAATTTCTCCTTTCTTAGGGCCATAGGGTATGCCCACATAGGGTATGTCCTGCAGTGACTGATACGATGATGATAATGATAAAGAATGCGCTTATTGGCTGAGCAAAAATAAGTAAAAATTTTTACTAAAATTTAAACAACTATTTAGAAGTAAATTTGATTTTGTTCGAAATAGTTCATTTTGTATCTCCCTTTACGTTCTAATGTCTGTTATGATGTCTTTATAAGGAAAACATTTTTTTATCTCACTTGTGTTTTTCTGTTTCTTTGTTTCCGATGGTTTAAGTATGAATTTACAGAACTTTCACTGGCCGATAGTGTAGTAGTATAGAGTGTAGTATTATAGAGTGAAACCTAACTGCATTCATTAAAATCAACCAATGACCAGTCTTATTTAAAAATTAAATAAATAACTTTATTCAACAAAAAAAACTTAAACTACTACATTTTGATGCTTTAGTACCTAGGTCTAGCCTATTTTTATAGGCACTTGACATAAAATAAAACACAATTTAAAATCTGCTACAAATAGAAGTAATAAAATAATTTTATTTCACCGTTGATTAATTCCAGTCACAAATATTCCGAACCAGCGCAATCAACATTTTAAAAATAGCTCTAGCAAAACAAGTAATAAGGAAAAGTGTAAATGTCACACTGCGTCATTACTACACGGAAAATATAGAAAACTTTGGCCAAGATATAATAATAACGTCCCCCCCAAATGACCGTAAACTTGGCGAGGGGGCAGCTGTATATTTTTTTTCTTTTTAACTGCACTGTTGCGTGCTTTTGAAGCATTAATCGGTTTTAACGCGGACTGCGCATTTTAGCAATTTATTCCCCCTAGAAACGTTTGAGCAGCAATGCAGGTTGCTATAAGATAATCCAGATAATTATTGTATCTTTTACGCTATGAGTTATTGTTACGGGGTTGCCGGCATTGGGTTTATGCAGGTTATTACACTAGAATAGATTATGTTTATTGAAATTCAGTCTTCAATCTATAAAGTGTCGATGTTGCAGATGGTGTTGCTCTTGTTTGCCAAGAGTCGAGGGTTTGATCCCCACCCAAAACAAATATTTATATGATTAATGTTTCTGTTTATTCCGTGTCTGGACGTTAATATGTATTGAAGTATTGCTTTATGTTGAACGTAACTTACGTGCTCTAAGCGACTTATCTCAGAGTCATTTCAATGCATAGATATCGTGTAAATAATTATAATTAAATAAGAATTAAAAACCCTAAGAAAAGCGACATTGGCTAAAGTAAATAAGACTCCAAACGAAGACAAACTTCGGATAAGAGACGTCAAAGAAAGACCAATAATTAATTAAAATAGAATCAATACTTAAATATTATCAATATTACAACCTACCAAAAAGTCTAAAGAGACCATAGACTTTCAGAATACACCAGATTCTTTGCTACGAAACTACAAAGAAAATACGCCAGTAAAAAATTACAGCAAGCTATAAAATTACACAATTACCTCCCCGTAGAACATTTTTCTCATCCTCAGACTATAGAGCAACCTTTTAATAAGGAAACTCGATAGTTCCAAGTCCCCGGTGAACTGCACAGGATCTTGTTATATCGGATACCTAAAAGAACCTCTAAGCTCCAAACTGTCCTCAAAGACATTGTCTCAACTTTTTACAACGTTCCAGCTTAAAATCTTTGTTACTGCCAACTTTGTATTTAAGGTTTAAACAATTATACCGTAAAATTTAAGAGAATAGAATGTTGATTACACTATCAAATGGTGGACGACTTTTTGTATTGTTCGTGTTATTTTTGGCGTTGTGAAATGATTTAGCGAATTTAAAACATTGTTAGATATCACAATTTATTTTGTGGTGTTCGTTGTATAGTTTATTTATCTCTTGTGTCAATAGCCACAGACTAAGTTATTATGTATCAAGTATAGAACTGTGACCACATATGTGTGGTAAGAATGAGGAAACTGCTGCAATACTATTATTGCAAACAAAACATCAATTATTTATGGTAACGCCATTTTATTCCATGGTGCTTCGGGAGGTATTAAATTATGGACACAAAATTATAGAAGACTAGCTGTGCCCGCTACTTCGTCCGCGTGGAATATTTTTTTTGGGTACCATACCTCTTTACCTTAACTTATATAAACTTTGAATGTCATGTTTATTTATATCGAATCAATGGCCTGAATGAAAAAGTTTCAAGTTTCTAGCTCTAAAAATAGCGATACTTTTCGACCCCTTACAACCCTTTTTCGAATTGAAAAATAGGCTATATCCTTGCTCAAGGTTTAAAGATTGTCTGTGCCAAAACTCATCAAAATCGGTTAAGAGGTTTAAGCGGGAAAGCGTTACAGACAGACAGATAGAGTTACTTTCGCATTTATAATATTAGTTGGGATGATACTTTGCATATCGGACGATAGCGGACGATATATCCATAGCAACACATGGAGATATCACCCGAGACTCATTATATTTTAGGTCATATTTTCTTGGTCAAAATAAATAAATGTTTTGCAATCCTTTCAATTTAGCTTGATTAGAAAGACAGCTGTCAAACTTATTTTTATAAATATTTTCCTCTTTTTAAATTTATTTTATATGATATGCTTTACATATAAAACATATTTATAACCTATTAATAACTCGTGCGACTTATTTTGACATATGTCATTCTAAACAAGCTATAATATAAAGGACTATAATTACAGAATGGCGGATTTTGTTCTCATCACAAGCAATTGTTTTAATTAATTTACTTGCCCAATTTATTGTTAAAATGTTTTAGAAATGGTTCAGATAAAGTGAACGTTGTGAAACTTGTAAAATACTAATATTTTAGAGAGTAGGTCTAATAAAATCTCTTTAAATCTTACTATAGTTTTGTCTTACTCATCTTTGGTAAACTAGTAACCGTAGCGGGCAGAAACATAAATTTTAATCGAGACTTCGTGCTACTGAGAAATACTTCAAAGCAATTGTCTATCTTCTAAATAAAGAAGCATTGAGTAATAGAACATCTTCTCTCGACAAAGCTCTCAAGAACTCTTTATCAAACTTGAAACTTGAAGCTTCTGCCAATTTGCTTCTTGAGGACCATTCACAATTATAAATTCAAATTCAAAATTATCTATGTTCAAATAGACTTAACGTATGCACTTTTGAACGTCAAAAGGAATACAATATATATAATGGTATATTTCTCTAAACTAATAAATATATATATATATATATTTCTCTTAAAAGGACAAGCTGACTGACTGACTTACAACGCAGGGCCGAAACTATAAGAGTTAGAAACTTGAAATTTTGCACAGAGATTACTTATATAACATAGAAGAGCGCTAAAAATAAATTTTGAAAGTTCACCCTCTAAAGGGGTAAAACGGGGTTTCATAGTTATTATGAAACTTTGCATTTTTTGAAGTTATTCAAATAAAAATCTGTATTAAGGTTCTTCATTGAGATTCCTGAAATACGTTTAAAATATTTATTCCAAAATTATAACTTAAGGAGGTAAAAGTTCGCTGCTAGTGTTAAATAAAGTAACACGCTTTAAAAACAGGTTCACTTTTTACGTATTTCTTGAACTTATCTAAAAAAATATTTGTTATAATAATCAAGATTTTATTTTAGAAGCTATCACAGTTGCTTTTAAATGTATTATTTATTTCATACTTATATATGAAATTCACACAATATATCATACGTCAACAACGCGAAGCGACGCATCGGATGGATACCCCCAACTATCTTCTTCGGTACCTCAATCGTATTTAATGACTAGTATAAAATTAGTTACACTATTCCACTCTCTGAATACTCTCACGGTACAAAAGTTCTATTATTCTACAGTCGTCAATTAGTATTCGCCTGATTTTAGCATTTAAAGGAACAAAAATTAAATGCAATTCCGCTCACAGTTGAGCGAGCAGCCGCCATGGCACCGGCGTCGGCCCCGGACCGGTCCCTCTTTATTATTTATTGCAGCCATAATAAGTTACAGCCTGTGGCTTTATTTGTTTCCCCAACTCGTTACGAAGATTTGCCCCAAATACTGAAACTCGATTATTTATTCATTTAAACCGGCCGTGGCGTAACGTCACGATGTTTGATCGCCAAATTGAATTTTTAAGTGCTTTTCAAATTCCACAGGATAACACTAAAGGGATTGTGGAAGTTTGTGCTTTTATAGCTGTTTACATAGTTAATGTGTTTTGAAATTGTGTTTTTAATGTGGTTCGATTTTTTATTGTTTGTTTTATTATCAGCCTCTTTGGCGTAGCGGCCTTGTGCTCGAGTTTCTCTCTAAACTTAAATAGTTTTAGTATATGTACCGGGATGTGACAAGTTCCTATTTTAAAAGTTTTTCATGAGGTAACACTCAAACAAATAGACTAATATTCATTGAAATAATTTAAAACACGTTACTTTGACTATTCTTAATTTAATCAAGCTTTAAATGGTAAAACGTATGTTAATGAATGTTGGGTATGGCAGAAGAAGCACGCGAGTAGAATAAATGCTGTTGAAATGAGAGTACTTCGAAGTATGTATGGTGTGAGTTAGAGAGATAGATTAAAGAATAACGAGATAAGAGATCGATGTGGTGTAAAAGTTGATGTTGTGACAAACAATAGAGAAAGGAATGTTGAGATGGTTTGGATAAGTGGAATGAATGGGTGAAAGTAGAATGACTGCACAAATATATAGAGCAGAAGTGAATGGAAGAGTTGTAGGTCGACCTAAGGCGAACATATCTTAACCAGGTAGAAGAGATATTAAAGAGAGGCCAGGTCAGAAGTACCAAGAATAAACGAGCGTGTATGAATAGACTAATGCGAGTAAAGGAAGCAGAGCGGTATACCAAGATCGTTACAAATGGAGATTCCATAGTCTGTGCCTACCCCTGACACAGACGTGATGTACGTAAGGACTACAGCAAATTTGTTTCTTTTAACCAGGTAAATGAGACCTGCTTGTAGGATATGTTCATAGTTACATTTAACACTTTACTCGTTCATACTGTAGAGTGTAGATAGATCATATAATTATGAAGCATGGTGGGAGTAACGTTGCAGGTATCCTGGCGAGGGTTCAAGACGACTGTAACGCCCGATTATATAACCAGAGTAGCAATCAAATACTTTTACTGTTACTAGAGATAGACTTGGTATAAAGGTCGTTGGTATTGTTAAATCACTCTCACCTACTTCCATCACTACACTATTTTTCACATAGCTGTTTTCCGGTTTGAAGGGTGCAAGTGGCAGTGATATCACTGAGTAATGTGACTCAATATATTCGAGTCACAAATTTGGCAACGCACTAGTGATATCCTTGTGACGACACGAGCGTCAATAGGCTGATGTGGTGTTTACTATCAAGTTCTCAAGTTAATCAAGATCAGGTTACAAGATTGGAAATACGTTAGGGGTATCCTTGTAAAAATACGAAAGTCTGAAAACTGTGATGATACTAACGTATGTAAAAAGAAATCATTAAAATTTCGCTAACCCAATGACTAGACATGTAATGCCAAATAAGCAAGTTATTGTTATGAATAAGTGAATTCACATAATATGGTGTATTAGACATTAATCTGACTGCGAGATACTTGGATTTAAACACTTGTGCTACGGAAACCAAAAAAAAACACGAGGAATATTTGTGCATGTGGATATAATGACAAGACAAATGTTATATTAAACAGGTATTTACCGGCAAGATACAGAACAAACACAAATAATGAATCCACGACCCCTGACGTATAATATTTAGTCACTACTAACTGCGCCATCGGGCCCGTCAGAATTCGCCTGTCGGCCAGAATAAACGGTTTCCGTTTTAAAATAATTAGAATGGAACACATACCGTGTGAAACAACAATTAGAAGCCTGTAGCGATGTTGACGTTGGTGTTCAAAAAAAATATTTCACCTGAGACAATGTTGTATTGTCAATTGTTGATAATTCAAGTGAAAAATTTGTGGTATGGGACCAGTAATAATAAGGCGATGTCACGCGATCCATTGTTTGTAAAGTCCGAAAAGTAGAGGCTAGTTCCAACTTTAAATTCATACTTGATATTTCTATGGTGAGCCGTGAGGTACCGGCAGAGTCGAATAGTACCTCACCATGTACCGGGTGTCGTAAGAGGCGGCGAAGGCACCAGAACCGATAGATGGCGGTATATCCGTCCGATAATTTGACAAATGGACAATTATGAGCAAAATTCACCATTTCTTAGGTAGACTTATGTCCAGCAGTGGACTTTCAATGGCTGGTATAATGATGATGATGAATTCAGGTCCCCATTATTGCCACCATTGCAATTGAAAAACGTATGTGAATGTTGGATAATATGGAAATGGATATAAGAGATTTTAACCTGACCTTAAACAAAAGGTCGCCTGCGTTAGTTTCTTATTCTCACCTATTTCTACTGATAAATACCAGTAATCGCGTTGCTGTTTGAAGGATGAGAGGGGCAGTTAAATACAGTAAATTCACTGCCTCTTGACCCAGTGGAAGATGACATTATATCTTCAAGTCACAAGGTTTGCGACGCGCTAGTGATAACCTTGTGATATTTACTCACTATCAAGCGGTCTGTATGCTTATTTGTCAGCCGGATCAAAATGCATCAATTGTCAATTATATTTTAAATTAACAGGTTCTATGTTTAAAAAAGCCGTTTTTATCTGTATCTGTTAGAGTGGAATAGTACTTCCATGAGCCAGGTGAGAGAGGCAGATGGCTGTATAACCATCTAAAATAGTGTAAATCTGCGACTGTCACCACGCTTGCACGCACGACAGCATCACAGTTAAGAAAAAATACCCTCTTTATTTGGGAGGCCTATTTCCAACATTAGATTTTCAACGGTGAAAGAAATAAATCAAATTGAATCATAAAATACAATTTGTGAAACCGATCACGGCGGAACTCATGTAACATAATAATTACATCGCAATCGCATTAAAAGTATAATTTATTATGTGTAAGTAATTAAAACCAAAGTCATTATGCAACTTAATTGAAGTAATAATTGCAGTATGTTTAATCAGCAAAAAAAGCGCTTTCAAGCATTAATTAAATATTTTAATGAGTGGTGTTCACGCTCTGTTGTTCATTTAAGCTGAAAATCGACTGGTCTGCACTATAGATGTTTATTCTGGTTTTAATTTAAAACGTTACAAATTTTATACCACATTGATCTTTTATCACACTATATAATAATAATATTAATACACTTTAATGTACACTTAAATATTACACGCAATACATAGTGAAGTACAAATGATTGATTATGATTCTATAAATCATAGATCCTCTTCGAAGGTTGTCTACAATATACGTCAATATCACCCTTTTCTACCACCAAATTGCCGCGGCCGCAGTGTGTCCGGTTGGAGGGTCAGAAAAGCAGTATATATATATATATATACATATGTACTGTATTATAAAGGTTTTCATTTTATGTACTTTACGGTGATAATTATTGTAAAACCAGCCTGTTTGTTAGTATAATGTAAATATGTATAATAAACAAATATAAAGTTGAAACATACATGTTTTTACACTTGCACTTTAAATGAAAGTTATTAACATTTAATCTTGATGTATGAAAATTACTTGATACTTGATATATATTAATTATAAACTACTGAACCGACTTTAATATGTTTTTGCTTAATGTATACAGTTTGACCCAACTTATAAGAGAGATTAGTTTACATCTTAACGTATACTCGTAATACTATGTACCCGGACGGACGGATCGGGATAGTGATGATAAAAAAGCTGAATGGTCTAATGGCTAATCATCGTCTTTTTTTCACAAGACGCCCTCAATCCAGAAGTAAGTATAAAGTAAACCTCGTAAGTACGGCTAGAGATGCTTAAAATCGTGTACCGATTTTCAATTATTCCAGGAGTCCGAACAATAAATATTGGCATAAACCGGGATGCCGTCCAGTTGCCGCGTCACAGAATACAGCTCCGCCGGAACTCACAGCGGTGATTTGAAACTTTTCAACCGTACCTCTATTTACATGGAAATGTTAACTTTGCCATTAACTGTCGGCCGTAGGACTATGTGTTTGTCTGAGCGTTTTTCGATAATATTTTTAATTACAACACAAAAAGAGGAAATAATAACAAAAATCCAAGCACAGTGTTTTTTAATACAACATCGAAAGAAATCTAAAATTTCAATTTTGGTTGTTTTTAATATCTGAAATGACTGGACCGATTATGACGGTAATTTAACTAGCAGATGTTATAATTTTACTGGGTTAAATTTATTATTTTCACGGGGGTGGGAACAACGCCGGTAAAACAGAAAGGCGCGGCTAGTAAAAAAATACTTCTTTATAGAAATGGACGAGATTAAGAAAAAATCATTATAATTAAATAATTTCTAAAACGGAACGGCTAAACAAATGTGAATGAAATTTGACACAGAGGTCTGGAGTAGCACGTAAGTTTTTTTTATGAAAAATCATGTTTCCGTGGCTTTTTATTTTTTTTTATCAAATCAGCACGAATTGTTGAATAATTAAGATACCAGGTAACAACATAGACCTCTTCCTAGAGATCCTTAGGGATGAGACATAAAAGTAAATATCTCGTGGACAAAGCCGAAAAGCTAGTCTTCAATAAAGTGTTTATGTATAGTTGACGGGCCCGATAGCGCAGATAGTGGTGATCCTATCTTATGCGCCAGGGGTCGTGGGTTCGATCCCCAACCTAGGTGGACAAATATTTATATGATGATATTTATTTTTGTCCAGTGACTGGGTATTAAAAATTTGTATTTAAACATTACATTTATGATTCCTCTGTTGTCTGGCTTCCGTAGCACAAGTGCTTTAATCGACTTTCCACGGAGTCAGGTCAATGTTTGAGATATTGTGGGAACTATATTTAACGAAATTCAAATTTATTATGTGCAGTCCCGTAAGAAATAACATGTTTTTTTATAAACTCACTTAATTCCTTTTCCATTGACAATATGGATATACAATAAGTTGAGTGTTTCGCTTGCTGATAACATCATTTTTTATGTATAAAAGTAGGTTTAGAAATTTTCAGAAATTTCTGAGCTTTTTTGTTACATATGTGCAAAAATACAAAATACTATAAATGAAGTAGCTTTCTTTTTTTATATTAGATGAGGTTGAGATACAATCATACAGTTTGCGTGATAGTAAGTGTCACTGCACCTTTTAGATGCTCGATATATCACAAGGATATCACTAAGACTTTGAGTTTAACCTTGTGACTTGAAGATATTATGCCACATTACCCAGTAATTTACTGCTCTTTAGGTGCAAATATTGATATATGGCGGTAGAAATAGGTGAGAGTGTTTCTATGAGGTCGACCTCATGTAAATTACCTTTTACCATAGAAGAGCTTTTGTAATCGGCTTAGGAGTTAGACCGTACCAAACAAGCCACACATACAACCACATTTTTCCTCTTTATAATATTAGTATAGATATATTAACTTGATTATTAATATGACAATATTATTTAGTTATCGCTCGACGGATAACCGCTGCCTTAAACGGTTTAGTCTCTTCCGTATGCGCTGGGTCGTTGTTATTTTTTTTTACAGTATTCTCATTGACACCATTACAATATTTTTATTCGACCTTATTATTGGATTATAGTTAACTACAATAAACAATTTGAATGGCGTAAATAATACTTTTTTAATATTACAACAAAACACTTCTAAAAATCCACTCCGTTATAAGTAACTTAAAGCACTTGTGTTACGTACGCCATTCTTAAAGTAATCACAAATATATATACTATGTAAATACATATATTTAATAACCAGAGACCAGAGAAATGAACCGATGGCGCAGATGTTAGTGATCCTATCATGTGCGCCAAGGATTGTGGGTTTAATTCCCACCCATCTATTGTATTATATATCAGCCTTCTATTGAATGGCGTCCGTATAACAAGTGCTTTAAGTGACTTACAACGGAGTGGACTTTGTAAAATATCTCTGTATCTGCTATTTTAACAATATTAGGTTAGGTAATCTTATATTATCGCTCTTTTTTAACTTTATTTTATATCTAATCTTTGAATACTTATTAATCCGGGAAGAAGTCTATATCGTTAAGCTGAACTGCAAATATCGTGCCGATTCTATAGATAAAAATTAAAAAATCAGTAATATCTCACAGAAACATGATTTCGGTATAAAAAGTAGCCTATGTGTTATTTCAGACAATCAATAAAGTCTGAGCTAAATTTTAAACATGCCTTTTGAATTACTCTATCTATTCAAACATACCGTACATATAATCCGTGACGTAATTGTAAACATCTGACCATTCATAGGGACGTACGGACTAGTGTAAGGTTATTGGTCATATGAGCACTGGGATTATCCTGTCAAATAGCAGCTATATGTTTTAAGATGGCGAACTGATTATTACAGGCAAATGAGAGCCCGTCTGAAAGCAAACTCTTTATATCTTATATAGAAAAAACCAAGCACTCATCAACTAAGAACTGAACTGTTTTCTCCAGGAAAACTAATTAGCTAACTAATTTGAAATATGAAAATTGCAAAGGGGAATAAAAATGTTGTATCATTTGAATGAGTTCCTCCGGGGATTTGCGAGGAAATATAAATTAATAACATTAGCTTTTGTTGTACGTGTTATTTTTTTTAAATCACGTAGTAAGATTGCGCGTGCAAATACATTATTATTGACTTGAAAATATCTTTTTACATGAGGAAGACCTTTGACAAATGTCAACTGCATTAGGAATTCACTTTTACCTACGTTTACCACCAAATAGCAGTATTCGCATTGCTGTTCCGGTTTGAAGGGTGGAAGAGGCAGAGGAATTACCAAGTAAATGTTCAGACTGATTGGTATTATAGACTTTATTTTAATTTGTTATTATTATACATTTTACAATCCACTTAATTTTATTTTGACTTTTACTTTACTCTTTGATTTATTTATGTAATATAAACGTTATACTGTTAGCTAGCAGTGTAAACATGACAAAGTAAAAACATCAAGTAGTTTTCCAGAGTCCACCGAGCTTAGCACACGGATTCCGGTTCGATTCTCGACGTTTCTCATTGAACATTTATTTTGTTACAAATTAAAATTTTCTTAAATCTTGCATCAACTTTATCCACTACATAAACAACGACTAATGCTCCCACATCTATTAAGAGAAGTAGTTAAGGAGAAGCCTAACCGCGCGGGCTTTAATTAATAAACGGGTAAACACTGCTTTAATTAATTCGCCGTAGGTGAGCCGTCACTGCGGCGCGCGCCTGACAGATGACTGATTGTGGTCACGTGCCATTTATCACTGGCTGCCGACTTGTGTTCGGGCCGTAAATTCACGTTGTACACTTAGATAATAGTGTTTTTGTTACTAAACGTGGCAGTCATTATGTGAATCACGTGGGAATTATAGATCACGATACTTATTACTTTAATTAAGTTTTTGTATATCAAAATACAATACGACGGATACGATATGGCGGACTTAATAAAACAGAAAAATAAATAAGGCGGTATAATACAAACAAATAAAAAAATATAAAACACTCATATTTGTGCTTGTAACAGATGTATTACTCAGACGAGTCAATGGCGCAAATTATACAGTATAGGTCGTGGGTTCGATCCCCATCTAGGACATACATTTCTATGACGATATTTATGTTTGTTCTGTGTCTGTGTATTAAAATATGTTTGTGTTTTTGTTCTATTGTATGATGTCGTAAGTAATTTAAACAATATACCTCGGAGTCAAGTGCTCCTCATTTGCAAACCACTGAATTGCCCCCAAAACGACGCCCACTCGAGCCTAGATTGAGTTTCAGAGGCGCCTTTAAGCGATTGCCGTCGGTTTTGCTCGGATTCTGTAAACGTTGTATCTGACATTTGCGCAGAGGATCGCTCTATAATGAGCAGAGGGTTCACCCCTTAAGTGACACTGTAATTGATATCTAAGTATTTTAGGAATAAGTGGTCAGGAAAAAGGAAAGGAACCGACGGTAGCGGTACATCCATCCGAAATAGTGAAACTAAAAGTAACTTGCAAGTATAAGTCAACTGCTTGCCTGCTTGAAGGTCACAACGCCTGCCCATCACAGCAGCAATTACGGGCAAAAAACTATCAACTAGGATATATGAGTATTTGTGACATTCCATTGACTATCTTTAATTTACCAATATTATAGATGCAAAAGTTTGTGAGTATAGATAGTGGATTAACCGCTGAAGTGACATGTTTGTCACTTCAACGGTTCTTTTGTAAAGAACAAAATATCAAGTTTCTAATTCTTATAGTTTAGGCCCTTATATATCAACCAGTAGTTAGTCAACTTCTCCTTTTATATAAACAAAATATCCAAACAGGAAATATATTAATTTTATAATGTTTAATTATGTTTTACCATAAACAATTTTAAGTAACATTACTTTTAATTAGACACAGATATGTTAATACTAAACTATGCAATTTTAAATTAATATAGTCCTATAAAAGCGGCCATAAGCACTCGTTTTAAAGTGAAATAGCTTGTTCGGTTCGTTCAACTGTAAACGTGATATTAAATATGACGGTGAGAGTAGATTCGCGTTTACCGAGCTTCACTCGACTTCATAACCATTTATAAGTCTTCTACTTTCTCCTGTTCTTTTTTAATACACTTGATACGAGACCGAAATTCAATGAACATATAGCATTCATCATTACCATAAGAGTAAAACTTCCACTGCTGGACATAGGCCTGGACTAGAAAAGCGAAATTTGCACATAATTGCTGTGCTAGTCAAACGAGTTGGCTATCGCAGAGCGTGCCATCCCATTTCAGCAACATGCCATCTGTTGGTTCCATGACCTCAGTCGTCTTGTCCTACACCTAGTACAGGAGGAGGTTTTACTCTGTTGGTGGTTAAAATTATATGATTTGATCCGTTGGACGTCCACTATTGGAAATATTGTTCCCCCAGAAGGGGGAATGTTGTTTATTATTTCCGAGCTGAACAAGCCAGGTAGAAGTTGCAGAGTGTAGCTGTGCGCCGGGGATGCTGCCGCCTATTCCCGACTTCTCATACATTCCAACAAATTGGAAACAGATGATGGTTCTGAATTAACTTCACGCAAAAATGAACTTTATGTCTAAGACAATATGAAAAACAATACGTTAGGTTTCAATACCAGCTGTCATTCCAATCGTTAATAATTATAATAAGTAATTTCATTTCACGAGAAGGCTTAGAGATTCTTAATCTAGATGTATTTTTCCTAGTAAACACTTTTGTAATTTCATCATTCATTTATAAAAAAAACAACCAGTATCAGAAATCTGCTATGGGAAACCAAAACCTACGGAAAACTCCAAAAACTAGGAGTGCATACCCTTTTATCGGCGCTGTACTTTAGTTCGGTACCAAAAATACTTTATTTGTTACAAAAAATATCGAAAAACAAAGAAACTTATTTTTTCAGAGCTTTTCTGAAAATACAGACAGATGATACCATTTAAAAAATATATATGTACTTTTTTGTTAAAGGTCGGCCCTTCATTTGCATTGAGAGATAAACTGTTATTTTGGAATTACAAACACACACTTCTTTTATTTACATATTATAGTTCTCATAAAATGTAGTGATGGGTATGTCTATTAAATCTTACCTTACGAAGCATCTCCTCAAGCGAATCCATATCGGCGGAGGCGGGCTCCTCGCCCGCGCTGCCGTTCACCCCGTTATTGTTGTTCGTCATAGGTGATCCGCACACATCCAGATAACACCCATAGAACACACATATGGTATATATACTATCACATTCACTAATTCGACGTTTACAGGACGCACTTTTTGATTTATCACTGGACTATTATGGACTAGATTTTTAGATATTGACTAGATTATTCTTAGGAAGACAATTTGGTAGTCTAGAAATATAAATAAGTATTACTTGCAGTACGTATGCTGTTAAGTATCTACCCTCATATTGGTAAAGTAGTAACTAAAAAGTAACGAGGTCAAAATAACTTGTTTTTTAACGCTCTTCTTGGAATAACATAAAGTTGATATTTTATTCAAACCTTCAAAAAAGGCATTATCGATCAGCTTATGGTCCGAAATGGATACTAATTAGGCAACAATACTTAGTTATCGGTTTTAATGTTCAACTCGTCCATCTTAACGCATCCTTTTTTTTTAACTAAACCAGTTTGACAAACAAGCAGAGTCAGCGAGGAATCTAATGCTGAAATTACTGGGTAATGTGACATAAAAACTTAAAATCACAAGGTTGACAACGCGATAGTGATATCTATACGCGGACTGTATGAGTGTTTGTCGAGCTGGTGTTATAAAAAAAAATTGTGTGTAGGTCTGGAAGCAGGTTAAAAATTAAATATAAATATGTGTATGTACTTCGTACAAAGTACGAGTAACTAGAACTAATATGAAGCTTGCTTAACCGGCTGATTTTTCGGAATAACAAGAGTTCCTAAGGGACACGATAAAATGTTCGCAGAGAATGTCACGGGTGGAAAGCCAGTAAATAAAAGTAAAAGTTTGCAATTCACCGTAATCGTAAATTAATCGTACTGTATTAGACTGATGCCTTTCAATCTATAACCCATTAGGATGTATATTTTTATAGAAGATCTTAATGATACGAAATTGTCACACTTATAAACAGATAAAAGTTCTATCAAAATACAATTATCAACGACATTATATCTAACTAAAGAATCAAATATACATATAACTAAAACACAGTCTTTTAAAAGGCAAATTTCTTTGTTAAGTTCGTCTAAAGCTACAAAACTTTTCGGATCGCAAATTTTCCAAAGTATGCACAATCGACGGAAAACGAAATCATTTTCTCGTATTCATCTAATGATATATATTATTCATTATTATGTTTCATTAACATGAAAGAGCGAACATAAGTAATGTCATTAAATAATCAAATAGATTATAATCTACTACTCCTTGAAATTTACTATGTGAATAATATAACTGACTTTGTATAAAGCGTCCTTCGGAACCTCTTATTTTCTAAGTGAAAAAATGGAACCTTCTATAAACTAGCTTACATCACGTCCTAAGGGATTCCTTCATCATCATAAAGGGTTTATGTTCTTCTAGAGCTAAAAACATCCACATGCCAAACTGCATCAACAAAAACAGACGGACCTACATTAACATTAAAAAATGTCATCATCACATCAGCCATAGAGTATCCACTGCTGGATATAGACCTTCCCAAGTGATAAGACCGATTGCATGCTGCCTTCGTCCACCACGATCCTTACGGGCCTAGTCAGACCGTCTGTCCACTTTCTCGGTGGACGTCCTCCGCTACATTACGGCCAAAACCTTACGGCTACAATAGCCTCTGATTCTGTACTACATAGCGATTGCCACCTCAACTAGTTACTTCCGGATTAGATTGAGTATAGAGACTAACAACTGAACTGACAGAGCATTGACATCTCTATAGCTTGTATATTGTAAGACTATTTTTGAGTGGAAAGAGAATTTTAACAATTACGCTTATTAAAAAAAAATGTATCATAATAGAGAGGTATTACAGAAGGATCAGGTCAGAAGTACCAAGAATAAACGAGCGTGTATGAAAGAACTAATGCGAGTAAGGGAAGCGAGAGAGATATGCTAAGATCGTAACAAGTGGAGATCCATAGTCGCTGCCTACCCCGATTGGACACGGGCGTGATGAATGTTTGTATTACAATGATGGTTTTCACCAATGTAATCTCAACTATCCTAACGTTGGTGAAAACGAACAGGTTTGTAATGATAATAATAGAAATATTTACAAATCATCTCATATCCAACTCGAAGGTAAGTCACTTAAAACAACGTTATACTGTGTTATGCTGACTGACTGACTGACTGACATATCAACGCAGGGCCTAATCTACAACCTTGAAATTTTAAACAGAGGTTCCTTTTATAACGTAGGAACTTACTTACTTTATAAAAGGTGTTATATATAAGGATTTTTTAAAATTCACCATGTAAAGGGGTAAACTGGGGTGCGAAATTAGTAAGAAACTGCTATTTTTAATCATACAAATGAAATTAAGTGTAAAGGTTCTTCATTGAGAGCATGAAACAGGTGTAAAATATTTCGAATATCATCCTTTAAGGGGTAAAAGAGTGTTGCAAAATTAGTTTGAAAGATTTTTTATACCCAGACACAAAACAAAAACAAATATCATTATGTAAATGTTGCTGGATCCACGACCCTTAGCGTGTAAGATATGATCACTACAATCTGCGCCATTGGGCCCGTTAACAAAATCAAATATATATATATTTTCCAACACCAATTATAGACAAATGGATGACGACAAGATTTCAGCGGTGCATCGAGCTGGCCTGAACAAACACAGATACCGTATTAAACATAGATCGCCGCGTGACTTTGCATACATTTCCCGACCCTCTGCAAACAGATGATTTGTATTAAAATAGGGCGGGCAGTTCGCAATTTAAGATTTAGACCTTGAATTGGACGCCATTTTCTTTGCAGGCTTGAATGTAAACGCCGCATAATATTTATAATAATAATAAATTCACACATCTCATTGTTCCTATTTCATTGAAAGTCATGAAACGCGTGTAAAATATTGTGCTTAAAATATTTTATTTCCCCCCCCCCTCCCTTTTAAGGGGGGTGAAAGGGTAAAAGCAAATGAAAGTTCTAGAACTTTACTCAGGTGTAACCGTGGGGCGCTGCTAATCACAAACATAATACTTAATTACATATTTAACACCGAACACAGCAAACAAACAATTTGTCGGCGAGGAGATCGAACCCACTACATTTGGCGCACAAGACAAAATCGCTGCTATCTGAGTCATCGAGACTGTTAAATGTAAATTGTGTTTGTTATTGTTTTATGGCTATAAATACGAATAAAGTACGAATGCACTTGTAAATACAGGCCAAAGTTATCCCACACGATATCAAAGTAGCCTTCATTTTCTGTAAGTATTTAAATGTTAAACAAAGCCGAAATATTGACAAACTTTTAAACACACTAACAGAGCCGATTAAACGAACCCGTATCGAGCATCAACCGGCTAATTCTGTGCAAATGAGCCCGCGGATTAAGGAGTAACCCAGCTTACAGATAAGGCTAGCTAAGCTAATCTCCGTGCAGCTGTTATGAGCTAAATTAAGGTAAAGCTGGCTTAGTTCTCGTGGGAAATTCATGAACTTCCTGAAGGAATGAAACTTCATGAAGGAATTTGTCAATAAAATTCAATTTGACGATAATTCTGTAATACTCTTAATTTACACAGATAAATTAACATCACTCTCAGAGATTTCCTCTCAAAGTTTTAATTTATCGTTAACACCACCAGAGAGCGCCACTTTCTATGGGTTATATTTTTTATTAGTTCGGTTTTTTATACATGTATGTATGCATGTATTTGTGTATGTATAGGTCTTGTAATATGTATTTATATATGTTATATTAATACTTCAGTATTACCGATTTTATATTTGTAATTTTTCTATATGTATTGCACCGCGTTATTTATTTCCTGTTTTGCCCGATCATTAACTGATAAATAATGTCACTAGGCATTAAATTCGCCATGTGTACATAACAGTTTTGATGTACGAAACGTTAAATAAATAAATAATTATATAAAAGAAATATCTGAGAATAATCATCTTTATTTTTTCTGCTAATATACAAAACTACCGATCTGTTTTGGAAAAGATTTGTAACCTTGTAAATATTCATGAATTAATAATGAAAATCCGATTCAAATCAATAACTAATAATTACCTCACCCACCGGCAAGTAATGCCATATATAACCAGCACATAATAAGTTAGTTATGTATCTAAATATTGCAGCTCACTAACAGTGCAAATGAGCTCGGAGATCATAACGCAGCTTAGCTCGGAGATAAAAGCAGACTAAACTAATCCTTGGCACGGCGGGTATGGCTTACGGACTGAGACATTTGGGTTAAACAAAATAGTACAATAAATATTACAACAAGTCAGTTACATAGAATATATAACAATACCCATTTATGATAAGTGACCAAAGAACAAAGGGATTTCCAATCAGCTCCCAAACACAACAATAAGTTAGGATATTATTTTTAGCAGATAATATACAGATTTAACAAGCAAAGCAAACTTACTCATTCAAACGTCAAACATAAGAATGCGATATATAAATGAACAGCTTTTGAACCGTTAAGGAGTTAATTTTGTTAATAAAAAGCCGTTAAACGGCTTTAAAACTCGGTTTATTTAAATTTTATATTCTTCTAGCTCACCCGACAGACGTTGTCCAGCCCTGAATATTTGCCTATGTTTATAATATTTTATATTATAAATATTGCGATTATAAATTGAGATATGAACAATCCTATATCTCAAGTTGGATCAAACTGTAAGTTCAGTAGTTTAGAAGCTTACTTACAGAGCGACTTACAATGATAAGTTCAAATAAACTGCAATATTTTTCGTCATATATAAATTGGTATGTAAGGTTGTTATACCATTTTCCAGTACATTATTCATTTTTCTCTAATGATAATTTGTTGGGTGCTAATCAATTTATCAATTATTAATAATCTATATTAATAATAAATACATTCCCACATCTCATACATTGACCTGACTCCGTGGTAAGTCGCTTAAAGTACTTGTGTTACGGACGCCAGACTACAGAGGAATCACAAATATACTACTTAAATGCATATATTTAATACCTAGACTCTGAAAAAACATACATATCATCATATAAATATTAGCTCTGGGTGGGAATCGAACCAAAGACCTTTGGCGCACAAGATAGGTCCACTACCATCTGCGCCAACTAGCCCCCCCCCCCCCATACCCGAATGAATCAATAGTGTCGTCTAGTTCGCCAAGGGCCGTGGGTTCGATCCCCGTCCAGGACAAATAATCTTATGATGAATATTTAAGATTGTTCTGTGTCTGGGTGTCATAATATGAATTAAAGTATTATGTTTGTGATTCCGATGTCTGATAACACAATTGCAACTCCGTAATAAGTCTATTAAACCAACATAACACGGAGTCAAGTCAATATATGAGGTGATGGGTATGTCGTTATTGTATTATACATGTTTTAAAATTAAAGGAAACAAGTGAAAAGTTTTCATACGCCTCGAGCGTGTAGCACGGTGATCGATCGGTAGTTACTCCACAAGCAATGAACACCTCACTCGGAAAAGTTGCTGTAATGTAATTAAATGTCTATGTTTGCTCAGTTAATTATGTTTGTGAGCCAGCCCGAGTGTGTTGGAATTTCTTCCCGTCATATCCTTACACCGTATGTGTAAGTTTTATAATGCAAATGTAAATATTAAACTTTAATTAGGTTGTTGATGAAATTATAATATACAGATTCTTATATTCTATATGTAATACACAGATTCTTTGAGTTAAAATCTTTGAATTATCTCTTATAACTAGCTACCCGCACCGGTTTTGCACGAGTGCAAAGCATATTTTTTTATATTGTCAAGTCACCAGACCAGCATACGGTCCGCTTGATAGTAAACGTGAGCATATAGACGCTCGTGTCAGTACAAAGATATCTATCACTAGCGTGTCGCCAACCTTGTGAACTCAAGATTCGCAGCATTTTAACTGCCTCTTTCAAACTTCAAACCAGAACACAGCGAAATGAATACTGCGGCTTTGCGGTAGAAATAAGCGCGAGCAAGGTATAAGCAATTCAGACGACCTTTGCAAGAGGTCTACCTCTAGTGAAATAATATGAAGTTAAAAGAACTCTTTTTGTTTTTAATTACATTCACCAATAGACTACATCTTTACAAAGACACGTCGACTATATTTTATTTGAAATAAGAATAAGAAATACAGAATTTTTGTCACAAATAAACTCGTATGAACCAATAATTAACTCAATTAGATTTCTGTAAACATATGTAATATATAGTAGACGACAAATATTATCTTATCAGCCATTGGAATACCACTGATGGACACAGGCCACCAAAAGAAAGGATGATTTCTGCCCGTAATTGCCGCACTATACAAGCGCGTTGGCAATCGCAATGTAGCTTTCACGGCGGTGATAATGCTACCCATCCCGCCCAGTGCATTTGAACTACACTACACATTAAGGATGGATACCACCATCTATCGGTTCTGTTCCTTATCCACATCTTAAGACACCTGCTACAGAGGTATCTAGAGGGGAGGTACTATCCATAATAATGCCGATACAATACGGCTAAGATGGTGAATACAAGTAAAAAATAAATACCTATATATAATAACACAAACACAATCTGTCCCAGAGTTATGCAAAAGAGTTTAAACTCGGTCCTGCCATTTCGGGGGCAAACAACCCTTCACCGCTTCTTCAGGGCAAACACAATTATCTCATGCACACCGGGGATTCTCAGAACAAACACCAGATTTCAAGACTGAGTGCGAAATGTTTGGGAAATAGCGTGCTACAGATATTTTCACTATAGTCAAATTCATACTTTATAAATACGACACTGTCTGCACGTCTGTCTGACATGCTTCACGGGGAAGTCATGATCGCAACTGAAGAGCGAAACCAGTAACAGCAAAATCTCAGTGATATCGTGAAAAATCTCTTGTTGTCGATGCATATAATTGTTAAATACAACTAATTTTTTTTGTATATAACAAAGAGAATTTGAACTTATTTCTGCATAATTCACAATAAAAAATAATAAAAAACAACAATTTTTAGTGGCTTAAATATACTTATTTTTTATTCCATATTAAATTCAATGTTTCGGTTAACCGATCAAAAATGTAAAAAGTTATATAGACCGCGTTTTAAGGCCGTTAAAATTTTTATTATGAGTACTGTAATCGCGGAAATAATAGAAAATTTTATATTTACACAATGAATGCGAAAATTTTACCTTTTTTTCCCGATCAGATCCGGAAACACTTCGGCAAAACTACAGTTTATAGTCTGAAATTACACAAAGGGTCTTTTTTCCGGAAAACGGGCATGACACATGAATACCACACAATCGGCCAACTATTGCCGATAACTCTATTAATTAAATCGGCTCTAAATAACTGAATTTGTCGAAAGATTCAACTAGATTTGGCAGCGCAATACAAATATGCATATCTATCTCCAGTTCGAATCACCACATTCCCCCTTATTGTGTATGACAATCGTTCATTCGAATGCAACATTAAGCAAACACACGCGTTCTGTAGACTAGCGCAAACACAATCAAGCGAGTGAGTGAGTGAATGAACGGCGACTTTTAATTACATTTTAGAGCCGCACTAACGAATGAATGGGACGATGTGTTTGCTGCGCCAAGATGAATGGCGATGGATTGCTGCGTATGCGGAATTAAGTTTATGGACACTTTTTTATGAATATTAGATGCATATAAGCCGTGAGGTACCTGCTGAGTAAAATATTACCTCCTCTCGTACCAGGTGACTTAAGAGGAAATTAAGGTACCGGAACCGACAGATGGCGGTATATCCAAGCGAAACAATATCGTTGATATGGACAGGGTGGGGATGAGCAACAGCATCCCTGTCGCAAAAGCTGCGCTCTGCGATTGCTAATACGCTTGCCCAGCGCGGCAATAATGTGTAAACTTCCCTCTTTCTTGGGAAGGCTTATGTCCAGCAGTGGATTTCCAATGGTTGATATGATGATGATGAGATCGGATATTATTTTATGCTAGTCTTTGTTTCCAAGTGTTTGTAGTGTTTTCGAATCTGTTAAATGTTACATTCATATCGACCATTCCGTAAGGATAATTTTGAATGTCATATGAATTTCTTTAGTAATTTTTCAAATTTTGATACATCGGACGTGAATGTTACTCGCTATGTAATGTGCGAAACTCCCAACAAGACAATTAATATTGTATTAAGTTTCTACATAACATAGAAACATAGAAGTAAATAATATTACTATAAAAAAATCTGCGTTACTGAAGGTATGAAACTTTATTGATTTTCAATAATAAAATATATGTTTTCTTTTAGATCTCCGGTATCAATAAATCTTGTCTCAACAAGTCTTTAGATATTTTACACAATGAATTGTAAAGTCAATCAAGTGACACTATATTCCATAGATCGAACATAAATAATATGCAATCTCAAGTAAGAGAAATAAAACTATTAAAACTGAAAGAAAATTAAAGAATGACTAAGTTACTATATATATTTGTTTTAATACTTTTTTCTTATTTTCCTGCTTGCCTTGGGTAAAAAAGTGATAACATAAAAAAAAACTATTTCTTACAGTTAGACGTTGACAAGACTATCACCGATTGTGAACAACCCACCGCCATTCCAAGCCAGTCATTTGAAATTCGAACACATTCCGAACGAAAATATTTGAATCACAAAATGGCTGACCACCGAAACTAATAATAATCATGTCGTTATAACGAATTAGAAATCACAATCTGCGGTTCCGAATGGAATTTAATTATAACCGGATTGTATGGAATCAAATATAGGCACAATTATATTGTGAATTGCATACTTGATAGACCAGCACTGGTCATTTGCATTTTGATTGAAGATTAAGTTGTAATATATGACGAGAATAATTGAAATTAATATTAAATTACTTGTGAATACCAAATGCGTTATGGATTATGCAAAAGTAATTATTGGTTAATAGAAGCTCCGATGGCGGACCTATTAAATACAGATGCAATTCCATTTAACGATAACATGGTACAAAAACGTTTCTTAACGATATATTTAGGAATTATTTAAATTTTTTACCATTTTTCACTGCTTAAAAATATTTTTGTTAAACTACTATTACTACTACTACTACTACTTAAAAATAGTTAAATGTTGCTCTATATTATTGAATTTGGTAAAAAAGAAATGTTTTAGAAGTTGCCTGTCAGTGATTCTACTATCGTTGAGTTGCGTTAACTTTGTATTAAAATACCATAAAATAAAATACAAATTATAAAATAAATTAAAGAGAACGATATTTGTAAAAAAATATATATGCCCAATAACTTGAAAAGCGACGTTAGTCATCTATCGTAAGGTTTTATTATAAATCAAAGTGCTAGTCGAAAAAACACAGTTACACAATAAAATTTACGATGGCAGTTTTACCAGAATAAAATAGCTTTTAGATTTTCTGACTTGAAACTTGGTACCGAGGTTTGATTTGAGAAAAACAGTAGCACTAACTCAACCTAAGTTAAGACCTAGTACACCGAGAGCTCCGCATACCGTGACACGAGCGGTCGTTGACCTCGTCACTGATACTCGCGCATAAAAACAATATAGAACCTTTGTCGCCAGAGACAAAGGAAAAAGATGTGAACAACAAAAATCAACTTGAAGTGTGAAATGCTTAAAAGAGAAATTGTTAATTGAGATATTTATTAATATTGAAAATAGCTACGATAGGAATGGGAGTATAAATTGGGTATATTTTTGGGATTCATAAAAAAATAGTGCAAAAAATGTATCAAATAAAGACACATTAAAAGTCATACATATCAAAGACGAATAACAATGAACTATTAGATAAACATTTCATCGTTTGATGCAGAACAATGGTGCAGAAGGTAGTGATTACATTTTGTGCGCCAAGGGTCGTGGTTTCGATCCCCACCCAGAACAAACATTAATATAAAGGTTTTGTAGGTTCCTTTCTAGTGGCTCATGTAATAAACCTGCATTAAACTTAGTTTTAAGACCCGTCTGGTGCCGGTAGACTAATATAAGGTAGGCCTCATTTAAATATTAGATTGCCTTTATTGTACCATCGGGTCATCAGGGTTATCTGATAACCATATTATAATACAATTTATTAATTCATAATTCAGAATTAAAATTGTTTTATTTTTAATTTCTGATGATTCCATAGCGTACAAAATTGTAATAGGCCTACTTGGATAAAGAATATTTTAATTTATTAAATAATATATATTTAAGTATTATATTTGTAATTCCTCTGTTGTCTGATGTCCGTAACAAAAGTGTTTTTAGCGACTCACCTCAGAGTCATATAAATATATGAGTGAATTTATCTTGTTAACAAAGAATTCGTCAAAACGAAATTCACGTCGCAACATAGAAATGTCAATGTTAAATAAACGCACTTTTTCTATAGACTTTATATCGAGACTGTACAATATGACGTCAAATATGAACAAACACTGCTGACTAACTTTATTATTAAACAATTCACGATATTTATAAAATAAATTCATATTTATAAATCAATCTAAACTAATAACGTATAGGGGATTTCAAAACTTCTTTATCATATAGAAAGCTACATTATCGGCGAGTTATAGTAGATGTTGCTTGTGTTTGTTCTGTGTCTGGGTATTAAATATATGTATTTATATATTATATTTGTAAATCCTCTGTTCTCTGAGGTCCGTAATACAAGTGCTTTAATAGATTTATCACTGAGTGAGGTCAATGTATGAGATGTTGTGTGAATTTATTATTATTATATCCTAGTATTCCCATGGGAACGGGGACCACGTAGTTCAAAAAGGAGCGCTGCTAGTTTTAATAAAACTAATAAATCTTAATATAAAATCATGAATACGAAATACAAGATAAATGTTTGTAGATCGGATTACAAAACTAGGCAAAAGGATAAATTATAGTCTTGAAATAACATAGGTCAAATGTAAATATGCTTTTGTTAGAAGTAAGTAACATATTTTTGATGTTACTAGTTTTAAGACACAGGTATCAGCATATGCACGCGAATGATGTACAAGTAACGACGACTAGTAAAAACATAATATCGAGGTACATAATCTTTTGTCGTAACAAAAAAGGATGGCTTCGTAATTTCCCAAGCGAGTGCAGGGATCGCAAGGTCCTCATGACCGGACAAGATTTTCGACCATTTTATATCTTACGTTCTGTTAAACATGTATTTTCTTCAATATATTTCACTAATATGTAATAGGATTTCGTCTTATACCTTTAGCTCATACTTATAAGATAGATATTATTGAGAATTTACGAAAACTAAAATTTGTTTCTCTGAAAATAAAAAGTGATATTTTATTTATTACGTTTATTAAAATATTACAGCTAAAACTTACGTTAATTAATGCCATTACTGTACTGCTTACCCCGGAAAAGTAGAAAACTAGTAATCAATTCAGTTTACGAGGAAGTAATTTAAGTTTATTAAGTTTATTTGTGTATACAACGATTTTTTACAGGCTTCATACTAGTTAGCCGTAAAATGCCGGAAGAGTAGCATAGCATATCTTATTTGAAGAAGCAGATGATTGGAAAAAGCTTATTACAGGATAAGATATAGTTTCTCCATTGGTATGGTATCGATAGTCTAATCCTTAATTGCGCAATACACTTGTCCAATCAAAAAAGGTATCAGTAGCTCAAAAACTATCAACTAAAATGATGGACTGGACTGATTCTCTTTTTTTACTAACACACACTACGGAAATATCGTAAATGCAATAGACACGAGGAATTGTAGTGTAAATGTAGGTTTAAATTGCTTGCACGGTTTTCTTAATCCCATTAGGTTAACCTCATACAAAGATTTTTATTATTAGTAAATCATTCTTACATATTTTACTGTGAAATACTGTGTTCCGGTTTGAAGGCTGAGAGAGGCAATGAAATATTTGAATAATATGATATCTTCAAGTCACAAGGTTGGCAAAGCGCTAGTGATATCCTTATGATGTTACGAGCATTTATATACTGACGTGACGTTTACTATCACGTGGACTGTATGCTTGTTTGTGGGCCTGGTCTAATAAAAAAAGAATCAGTTTTTAAACTAAGTCTCAACTGGGTTTTTGGATTAGGATTGTGTTTGCCCGAATTAATTATTTATAACTTAGTAAGCATTACGTTGAAGTAAGCCGGCGATTGCCCAGCTATATTAACAGGTTTGTGTGGAAACAAGTCTAGAAAATGTCCAATCGAACTCTCCCTAAATAGTAAGCGGTTCCGCTTCGGTTTAAACAGTAAGCAAAATAGCGCTTTATGGTTATTATTTTCTATGGGTATTATTTATATAAAACAAGTTACTGCATCGACCCCATTTACAAAAATATAGATTTAAAGTCACATAGATACATAGGATAAATTGTACTGCCATTAAAGGTGTATGCAGCTTTTAGAGCTTTGGTAAAAAATAATTTTTGGACTAAGAAAATTGTGTATCCAGATTTCATTAAATACATTTTTATGATATATAATCAATGATAATTTGGTTAAAATGATTGGTTTGGGGTGTACGGTATGACGATGTAGCTGATTATTGAATAATAACAAAATAATAAATAATAATAAATTTACACAACATCTTACATACATCAATTTCATTTACATACATTGACCTGACTCCCGAGATAGGTCGCCTGAATCACTTGTTCAATTTTTTTAGAAGAATGACAAATATAATAGTTAAATACATATATTTAACATAAAGACACAAAATCACTTCAATTCAAAATTAATCTTTATTACAATTAGGATTATCTATCATAAGATTTTTTGGCAAAATTTAATTTGCTCGAATAGGTTTTTTTTCTTTGGTCGAAAGTACGTTTGCAACAGTAGCAGTTAAGCTTAATATCAATTCGATTCTTTTGTTTATGTTCATTTTATTCTGCCGGTTCCACGCGGCAACTAAATGTCGGTTTAGTTGCCGCGTGGTACCGGTAGAATAGTACCTCCCTCTGTACCAGGTGTCGCAAGAGGCGAGATACCAGAACCGACAGATGTCGGTATATCTATCAGAAACAGTGTAGCTTAAATACATAGCGCGGGGATGGGCAGCGGCATCCTCGTCACAAAACCTGCTCTATGTAATTGCCAACACGCTTGCCCAGCGCGGCAATTATGCATATACCACTTTCTTGATGATAATGACGTTTAGTTTGTTCGTAAAATATTAAACTACGAAAACATGTTCACATTGCTGCAACTTTTGAAAGTGTCATTGACACAAGATGCACTCTCAAGAAACACCATCAATCTATATCACCTTTATATAAACCATCACCATAACATTCAACCCACAGACCTAAATACCGACCGGCAAAAAAGGAAACGCGACTCGGTATGAACAATAGGTAGTTACCTTGGACAAGCACGTGAGACCTACGCGATAATGAACTCGGTCAAGTGCTTGCAATTCTGAAGGTTCAAATCGACTCTAAGCCAGCGAAAGTTACTATTGGGTCAATATATTCATGCATCATTTCATAGGCCTCCCCGAGAAAACAGGAACTGTGTCCATATTACCGTGAGGTACCGGCAGAATAGAATAGTACCTCTCTGTATCAAATGTCGTAAGAGGCGACTGAGGTACCGGAACTAACATATGGTGGTGTATCCTATAGGCCTATGTCCAGCAGTGGACTGGCTATTGCTGGTATGATGATGTAATTGGGATCTTGTTGTGCTATGATAGTGAATAAGTTTACTTCTATGACTATGCATAATATGCATATATATATATATATATATATATATATATATATAGTCGATAGGAAGTTCCCGTGAGAAATGCAAAACCGCACACAAAACTAGTTATGCAGACGCAATTTGTAGTGCCCACACAATCGCCTTGGCCTACACATCCACGCATATACAAGTAACACCACAAATATATGCGCAGATGGCGCGTTCCATATTAATAATATCATATATCATACAAATCATCATTCATCATGTAAATATTTGTCCATAGATCAAACCCACGACCCGTGACGCATAAGATAGAATCACTATCAGCGTTATTGTGCCCATCCAATTAACATGCAAGCAAATGCTTTCTAGTGTTATTTTAATTATGCTAGATTATTTCTGGGGGTGGGGATGTTGCTGCTCATCCTCGGCCTGTTGAAAGAATGTTTTAAGACCCTTGGTTAGTTTTATTATATTTTTGCTCCTCATTTCATAATTACTAAATACATTAATAAATGTATATTGATGTTAACCTTGAGATGTTTTATCTGTACGTTAATCTGCGGTCACCCACACTAATACGGCCCATTCATCGACACCCACCGGCTTGCTCAATGAAGCAAGGCTGGCTCGATCACTTGCTATTCACCCGACGCTGCCCGGCTTGAGTTTCCTAATCAGCTTACAATCGTTCTCACTATACACCTACTTGTACACTGTATATTTGTATTTTTACTTACATATATAGGTGAAAGGTTAGTAAACCCAACTAGTTTTTTCCCGTCTTATAAATTATATTCTTAAACATAAACACTGAAATTGCAGTTATAAGTAAAAAGGTCATTATACCAGCTATTGGAAGCCATTGTAGCTGGACAAGCGAGTTCGCAAATGCAGAGCGCAGCTTTTGCGACGAGAATGCTTCTGCACATCTCCGTCCTGTGCATTTGAGCTGCACTGTTTCGGATGGTTATACCATCATCTGTAGGTTCTGGTTACTTTAGTCGTGTCTTACGACCCCTGTTGCAGTGAGAGGTACTATTGTACTCTGCCGGTACCTAACAGTTAGATCAGGAGTGAGGAGGTGATCAATAAAAAACAACAAACATATTTATCACGATAATAGAAAAATAAAATTGGAATAGGGCACCACTGATTCGACAACTCTAACTAAATATACTTTACAATCTATTTATATGATAAGAAATTAACAATTGTAAGGAAAAATATTTTTTTTTGCACGATATTATTTAAGTTCGACATTCTTTGTTAATATTTTTCGTTCAATCACATTAAACTAGAAATCATCGTTTTTGATGTATTCGCGTAAAAAATAAATCATTGGCATCATACGAGTTGAATGACCGCGAATAATGCGAGCCTGCTTGCTTAGACCTTTATTGTGAACTATTTGGAGCCCACAGCATTGTTCGAAGGAATTTAAGATATCTTTTATAGAGGTTGAGAAAGAGGTTGTAATTAAAAAATATACATATTTTTTTATAAGTCAATTCAAATAATCCTCAGAGCTTTTGCGCAATCGAATTAATAATGAGGAGAAATATATAAGAAGTAAATCTGCCAACATAACCCAGCGAATTAGCAAATCAAGTGGCAATGGGCAGGGCACATAGCACGCAAAACAGATTGCCGATATAGTCGTAACGTTCTATAATGGAGACTACGTACCGACAAATGCAGCGTAAGACGTCCACCCACAAGGTGGACTGACGATCTAACTAAAACCGTAGGATCGTGATGGATGCTGGCCGCATAGAACCGGTCCTATAGATTACCTAGGGGACCCACGTTCAAAAATGGACGTCCTACGGTTATCAAATAAACGCGGGTAAAATCGCAGGCACAGATATTTTACTCCTAAAGTTATTGGCTGACCTGACAGACGTTGTATAAACTATTGTTTATCGTAAAGAAAATATAATCATTATCATACCAGACATTGGAAGCTCACTGCTGGACATAATCCTCTCCAAGAAAGGTGGTTTTTTGCCTATAATAGCCACGCTGAACAAACGTGTTGGCAATCGTAGATCGCAGCTATCGCGACGGGGATGGTGCTGCCCATCCACGCCTTGTCCATTTGCGGTCCACTGTTTCGGATGGATACTCCACCATCTGTCGTTTCTAGTACCTAAGTCGTTTCTTACGACACCAGGTGCAGTGTGAGGTACTATTCTATTCTGCCAGTACTTCGTATGAGGAACAAATTAAATGAAGTCTGAAGAAAATATTACTATTATAAATTGAATGCTAAACTTTCCTCTTGATAGCTTTAGATAAGTTAATCAAACTGTATACATTAAGCAAAATTTATTAAAATCAGTTCAGTAGTTTAGAAGTACATCCCGAACAAAAACCGAGACACGTAATTTAATATATAAAATATAGTGCGAAACGACTTGACCGATTCTTATGAAATTGTATATGCAGATTCTGTAGGTCGAGAATCGGCTACTATTTATTTTTCATACCTCTAAGTGATAAGGGTTATCCAACCCTAACATTTTTACCCTTCTATCATCAACCCTTGTTTTTAATATAATTTTAATAGTTGTTTTAGTAATTTAATTATTTTATCATTTATATGGCAGAGCAACGTCTGCCAGCTAGCTAGTTTATATATATAAATATATTCACAGACGGTGACGGGAGCAACCGCTAACACTTAAAAGTCCGAGTCACACAACAAACAGACACGACAAATTTATTCACATGTACATATTTGTATCTACAACACGTGTTTTGCACTCGGCAGACGCCCGTCCGCTGGGCATGACTGGCATCGATGATTGACGGATGTCACCATATAATGACTGCCGATGAGTGTAGCCTAATAAATTGTGTTACTTCAGAGTGAGGTGGGGAATCTATAATAATTTCTTTGTAATTAATACGGGGTTGTTTAGGATTGATATAGCATCTAAGAACCTATTTATATAAGTATCTTTGTATATAAAATCGTGGGGTGTCTATCGTAAGAGGCGATTGATATACCAGAACCGACAAATGGCAGTATATCGACAACGGGGATGATGCTGAAAGCAACGCTCTTTGATTTCCAACACGCTTGCCAGGCGCGTCAATTAGGCAAAACTTCCCGTTTCTTCTAATTGCTGGTATGACAATAAATAAATACATTCTCACAACATCCCATACATTGACTTGATTTCGTGGTAAGTCGCTTGAAGCACTTGTGTTACGGACGCCAAACAACAGAGAAATCACAAATATACTATTTAAAAATACATTTAACACCCAGACACATAACATACACAGATATCATCATATAAATATTTACTCTAAGTGGGAATCGAACCCATGGCCATTGGCGCACAAGATAGGATCAGTACCGTCTACGCGATTGGGCACGTCATATGATGATTGTGGTGATATAAAAAAATCGTGTCACGGTGTTTTTCCATAATGAACTACCAAACCAATTAAAATCATTGTTCGCTTACTGTATACAGTTTGATCCAACTTGAGATATAAGATAGTATATACCCTTATATATTATTACCGCAATATTTTTTGACGATAAACATATAACTATAGTAAAGACAGGACGTCTGCCGGGTCAGCTAGTGCGCTGTTGATCATATTTGCCCTGTTTCATTTGATATCCAGGAAAAGGGAATTTACAGGGCTGTCAAAAGCGGGGACAGCATCCAGAAGAATATAAACCAAAGCAACGAGTTGCGGAATCCACCCAAGCTATATCTTGTGTATACTGCTTGTGTTGTGTTATGGGCAAGCTTGTGTTGTGTTTTGGGCAAGGTGTTGTCTGACTGTAGTTCAATATGAACTGAGCAGCACAGTCGATCGATGCGAAATTTGGCAAGCTTGCCCGTATTTGTCTTGACAGCGATTTGAGTTAGATGTAGTTCTTGCAACCTAAACAGATCTAAAAGCACTGCGACCAAATATCTTTGACAATTATGCGATGACTGGTTTCCTCCATTTTTTCTAGCTTTTCTATGACTGAGTTCACGCTGATAAACAAGGGGGAGGGCTTTTTTGTCAGCTCGACCTTCACTTACGTTTTGGGGTACAAAGTTGAATAGTACCTCTCTTTATGCCAGGTGTCGTAAGAGGCAACTGCGGGACTATAATAATATTAATTTAATTATCTTCTTTGTTTGTTTATATTTCAACAGTAAAGTTAATTAAAAATATAAATTATCGTAATTAATACGGGGTATCGGCAGAGTAGAATTGTACCTCCCTCCGTACCAGATGTCGTAGGAAGCAACTAAGGAATAAAAACCAACGGATGGGTGGGGATGGGCAGCAGCATCCCCCTCGAAAGTTGCGCTTCGCGATTGAACACGCTTGCCCAGCGCAGCCATTATGGGTGAAATTCCCCCTTTTTTGGAGAAGCCTATGTTCAGCAGTGGACTTCCAATAGCTTTAATGATGATGATGAAAAATGAGAGGTAAAATTTATAACTCCAGGTTATTTGATTATTTCAGATTTCGTGCTTCTGTAAGAATTCCGTGTTGCAGGAGTTGCATTACTCCTTTGAGAAGGACAGTGTTGGGTTCGAACTCTCCCACTCCCATACTTTCGAACTTGTCCATGATAATTACGTGGAATTTTATAAAAATATGCTTAGTTATCTCAAATTTGATGGGTAACTTTAGAAAACTTGAAATAAGTACGAGTTATAGGCATTATTTGTTTATAAATACTATATTTTTAGTCATTGCATGCGCAGTTAACCTTTAAGTGTCTGTTGCAATTAGCCATTGTGAACAGATGTTGGTTGGTCTAAATGAATAAACAAATGAATAATGACTTATTTTGTAACAGATCCACTATAGAAACAAGGGAATGCTAACAATTCGCGATCTAACAAAAACCTAACAAGCAAATACCTTAAGAGAATTTTCAAACTATCAACTCAAGCGCAAAGGTACAAGTCTCACGTAACTTTTTCATGTAGCCTAAGTATTATATAAAGGTAGTTGCACACGATAGCGCGTCTCCGGCGCACAATAAATACGCGAGTTGTGAAGTGCAGGCCGGGCTGGCTGCAATTAATGTTGCCGAGTCGCTGGCAACTTGGTAGGCTGGCAGTGGGGACTCCAACACTCAGTGGAGAAATATCCGGACCCAGGAACGATCCATCCTTATATTATAGACACAAAAATACATCAGATAGACCTCATACAAAGGTCGTTTGTATGCACTTCACTCTCACCTATTTCTATCATTCAATAGCAGAGTTCAATTTGAAGGGAGAGAGAGACAGTGAAATTAATAGGTACATAATATCTTCAAGTCACAAGGTTGACAATGCCCGTGTGATATCCTAGTGATATTACGAACGTCCATAGGCCGCGGTCACGTTTACCATCAAGCGGACCGTACGCTTGTGTGCTGACTTCATAATAATATTAAAAGATATATATAATTTAATAAATAAATAAATAATGTATTACTTAGTTACAAAAAAGTAAATTGAGTGTCTACGCGATCGCAGTTTATTGTGTAAAGTCTTACTGTCACGCGAACTGTATGCTTGTCGACCTGGTCTAATAAAAAATAATGGCCTGTCACGCTTTCACTGCCGGTCTTATATTGATGATATTGGGTAGATAGGCTTGAAATTTAGGAAATAATACTAATTTGCACAAGAGACAACAAAACGCGCCATCTCACCCGTCAACTATTATGTTACATACAATAAAAACCATTTTCAAGTGTTTCCCGCGCAATATTTTCCATTTATATTAACGCTTCAATTACCTCAGGCAATTATTCTAACGTGTGATAAATATGTTACTTGAGATGGTGTGATGTGTATAATTACCACTTCAACAAGTTCGATATTTAAATTTCAATTTGGAGTATTTGAATTTCTATCCATGAAGGTGTTTTGTGATCTGACAGTTCTGTCATGTTAGCCTTTTTTGTTCAAATGTTTACTAGGATCCTGGGCAGGTGATATTCTTCCACCCATCTTTTCTATTGAAATTCGGGTGATTTCTTTATTTAATTTTAATGGCCCTTAGCATAATACTTGGTATAATATGATTCCAATTCGTAAATATTTTAGGACCTTATCAACTAAATGCCAACAGACTACAGATTTGTCAGATCTTCTAGGTTTCGGCTATGACTATTTACATACATATTACTATTTTTTTCTTTACAAACCTTTTTTGAATCAAAATAGGTTATTGGTTTGAAAATGATGCAGTTCGATATAGAATGATATTTAATACTATCTAATGATATTTAATCTAGAATAATCTATATATTTTATGCACATTGGAGATATCAGAGGCAATTAAAATCATGTCATGTTAAAGTCAATTTATGATTTTAATGTAGATAAATACGGTGTACGTACGTTTATTGTGTTTTATAATCGTATTGCACTTGTAATGTAAATCTATTAGTGGTTATATTAAAAAAATACCTGCAGATATAATGAAAAAGTTATAACCTACATTCAATCTAATGTTTAAAGGGTTTTCTGTACGGAAAGTGTTGAATTATATTTAAGATGATATTTACTAGAAAAAATCAACTTGAGATAAAGAGAAAAATAACTATAAAATTATTTACTAGAAGTAGATCTTATACAAAGGTCATCAGCGTTGGAACTTCATTCTCACCTATCTCTACCAACAAATAACAGTGTTTGCATTGCTGTGTCAGAACACAAATCGGAATTTGAAGGGTGAGAGAGGCAGTGAAATTACTGCGTAAATATGACACGGTATCTTCAGTTCACGAGATTGACCACACGCTGATGATATCTTTGTGATAACACGATCGTATATAGGCTGCGATAATTTTTACCATAAGCAATAAAAACAAATGTTTATCTCATAATTATTTGTCCTGGGGATCGAACTCAAGATCCTTGGCGCACAAGATAGTTACACTACCGATTTCACCATCGGACCCATCAAGTACTGCGACCAGGGTTGCCGGTACTTAGTTTAAAAAAATCCACTTCATAAAGAGCTATTTCATAATCCCAAGAAAAGTGAACGTGTGGTGGCACCAGTCCGCAGACTTAGTACCTGCTACTTTGTTAAGTGAATAGTATAAACCACTCGAACAAGGTTAAACTTATTTGCAGTCGATTCACTAAATAACTAACTTGAGGAGTTTAATTTGAGGCGAGAATTAAGACGAGAGATTAACGATTGCGCATATTACTAATCAAAATGTAGCTGTATGTTGGCAAATTAGAATAGTGCCTCTTCCAGAACGGGTACCGAAAGAGGCGACTCAGATACCGGAACCGACAGATGACGGTATATGTAAAACAGAACAGTTGTTCTAAATTACTAAAATTACTAAAAGATGGGCATGGGCAGCAGCATCCTCGTTGTAAAGTTGTGTCCTGTCCTGGCCTCAATTTTGCTCATTCCCGTCCTATGCATTTTAGCTACATTGTTACGGATAGATATACCGCCATTATTCTACTCTGCTAGTACCACACAGCCATATTATTTCTAATTTCTGTAAAAATCCGTTCGCTGGTGAAAATCCAATCTTTTATCTGCATTAAAAAGGTTTACCTTTTATATTAAAATTAGATATAGATTCTGCATTTAATATAATACAACTAAAAAAGCCGTTTATACCTCGCAGGGACGTCGATTTCATTACATTAAGCCTATGTTTAAGCCTCTTAGTTCAGACCCCCTGGAATGAGACAAAAGATCCCTAAACAATGAGGACGCTTCCGAAATGCCGTATAAAGGAATGCAAACACTTCAATCCCTTCCCAAAGATGTGAATTAACATTTTCAATGACAATGAATTATATTTTGTGTAATGATATAACCAATTACTATGAATACCTATAGCGCGGGAATCACACAGCTCGTGTATTGTATTTATTTTAATTTATATGACACTGCGTTTCACGAAAACACCAGACGTAGTGTTAAAACCATACACTTTTTTTTAACAAATATTTGTCAAAATATAAATTTATTAAAGTATCATAAGAAGATAATAAAAGAAAAAAATATTTAGACGTAACGATAAGATACAAGTATAAGACAAAAAAATTTCCTTGAAACGTTCGGTATTAGATTGTTTATAATAATATACCAAACAAACATCACGCCTGTGTCCCATCGGGGTAGGCAGAGACTATGGATCTCCATTTGCTACGATCCTGGCTTGGTTCCACTTTTCTTACTTCCCTTACTCGCATTAGTTGTTTCATACACGCTCGTTTATTCTTGGTACTTCTGATCTGGCCCTTCTTTATGACCTCTTCTACCTGGGTAAGGTATATTCGCCTAGGTCGTCCTGTACCAACTCTTCCATTCACTTCCGTTCTATATATTTGTGCAGTCATTCAACTTTTATCATATCTAATTTCAATAGAAAAGGTTTACTTAATGTTAATAAAATATTGGATATTCACCAGCGTTATTTACGGTATTTTATAGGAATTAAAAGAATATATAAGTTTTTTGTCTTTAATTGAATTGAAGCTGCCACATGATTTTTTTTTCTACATGTCCAAACTAAACTATCTTTGTCTATTGTAGTCACAACATCGTCTTTGATATTACATTAATCTCTGTATTATATAAAGGACAAAATATACAACACGAACTCACCATCTTACTAAATAAATACAATCCTAATAAATAAAATTGTTTGGTCTATCACTCTAAGTAATTTCGTAAGAGAATATTTGGATTCTAATATGAAAAAATACATTATTCTATGTGATGATAACATTGATTCTTAATTACTGTTGTTACTTGTTACAAATCAACTTCACAAATGTAATAAATAATTAATGTTGGTTATTTGCGCAATCCAAAGCATTTTAGAAAATAGACAATACAAAAATATATATTTTCGGAGTATAATTCAGGCTTAGCAAAAACTATAAATGTATATTTTCTGTCATATATACAAACGCGATAATCAATTAACTATTTGTTTTTAAAGAAGAAGGCAAATATGGTCGAAATTCCCCTTTCTTGGGGAGGCCTACGTCCTACAGTGGACTTCCAATATGATAATGATAATTATGATGATGATAATGATAATGATAATAATTATGACTATGATAATAATAATATTGATGAATAGTTACGGTTTCAAGTTATACATGTTACGAATAAAATGTTAGTCGTCCAGAAGATAGATCCACTGTATTGGTAATTTACGTTATGTTCGCAACAACAAATATGTATTGTATTTTCTTTGTTAAATACAAGTATGTTCTTTGTTAAATAGAATAGACTACGATTAAATATTTATGACGCGTTTGAAAACCTTTTTACGTACATTTGTGATATTAGTGATAATCGGGTATCTATACCTGCAAAACAATCAAAAATCATCTGCTATATATTTTTTTAGGTTTGGTCTTTTTGTTATTCCTTTTATCAGATTTAGCATTTAATAACATTTGCCATACTTTAACTTTCTTTTCTTTAAAATTACTAAAAGCACATTTAAAATTGTCCGAGTGGTATCCAACTGTGAATGAACATGAAAATAATACTTATTACTAAAGTTACATTTCAGTAACAACCGAACACACCATTTCAATTTTAATATCGTAAGTACATGTTATTTTTATTGTGGTCTCTTTTTTGTTTATATTTGTGTAATTAGATTAATAGTTTTTATAATTTTGCAGTAGATTAATAAACTTTTATTATTTTTAATGTAATTACTAAGAATAATGAGAGAAGCGAACTTCTTTTAAAATATTTTTAAAATTTCACTTTTATAAAGATTCATTCAAGACTTTAACTGGCAAATAGCTGATAATAGAAAGAGCGACGTAGACTACTTTTCCTATTTTTTATTATAAAGGGAAAGGTAATACGCAGGTAAAACTGCGCAGCGCTGATAGATCATTAATATTATTAATCTGATTAAAATATAATGATGCGTATGAATGTTCACTATGATTATAATTAATCTAGAATTTCAGTTAAAAATATATATCTCTTTAATTTTCGAATACAGTAGCGAGCTTGTGTTAAAAATGCAAATTAGATTTCAAAGCGTACAGTTATAAGTCTACCATAATCACCGAGGCGTGTTTGACCTCAACACCCACGCAGGCTCTAATGGTTGAATGTTATAAAACTATTATGTAATATCCCATATATAACCGATATTTTAAGAAATATCCAATTACTTTCAAATATCAAAGAAATTAACAAAATATTACACGCCCAAAATGACGGCTTAAATTGATATCTTTACGGTGTGATTCGTCACGGTGATTTTCCTGGATGAACTTCTAAACTACCTATTCGATTTTATTAACTGTTTGCTTTTTGTGTACCGTTTGATCGAACTTGAGAGATAGGATTATATCTCAATTTATAATCTCTTTATTTTTCATGATAAACATAGGTACTATAACATATAACATATATTCGTTCATTAGTTATCAGGACGTTTGTCGAGTCAGCTGGTTTGCATATAAAACAAACATGTCAGGGTGTTTGTTCGGAATGAACTTCTAAATTGCTGAACAGATTTAAATATTATTTTGCTAACTATGTACGTTTTGATCTAAATTGATAGGATAGCCTATATTTCAAATTCTAGTAGCAGTATTTTATTTAATGATACACATATTACTATAGTTGAGACAGGCCACGTCGGTCGGGCTAGCTAGTTTTATTAAACTGAAATATTACACAGTTACAATTAAACAAATTCTACTAACTAGTGTGCGCAGCGAAACTGTAACTATATTAGATTTTAATGATATTCTTCAACAATATGGCTCAGAACAAAACACTAGCTAGAATTTATGGATAAAAAACAAATAATCTTCATTTTATAATATACTACACATTTCTCTCATTAACTAATACATTAAAATGTAAACAAAGGAATGACTACGGTGTTTTTTTATAAAATTATAAGTTTAATATCAAATAATTCTTTACACAATAAAATAACCACACGAATCCACAACAGTTAACACTTTAATTAGGAACCTTCGAATTAAACAATTATCCAGAATAAAATGTCCTATAATAAAACCGTCGGTCTAGCTAATTCGAGTTAATTACGCATAAAACACGACTCCGAATTAATGAACTTTCATCATCACTGTCATTTTATTACTATTAAAAATGCCGCTTCTAGTAAATCAATTAATATATTGTTTACGAAACATTAAATATGAACTCACTTTCAGGAATGAACTTAAACTGATCACTCTTACTTAACGTACAGGTAAACCTTGTGTAAGTTCGAACAGATAGAAAACATCAGGCTTTTAGTGGTAACCCCAGACCTCATTACTGTAGTTTGTTTATTTGTATCATTGTTGTAACACATGATTTTTTATCTACCAATGAATAATAAATGGGTGTATACCCAGTATATATAAACAAACAATAAAATGTACGGTACATCACATGATGTACCGTACATTTTATTGTTTGTTTTGACTCTGAAATCCACACTTACATACGTAATTTATAAAATAGATTTTTTTTATTTAGTGAAATTATCTATGAGTTTTGAGGACACAATTGTTTATTTTATTTATTCTTGCGAACCTCCACACTCTTAACTGAGTACTTTAAAATAAAAAAAGAACCTCAAATAGTATTTTAGTATATTTCTGTATTACACGGAATTGTGTGAAAGTAACTGCAGAGTGCAATCATTTGCATATACAACGAAGTTCGATATATGAATATGTATTGTACGTACTCTTTTCAATATGAGGGTAACTATTAGGTATTTTCACATGGAAAAAATCACTCAAAAACACTCACGAATGACTATTTCAAATAATTTTCGAGACACAAACACAGCACTGCCACTGCACGAAATACCGTCCAAATTAAAAAGCTTTTAAATGAACCACACGGAAATCGACACAAGCTCAACTATATAAAAACACGGCCCATTAATTAAATCCGCCTTTTGAAATTTTCAGAACGCATTTTCGCGATAATGCGGAGCGGAGTGTGCGCGGATTATCGTAGCACAGGCCGCGCGTCTACGCGTAGCGGTGCCACGGCAAAGACTGGTCGGTTATCGGTTACTATAGCAGCCGACGGCTACGGTGTAGCCATGCGCTACGCTCGTAGCACGGTGTATCGTTTCACTTGCGAATTCGTGATGTACGTTTAAAATTGATGAGGTTGTGAGGCTGGCCTTTCTTCTTCCGCCCATTCATCAGATGCATTGAGTGTTAATAAGTAATTTCCTCGCATTTGTCATAACGAATTTACTAGCCGAGTTTTGAGTTATTTACTCGTATTATGGTCTCTTGAGAGATTTTATAGATTGACGCGTAGATTAGTTATATTTAATGGCATCTGTGTATACAGACTAGATAAGAATTAATTATATGTATTTAGTTAGACTGAAATCTTTATTTATGCTTTCTAATACTCAGGCGGTTTAGTCATCGTAGATTTCTCCGTCTGCAGATTATGATTGAGCGGCTTTTTGTAATTGAACTAGCTGCTGGTCTCGTTGTTGTATGTATAAAAATGGTTTTGCTTTCGAATCGGATGTCGTATAAAATTACATGCATTTTACATTATCTAACTTGCTACTAATATCGTATAAAAATAAATTGACAATTATATCTCTTATGGCAATTTAATACCGCGAAAGTAGCAGTTACAAATAAATATTTTTAATGGACTTAATTTGCTAATGTTATATGAACGATATTGAGTATACCTCTCGATATATACTTGCAAACATTTTTATCATAAATGTACATCTTACTTGCAATAGATTGTAGATTTTATTAGAGATAATGTGAACGGTCTAATTTATTGTGCCTACATGTTATCGGCCGCGTTCCGCTTGCATGCGCTTTACGATATCAATGTTTCGAGTTTGCACGGAATAATGGCTAAAATTAATCGACAATAGAAAAAATATACTCTTGTTTTTAGTTTTAATCTTCGTTAGTCTTTCTGGTAATTAATAGTTGTTTTCTTTTCTATCTTTTCTTTAATATACATCTCTATATTAATATTGTTTGATAAATGAGGGAGACCTATTATTGGCTGTAATTGTATTTTATATGTATCGAATCCAAACGTATTTTGCGCTGTTGTTTTTTTAAATAAATTATTACGTATTGAGTGAATTAATTTATCGGACTATTACAAAGCCTTGTTGTATAAACAAAATCATCATCATCATCAACATTACAGTCTACTGCTGGACATAGGCCTCCCCAAGAAAGGGGAAATTTTGCCATGGCCTGGCCTGGCCATGGCCCATAATTGCCATGCTCGGCAAGCGTGTGGCAATCACAAAGCGCAGCTTTCGCGACAGGGATACTGCTGCTTAACCCCAACCTCTGCATTTGAGCTACACTGTTTCAGATGGATAAACCGCCATCTGTCTGTTCTGGTTTCTTAGTCACCTCTTACAACACTTGGTACAGAGGGAGGTACTATTCTTCCCCGCCGGTACCTCTCGATGGGTCCTTACTTACTTAATCGAAATATAAGTTATAAAATAAAAAAATATTTTAATTGAAGAGCTGATGATGTTGTGACGAAAATAGAGAAAGGAATGTTGAGATGGTTTGGAATGTAGAAAGGAAGAATAGAAAAATATAAAATGACTGCACTGAACGGAAGTGTGAACCAGGTAAAAGAGGTATTACGGAAGGCCTAATTCAGAAGTACCATGAATAGACGAGCATGTATGAAAAGACTAATGCGAGTCCGAAAGGGAAGCGAGAGAAATATATCATGATCGTTGCAATTGGAGATCTATAGTCTCTGCCTACCCCCAATGAAACACAGGCGTGATGCATGTATGTATATATCAGATTATTTTAAATTTTAATCCAACTTCCATTTTTTTTTCAATCCGACACGCCTTAAAATGGCGACGCGACTTAAAATGGCGTGCAGTTAATTTATGTTATCTTTATTATTATACGACTAAACTATTGTGTTCGATAAGTGTTGCCTCAATTTATATACTATAGTATATAAAACTATTGGGAATTGTTTTTCAGGTCAGAATTAAAAGTAAAAATACAAGTAAAATATGTTGGATCATATCTATCCGTAAATAAAATTCATATTAACTGTATTTGACTGTATTTTCCGTTGTCTAGATTTCAAGTTATCATAATTCTTGATATGTGTTTTTATAACGACTTTCAATAAAGACATTCATTTAGATAATAAATAAATAAATTCCCACAACAATTTTTATAAATTGACCTGACTCTATGGTAAGTCGCTTAAAGCACTTGTGTTATGGACGCCAGACAACAGAGAATCACAAATGTACCACTTAAATACACATTTAACACCCAGACACACAAATTGAACTGGAACAACAAATTAGAATTGAACCCACAACCCTTGGCGTACAAGATAGGGTCACTACCATCTGCGCCATTGGGCCCGTTAAATGATAAATGATTGTATTGTAGGTATATTAATTTAAAACGTTTGTGTTTCACGGAAAATATTTTATATTAGTCTCGTGCTAAAAGAGTCTCATTATATTTTACAGCCAATTCTGTACTCAATATCTCGTACCTAAACATTTACAAAATTTTACAAAGTTAATTGTAAAATTTACAAGATTTCAGTAATTCCTATATCGCCTTGCCTCTGAGATAACTTAAAGCAGTTGTGTTACGGGCATTAGACAGCAGGGCAATTACAAGTATAGTAATAAAACAATTTAGTACATACACACCGGGTAAAGTTCATCGCACATCGGGATAGAACTTTGGCTTACAAGATCAAATACAACGCATGCACTATCGGGCTCGTCTACTAACAGCTTTGTGTACAATTAGATTGAAGAGGATGTTGTTCAGTAAAATTTACTTTCAATTGTTTTGTCTTTCAGACAACAAGATGATAATGTTGTCTAGGTTATAGGTATATTTGATTAAGGGCCCGATGGCGCATAAAGGTTGTGATCGTATCTTGTCCGCCAAAGTGAATGGCTTCAATTCCCACCTAAACACTAAAAATTATATGATATTTGTATTTGTTCTATGTCTGGGCGCTATTAACTTAGATTATATTTTTAATTGCTGCATTGTCTGATATTCGTAACAACTTCTTGAAACTACTTATTTCGAGTCAGGGCAGTGTATGAGACGTCATGTGTATTTATTTTTATTTCTCATAAATACGACATCTATTTGCAACTCTTATCCTTCAAACCGGAAGACAGTAATAAGAACACTGCTATCGGGTGGTAGAAATAGATTAGAGTGAGTATGAGTATATTGTAATCTCCTACCGCTCTTCATCGGTCCCGTAATGAATTTGGAGCTCAAAATCAGTTCCCATTAGAACGGGCGGAAGCCAATGCATAGTTTAGCAACGGCCAGCGCCCCTTTAATGGCGGCACCGGTAATGAACCGTAATCCATCAATACATCTGGCACTCTCACTGACGAGATTGACAAGAAACCAATGTCTAATTGACACTTTCATGGCGTTGTAAACTAACGAACTATTGATGGTTCTTATGACGAGCCGTATGGTGAAGGTGGTAGTGATCCCATCGTCCATTAGTCGTGGGTCAAATATTAATATGATGAATTTTCGTTGTTTTTTTTTCTGTGTCTGGGTGTTATTTACATGTATTTAAGTATTATTATTTGTAATTCCTCTATTGTATGATATCCTTAACAAGCGATTTTAGCAACTTACCTCGAAGTCACGTCATCGTATGAAATATATGTACGCTTATTAATTGTTATTTATAAATATATAAAATATGTTGAATAATATATACGATACTAACGCAGCATTACCAGCATAGTTACCATGAGAAAACGGGAATGCAATATAGCTTTTGGCAAATATAAAAATTTAATAACTAAAATTAAATTAAATTTGTGATGGTAGTTATTGTAACTTTAGAAATCCTACACAACACCTTTTGTCACTCTTAGAATGATTGCCGAATGGTAACCGAAACCTTAAATAAAAAAAAATAAACAGCGTTTTGAAGCCGTTAAAAGAACGTTTTATTATAACTTATGCTACTTGCTACAAATGTAACTTTTCATGAGTGAAATAATTTTTGTTACTAGTTCAGCAGACTTTGAGTTTATTATTTAAAAACAAATGTTTCATTTTTTTAAATATAATGTATCCTATGTTACTTGAAGATGTACATTTTTAATAGTATAATAGCTCTTAAAATGGATCAACACCTTTTTGAGTGCGATCGTGACATAAAATTCAATCTTTCCTCTTTATAAAATTAGATAACACAATACCAGGCCTCTAACCTACCTATGCAAATTTGTCAAATATACTCTCAATACATTATAAGCTCTATCCTTTGTACATTGAGTTGAATATCAGTTGAGAATTTCATAACTATAGATATACCAAGAACTTGCAACAAACGCTAAGCGCAAACTCCTTAGGACATGTGTCTTTACCGAAAGGCGGGGAGGTACCCTCTATAGAAATCACCAACTACAACGCAATGTAGATACCAAGTATCTCTCTGAAGTATCACAGACCTACATCAAGTCTCGATACAATTGGACCCTACACACAATTGTCTATGGTAGTGGATTGACACATTATTAGACGAGCCTGATTGCAAAATCGTTAGTGGTTCTATCTTGTGCGCCAAAGGTGTTGGATGCGGTACCCGCCCCCCACAAATATTTAATAATAATACAAATGTTTGTGTTATATATATTTGTAAGAACGCTGTGGTCTGATGATAACGCAAGTTACATCCCGGAGGCAGGCCAATATAATCATCATTACAGCCATTGCAACCCCACTGCTGGACATAGGCTTCCATAATAGGGGTTGTTATCCGCATAATTGCCGCGTTGGGCAAGCGTGATGGCAAGCACCCTGTGCATTTGAGCTACACTGTTTCGGATGGATATACCGCCAACTGTCAATACTGCAAGTGATATTCATAACAAATATCGATAATAGCAATATAAATAGCAAACTTTCCGTCTCCGATTTTGTCTATTTTGGAACTCTTGTTATTCCCAAATGAAACTCCGACAGTTATGCAAAAAGTCGTGCCGATGCCTTAAAGAAAAAAGATGCTGCATACATCCCACGGGAAACGTGTACGGTATAGTAGCCTATGTAGCTGTATTCCATGTAGCTAAACTGTGCAAAAAGTGCTGATGACATTAAGTTACCACGTGTTTATAATCGTGTTTTCAAATTAAAAGTAGCCTATGTGTTGTTTTAGATTATCAATATTCACTTTGTCAAGTTTCATCCAGATTTGATCAGCCGTTCTGACATCAAAGAGAAAATGACATAAAACATAATTAAATATATGTACTGATTAACTCACGTTTACAATATTGTAAGGAAATAAGGATATAATTATACAAAGAGTCATCATTTTTATATCCTGAAAATTCTACACAAGAATATCACCCATTAATAGAAAAAAGATTTCAAAGACCAAAAATTGATCACAACTTAATTAACAACCGAAGACAGCTTATTAGGAGCACCCTACACTTCGTGGTTGCCTAGCAACGGCACGCGTCTTGCTATACCTAATTTGACCCATTACATGGGATTATTTAAACCAGTATAACGAGGTCTGCCCGTTGGAGATTTGTTAGTACAAGTTCTATTGATTCGGAGTTGAAATTATTTTGGACACACCTCTTCAAATATACTCAAGAGTATCAATTACTTTTCTTGATGTGCCCGCTCGTCTTGAACCCATAGTTTACGAATGTCTAATAATCTTTGTCTGATACTTTTTATATTTAAATTCAGTCATTACACTGATAAATTGTATCTAAATCTTTCTAAATAATCACTATTACAATTCGTTTATTAATAAGGAGTTCATGGCGACGAGGGAGTTAGTTATATAATATTTGTAGAATAATGTACCAATATATTAATATTTTCGATACCGCATGGAACATGCATAGACCCCAATAATATAATAATTATAATCCAACTTTAAACATATGCTGCTTACGCAATGCAAGCATATGTTACTTTACAAAAATTATTAGCATAAATATTAGCATTTGTTATTTTGAAAAAATATTAAAAAACAAAGTCGCTTTCTAAACTACGCAACGGATTTTAATGCGTTTTTTATAAGAAAGAATAATTTGAGAGGAAGGTTTATAAAAAGCAATAGAGAAACACTAATAATTTTAAATAGTTCCCATGATATATCAATTTTTTTTGTGTTACATTATAAATCCTGGTTGAACCGGAAGAAACAGATTTAAATAATGTACTACAGTATTGTACACATTAAAAAGGTCTACAAAGTCCGCAATGGCGTATATCAGTCTCGTAGGGATAACCCACGATAACCATTTTAACCTAATCGCACCGGGGCCCAGCCGGGGTGCGTCGCTAGTTCTTGATAAAAATTACATGAACTTTGACCTATTAAACTGGTTTCAATATTTTTACTTAGCTTACTGTGTACTAACTTACAAGTTGATCCAACTTGAGAGAGAGCGTAATTTACAAATCTAATTAAGAGAAGAGAACGTCGGTTTTATCATTTAGTTTTATATATAAAATGTAAAGTTTGCAAACTTACACAAGGCTTATGTCCAACAATGGACTTTTAATGGTCAGTATTATGATGAAACTTACACAATATTACAATCATTATTCTAACTCTGAGATAAGACACTTAAAACATTAGAGTTACGAACATGCGTCAATAATACTATGATAACGAAATCACATTTTGTTTATACCAATCAGGTTATAAACTCTAGTATCATCACAAGGATATCACTAGCTTGTCACATTTGCTCAATAATGTCAATGCGTCTCTCATCCTTCAAACCGGAACACAACAATGCAAACACTGCTGTTTGGCTGTATAAATTGGTACCAATGAATACAGCCTTTTGTATGAAGTCTACCTCACGTGAAATGATCCCTGTCTCGCGAGATCTCGCATGATTTTTGAGGATCAATTCCCATGCATTATTTGACGAGATCCCGTTCGAGATTGATAGGATTGATTGATTGATAAATCACAAGATTATATCGTAAAGAAGCAAACCAAGCGGAGATTAATACGATAGTATAATACGAAGATTTCTCGCCTCTTTCTATGATTGCGGAGGATTTGAATGTGCATGCTATTTCTGCTTAAACTAATAGAAAATATTCATTCAATATTTTATATATTTACCGGACTCTAAGGTAAGTAGCTTTAAACACTTGTTTTACGGATATCAGACAGCAAAATATTTACAAATATAATACATAAATACATATTATCAACACCCAGTGACAGAACTGCAAAATACAGAATCACCACCATCTGCACTATCGGGTCGGTCATAATAATAATAATAATATCTATATTCAACAACAAAAGGTAACTTAAACTAAAATACATTTTGATACTTAGGTACCTAAACCAGGTCTAGCCTGTTCTTATAGGCACCTATGCTCTAGTGTGCATGTAGGTGTGGATGTGTGTCTATATGGTCTAGTGTAATACGAAGCTTATTAATGCAACACATTATTTACGCACACATTACATAAATACACAGAATATAATGCTAAGCCAGTACATACAGTCTACACAAACAATAAAAGTAACAATAAATATAGTCCAGTCTAGCATAATATTGTTAGCAATTCCTCTGTCTTGTTGTAGTCCAATGTCAAAAGCCATTCCCTTACTGTTGTTTTGCAAGTGTATTTATTAATGTACTGAATATTTATTTCTTGGTTAATTTTATTATTAATAAATGGTCCTGTAAAATTTAAAAATCGCTGTGCGAACCGTGTACGACATGGCTGATGTATATTCTGGAAATCCACATACTTTCGTCTACTATGAGTTATTTTATTTTCAGGTTTACATAGTTTATGCTGTTTGAGAATAAGTTCTTGGTAGTACAATTGTCTCACTGTTAAAATTTTCCTATGTATATAAGTCATACATTTCACTTCGAGATAAATTACAAGAAACTCTAGGCTTAAAAAAAGAAATTGATTTGTTTGAATGTGGAGGAATAATGGGAGAGATTTTTGCAGTTTCCATATAATTATTTAGTACGTAATGCACCAGCTTTAAGTCGAAGAGCGGATTGTTAGCAACTGGGTACATTGCAAGTGATATTAGATGTCGTTAGGCAGATAGCATTCTTAATCCTCATCATATCAGCCATAGGAAGTCCGCTGCTGGATAAAGGCCTCTCCAAGAAAGGGAAATTTTCGCCCATAATTGTCGTGCTGGGCGATCACTGCCTTTCCCTGCCCTGTACATTTGAGTTACACTTTTTCCGATGGATATACTCGTACCACCATCTTCGGTTTCGTCGGTTCTGGTACTTTAGTCGCCTTTTACGAAACCTAGTACAGGGGGAGGTACTATTCTACTCAGCCAGTACCTACCTCTTAATACATTTGGTTTTTAAAAGCTGTTATCCTTTTTGTTAAGATTATGACAAGTTACAAAAAAAACTGGTTGTTATTGAATTAGTGATATTGAATAATAATTGATTTGTTTTCTTTTAAATGATATTTTATTTTAATTAACCTCACTCTTAAAAACAAGCAGTCTTTATCGTTTTCAGACATCTGCACTCAGTATATGTTTTTTTTAATAAGACGAGATTTTCTAAATTTTGGAATCTTGCAAAATTGATATTTCTTACCCCGTGGGATCTCGAGTTGGGGTTGGATTTCCTTATGTATATGTATTTAAGTATTATATTCTGAATACTCGGTTGTCCGGCGTCCGTAATACAAGTGACTAAATTTGAAGTCAGGGCAATGAATAAGATGTGGATATAAATGTATAATTTAAAGTAGATTAATTGAAACTTTATCCTAAAATTTAATAAAAAATAAATTAATTATAAATTTAAATAAAAAACAAAATAAAATCCTATCTATAGCAGAGCGTGGTTTCGATCCAGGGACCTCTGGGTTATGGGCCCAGCACGCTTCCACTGCGCCACTCTGCTCTGGGCACTGTTTGCGAAATAACGGATCACAAGCAGGCGGGGGAATCTAGACAGTCGTGACTACGTCACGTCGCTCGACGGCGTATTGCGTCATCCATATAAACTAGACATCGTTTGACATGGATAGTAGAAGTGATGAAGTTTAATTTATTACCATTGATCGACAATAACTTCTACAGCCACGTTACGTGAGCTACGTCATTGTTCTTGTACCTGTAAACAAAAAAAAACATAATTAATAATTTGTGAAAATGTTGAAAATATATCTATCTTTTTTATATATAAAATCGAAAGTTCACTCACTCGCTCATTACAAAATCACAGAAACTACAAGTGCTATCTCAGGTAAGGGTTCCTGTTAGAAAGTTAGTGCTCAGCAAGACGGGACTTGTGGAAATTCAACCACTTAAGGGTTCAAAATGGGTGCCAAGGTTTGTATGAAGAAAACTGCTGGACTGATTTAAAATATATTTTTACCATTAGATAGCTACTTATTTATTTAGTAACAAAAGTTATGTAAGATTTAAAAGAAAATGTAGACCGATACCGTAAATAGAAATATGTAAACAGGATTTGTATATACGTTTGTAACAAATTAACACAGATATGACTGAACTTATTTCACAACCTCTTTGATGAATGGAAAATCAAATTATCAGTAAGTGATATCTTATTGTATACCCATATTGTCACGAGATGGGGAATCACGTGATCACGCTGCTAGTATATATAAGCAGTACGCCTAGAAGGATACAAATGCGAAAATATTTATCAGTATATGAGCTTGAACTCTAGAAAGAGTAGAATCGCCGCCCGGAATCCTTGTTGATTTCAGAACAAGTCCAAGCGTACGACGTCGAGAAGAGGCAATTAGTAATCCAAATTTTTCATAAAACTAAATAAGAAACCTACTTTTTAACGGCTAAATAACGCGGTTTATTTAACTTTTTATATAATTTTTGCAATCTTCCAGTCGCAAAGAGAGATAAGATTTTTTTAATGTTAGCTAAGTTTTTGTGTCAGGGAGTATACAATTTCTACTCCTACAAATTTTTTTTTTGTAATATCACATGTTGCCTAAAAAGTGAATTAACGTCGATTTAGAAATTTTAAAATGTAATTTTATTACACACAGTGAACGCGTTCCCTATATTTATTGAAATGGAACATATTACATTTGAAACAAACGAAACACACATTTACGTATTTCGAAAATAATTTCTCATTTTGACGCATACAAGCCTTTACATTTCGGACGCTACAACGGTTAAAAAGACTCTACATTACTCATATTAGGGAAGGAAATAATGGTTAAGTAGAGGCCGTGACACGTTGTTTTTCGGCACACACGCTGGACTTCGTTCGCCATTTTGACCGACCTTTCAGATTCATACTGTAGGTCACCAAGAAGTTGGTGTTTTTTTATTTTGTATATTTATATTAAAATAAGTTTACATTTTTATTTGAATCATATATTAAAGCACACACTAATACGCGTAGTGTTTTCTAGTTCTACAAACTAGAAAACACTACGCTACTAGTTCGACAAACAAGCTTACAGTATGATAAGCGTAACAGCAAGTTATAAATGCCCATAATATCACAAGGATATCACAAGCGCATTGTTTTATGACTTTAAGATATTATTTTGTCACATTATCCATAATTTCAATGCCTCATCACACTTCATATCAGAACCAGCAATGCGAGAACATTTGGCGGTAGAAAAAACAAAGGATTAAGGCTACTTTTCATGCCGGGGGAAGATCCATCAATGCGAATACTCATGGCGGTAAAATTAGGTGAGAGTGCAGACAACATTTTATATACCTCATACTTGTGAATAGTATTATAGATATTTGTGTCCCAAAAATAAACGGGCTTGTATGAAAGGAGTAATGCAAGGATAGAAAGCGAATGAGATAAGCTAATGGAGATGCGATTTCATGATGTATGTATATATATAGAAAAGCACTTAAGGGTGGCTCTTAGCTACTCTTAACTTTCCTATTTTATTAGATTTTATTTCTATTAGATTGAGATTTCCTTTATAATGTAGTCTATGAAATCTATTAATAAACTTCAAATGTTGTATTATCAAAGCAACATAAGTATATTTTTGTTTTTGACTATTATTAACATTTTACTTAGCAAAAGACTGTATGCCAATACAGTAATGGAAAACAGTATGATATTTATCAATTCTAGTCTATGATTTTAGGTAGGTTTCTTATTTAGCTTAGATTACAGCCATAAACGGTAGTAAAGATAAAACTCAAATAAGTAATGTCATGATTTTCGATCGTTGTAGCGTCCGAAATCGAGTGGCGCCACTTAAAACGACGTTACAAAAAACAACCAGTAAATTACAGCTTGCTTTTGATTAGACCTTATTACTAAACCTTTTCTAAGTACAAACCGAGGATGTTATTAATAAATATAATATAAATTGTAGTATTTTGCTGAGTAAATTAATTATATGCGAAATGTTGGCTGCATCACGTTTAATACCGTTCACACCACAGGTCGTGTATCAAAGTAATGTATCCAAAATTAAAGTGGTCCCCAATTTCCCGGGTAAAAATAACACCACCTGTCCCGTCTTTGGGAGCCAGCGGCGTAATGGCGCGGGATTTATCTCCTTTACATGGAATTTTAATGTAAATACCAGGCGAATGTGAAACGAGAAAGAAAAACGTCAAATGCAGACGGCTTTAAACTGTCACATATGTTTGCCATGGTACATGTCTGCTTTCTTTATGTCTAGAAGAACGGATATCGAGTTCTTTTGTTTGGATGAACCTATTTGCTGGACTACTCGGACATTGATTTTATCGCCACTGGTAGAGTAAACCAGATACCTTTCTGAACAATCCTTAATCTATGCGAGAGTTCTGGGAGACTCCCATAATAAGCGTGGACAGGATCGTATCGAGATCCATATTGCCGATTGATATGTTACTGTCTTCTTTAGTATATTCTGATGATAGTTCAATTATCCTCAAGAAATCTCTCGGGTTGTCAGAACCTATTACTTAAAATGCCTATGGATTCCACAACGTTTTTAAGTAAACCATTTATGGCTAAGGTCGTTTGTTTGTGAAATGCACTTCCGCTATGCACAAGAAACTTTCATAAGTACCAATTTCTTTTTTTTGGCAGAACAACGGTCGTGCATACTTCCGGCAAAGGAAAAATGCAAGTTCGTGTCCAGCTTAAGACAAGTATATTTTATTCTAATACATATTTTATCCTTAATAAAACTTTGAATTTATCAACTCAAAAACTTACTTCTAAAATAATCTTTTTGGTAACTTAAAAACTCAACTCTTGCAATAGGCATAACCCACACATAACCATAGAAAAGCGCCCACAATTCATGCGCCATACACATTTAGCCATTGGAAATGATGGGCCAACCTGACAGGCGTCATTTTCACTTCATTTCTCATGTCGTTCCCAGCTATGCAACTTGACCACTCAACCCTGACCCTCAACCTTCATCGATAGCCCCTTGGTTATAAAAGCAACTGAACAACATGGAGGCTCCTGAAATCTGGACGTTATATCGCCAAATTATCTTGCTCTCTTGATCTTTAGCTCGCAGCGAAGGCTGTATTAAGTGAGGGAGGTCTATTTAATTTGGTCGACAGTGACCAGTGGTTTAGAAATTTGCGATAAAATAGTTGAATTATGGATAAAATTTGTATATCAATGGTAACAGCGCACCTTTAATTCAATTTAAATAATTCTAGGTTATTAAATTTTCGATTAGCGCTGAAATTTCTATATATAAAGAGTCTTAATCTTAATTTATTATCGAAATTTGGAGTTTATACAACCTGACTACATTACATTACAGTACCTTCATTAGTTTCTTAATAATAAAGTATAGAAAAATAGATAGAGAGAAACTTGACATTACTTTAAAAAACTTACTCCACTTACTCCAATCTCCAACATTGCCCTAAAATCGATTCCCATTCTTAAATAACGTCGCGTTCGTTAGCAAAATAATATTTTAATAAGTGATCAAATTAACTATGTGTTTGTTACAAAAGATAACTTCAACATAAAATTTACTTCGGAAGGCCAAAGGTATATTTCATCTTACCTGTTATAATTAGGAGGATAAAAAAATATTTATGTCATTAAACGATTTTTTCGTTACTTAACCAGGTTGATAAACAAGCACACAGTCCGCGTGATAGTAAGCGTCACTGAACTATAGACACTCGTAATATCACAAGGATATCACAACCGCGTTGCCATCCATGTGACTTATTAAAATTTATCATTACCTATTTGAATGAGTGTTTGTTTAGGTGTATTTATATTGACCATGAGGTACTGGCAGAGTAGAATAGTATGGTGTCATATGAGGCGACTAAGGTACCAGAACCGACAGTGGGCGGTATATCCATCCGATACAGTGAAACACATGTGCACAGCGCGGGGATGGGCAGCATTATCCTCGTCTCGAAAACTGCGATTTGTGATTGCTAACACGATTACCCAGCGCGGCAATTATGGGTAAAATTCACCCTTTCTTGAAGAGGCCTATGTCCTGAAGTGGTGTATGGCAGTGGACTTCCAATGGCTGATGTGATGATAATGATAATGATATATAAATTCGGGCGTGAGGTTTGGGTTTCCTATTCTTGGCACAGCTACGGCCTATTAATAGATAAACACTTTATTTTGGTCTTTTGACTCTAATGTATCTTTCAGTAGCTTTGGTAACACTGTACTTTCTATTAATGGAAAAATACTCGGATAACTATAGTTTAGATTTTTTTACTATTGACTAAGATTTACATTCACCATTGTAAACTCTAGTACAATAAGCTTTAGCAATTGCTATCTTTAATAATAAATATATAAAGATCAGTTTTATACCTATTTATAATTTACATAGGCTTTGCAATATCATAATCCTAAAAATGCATTAAAGAACAAGGTTTTAGAAAATTGCACTTCATTACATGAAATAATGATAAATACAACGTTCGTGTATTACCTCACGACAATAAAGTATGAGCACGCAAGAATAAATAAGCTAGATTTATTACAGATTAAAATTGTCTATGTTGATATTGCATTTAAAATCGAGCAGGCGCTGTGTTCAGACAGTGTTTACCTTTGTAGACATTGTCCTGACTTTTATTTTATTTCTTTGTGGTATCCATAGGGCGGTGGAGTTAGGCGGTAACCTTAACAACTCATCAATAAAACTAGACAGCTTAGGTTATGAATATTCAAGACTAAAAGAAAATAAATAATTTAATCTAAATAAACATGTCTAAAAGAAGCGATACATGCATTTCAAAATCTGGACTTTATATGGTAAAAAGCGTACAAATAGAAACAGATCATTATTAACCTACAAATCTGTCAGGATTATGACAAGTCCTTTTTGAACTCAATGGCACGCCTTTAAAGGTCAATTTCGATTGCGAAATTTAGAAAAAATCATAAAGTATACCAATCAAATCATCTATATCTTGATGATGTATTAAGCAACGGAATCTAAACTCGTACTAAATACATATAAAAAGATACTTTAATAATATTTATTTTTTTATTTCATACGTGCCGTGAGAACGGCAGAATAGAATAGTACTTCCCACTGCACCAAGTGTCGTAAGAGGCGAAACAGTGCAGCTCAAATGCACAGGGCGGGGATGGGCAGCAGCATCCCCGTCACAATAGCTGCGCTTTGCGATTGCTAACACGTTTGCCCAGCGCGGCAATTATGGGTTTACATAAAACCTTCTTTCTTATAGAGGCTAATGACCAGCAGTGGACTTCCAATGGCTGGTATGATCATGATGATGATTTCATATTGACTGATAGACGTCATTCTCTCTTAACTATACTAATATGTGCACATTCCTTCTGATCACTCAAGTTGAATTAAACTGTAAGCAAAATAATATTAAAATCTAGCTAATAACTCCCTAGAGGGGAATTCTCGATAAAATATTTTACACATGTTTCATGATTTTCAATAGAGAACTTTTATACTGCATTTCATTCGAACAGTAGGTTTATACAAACTTTGCAACCATGTTTTACTTCTTTGCTCGATGAATTTTCAAAAACCCTTACTCAGTGCTCCTCTACGTTATGAAATTAGTAATTTAGGCCCTGTGTCGATATGACAACTAGTCAGTCAATCAGCTTCTTCTTTAATATATAATAATAATACATACCCACAGCATCTCATACATAGATCTGACTCCGCTTAAAACACTTGTGTTATGGACGCTAGGTAACAGGAAAATCATAAATATACTACTTACATATATTTAACACCCAGACACAGATCAAACACAAGCATCTCATAAATATTTGCTCTGGGTGGGAATCAAACCCACGACCCCTGGCGCACAAGATAGGATCACTACTATCTGCGCCGTCGGGCCCCTATATTTAAATATATATAGTGTATTCGTACATGTCATTGAACTGCTTCTAAACGTTCCAAATATAAACCGATTTAAATTTTTATTTGTATGGCGCCGCAGATGGTTTGATCACAAATCAGCCCGACAGATAACGCTGCAGTCGGTATCTAGGTTATTTCGTCGATTTAAATGTTTTTTTGTGAATGCATTCAAGTAAACCCCGACTTTTATATATGATATATATGATCACAAACGTTGTCCTGTCGTGTCCGCTATTAGTGGTAGTAGTTGGTATATAAAAGCTGGAATATATAAGTACAGTATCAATTCCAATATATTGTCCGTGCTTTAATAATTTAAACGTTTATGTAGGTGCCAGTTAGCCGCGTTTAATTAGCGATTCGCCATACGTCCACAACACATCCCTTAAACCTGCAACCGTGCACAAATGGCTAACGACGAGAGCCGTATTTACATAAATCCAAATTACACTGGGCCTGGACAGAAATATGATTGGTACAGATGGTCCGCGCCATACTAAAACTGAAGAAAACCGGAAGATTTGAGGTTAGAGTCTATGACAAGACACCTGACACAATCATTTTTTTTCTAGTAAATATTGTAGCGGCAGATTAAAATAGTACCTCTCTTTATACCAGGTGTCGTAAGAGGCGACTAAGGTAACAGAACTAACAAATAGTGGTATATTCATCCGATTGTCTTGCTCAAATGCATAGTGAGGATGGGCAGCAGCATCCCCGCCGCGAAAGCTACGCTCTGCGAATGCCAAAACGCTTGCCTAGTGCGTCAATTATGGGCAAAATTCCCCCTTTCTTAGGGAAGCCTATGTCCAGTATTGGACTTCCAATCGCTGTTATGATGAAATATTGTCTTAAATTAAATTCAGCATTTTCTATACATAAAATCTCTCAAACCAAGGTAGGTCAGTTTCTAATAATAATAAATTGATTGAATATTATAAATAACTGTAAAACTTCTTAAATAAATAAATAAGTAAGAAACATACATTATATATATCAGATTGTGTGTAAAAATAATGTTTCAGAGCCATATTGTGTGAGCCATCTGCAAACATTAGATTTGTGATTTAAATGGGGGGTCCACAATAGAAAAAATAAATTGTTGCAATGCGATGTGGAGATGAAATTGAGTTTTATGACTGCGTGATATTGTAAATTTATATTCTGAAATTATAGCGAATGAGTTTTTGCAGATTTTCGTAATAAAAACCTATATAGCAAGCACAGTGCAGTCAACCGGTGTAAATTGCAGGCTATTTTGTGAAAAAATATGACAGGCGCGCCATTGTTTGCGAAATTTTGTTGGACGATTGCTTAAGTGAATGTCACTCAAGGTAAAACAAAACACGATTAAAGGTAGAGTGTTCTCGAATTAGAATATGCAATATTTGTAAAGGGTACTTCCGAGACATACGGGCCTGATGGCGCAGATTGTAGAAGATTTGATTCCCAATCAGAGAAAATATTTATATGATGTATATTTATATTTATCCACTCCCCAAGAAAAGGGGATATTGCCCACAATTGTTGCGTTGAGCAAGCGGGTTGGCAATTTTAAAGCATAGCTTCCGCGACGAGAAAGCGATTGCCCATCCCCGCCTGGAGGAACAATTTTACTTTGACATTATCACACGGCTATGTATGCCTATTATATATATATATGTGTGTGTATATATATATATATATGTGTGTGTGTATATACATATATATATATATATATATATTTATATGTATATATTTATATATATATATATATATATATATATATATATATTTATTCACAAAACATTTACTTATTCTTGGATCTGCAGTGTATACTGATATGATTTTTCTGAAGTCATAGGTGTCTTGTTAGTTAGAGTTCATATTTAAGTATTAAAAGCATTATTTAAAAAATAATCTAGCATTAACGCGGGCACCATACCTACATACAAAAAAATGACGATTTCCGCTGTGTCTCTCTCTCGATGTATGCTTAGACCTTAAAAAATAATTTTTCGCGTTTACATTGCAAACACTGGCTGAATCCAACAGGGCAGATCAAAATAATGTACAACAGTATTGTACGCTATATAATGATCTAAAAAAGGCAGCCATCTCTCGAGGATAACAATAACCATTTTTTATCCGGCCGGGGCAGGCGAGGCCGGGGCGGGTTGCTAGTTCATTATAAAACTTTTCAAAAGCGCGGTTTATTTTATTGTTTATGAGAACCATAGCCGTAGACGGGTCTTTATTATATTAGGCATAGGACGGCCACTGCTGGATAAAGGTTTGCCTAAGTACTTCTAATAATTAAGGGTATTGTACATAAAATATATAAAATTACTAAACTTGACAGGTGTAGTGGCACTCGTAGACCGTAGCATTGCTACGAAAATGTAGCTGTCCATCTCCGCTCTACTATCGGCCTCTTAAGACACCATTTTACTTCAAAATTCAGTTAAATATTAATTAAATAAAATCATTACAATCGGTTTATGTGCATGCATCTGTGTAATATAAATTAAATAGACGAAGAGACCGTCCTTAAGGGCCGTTGTTACACACGTCTGTAAACAATCAATATGCTAATCTGATTACTGGCCCCAGGTGTTAGCGGACGCGCACAGCTGGGAGCATCGTTTGGTCCTAGCATACAGACCGCACGATTCAATTTGACCGCTCTGGGTTTGAATGGAATTAGATTTTCACGACAGCAAAGTAACTTGTGATTTTAATAGCAAAAATTAAAATCTATATTGGCCTGATCTAGTTGAGAATTTTCTTGTGTGATATATGAATTGTTATTAAAATATTTCAGTTTTCTTAACGGCTTAAAAGTGATTTCTTTATTTAACTTTTACATATACATAAATTCTTTTGTGTTTTTTGTTTTCATTTTGTTACGTGTTTATTCACTCTAAAACTACTTATTAACAACTATTAAATGCAGTACATATATTTTTTGAAATTTTTGTGTGACTTGGGATACTTTGCAGTAACTGTGTTTTCAAGAGCGTCAAAGATATTGATGAACATAATAAATGTGTAATTATTCAAGATGAGGGGTACCAGCGGAGTACCTCGCTCTGTACCAGATAGTAGGTGTACTCGGAAGAGGCGACTAAGGTACCGGAAAGACAGATGGCGAACCATCTGAAACAGCGAAGCTTAAATACCACAGGGTTGGTATTGGTATCCTCGTCGCGAAGTTGTGCTCAGCGATCGACACCACGCTTGCTCTGCGTTCCAAGAACGGGAAAATCTCCCTATCTTGGGGAGGCCTATGTCTAACTGTGAACTTTCTATAGCTGATGTGATGATGATAAATTATTTAAAACAGTTGCTGCATGGTAACCAAAACGACAAAAAAGTAAAATTCAAATACACCGCGTTTGAAAGCCATCATAAAGAAGTTTCGACTTAATTTTTTACTTCAGCGTTTCAGTTATCTTACAGAAATAACTTATTTAGAGTGAATAAGATATACAAGAGATACTTATTGTTTAATTTAGATTATTTTTATAAGATTTTATGAAATTGGAACGCATCCTAATAATTAGTTCGCATAATTGTTACCTACCTAGTGGAGTTAGTGAGCTCTCTCTCTGCATCCATCTTGAAAAACTGTGTGCATGTGCAATAATGAATTTGCAATAAAACTAATTACTAATAAACAAAATATCTTTTTATTTACTCAAAATCCAACAAGATTTGTAAACAGGCAACTGCAAAATGATCAATTACCCCTAAAAACGTCACCGGACAATTGTACAAAAGTATTTTATGGGAATCATACTCAAGCCATCCCTAAACAAAGAGTCCTACATGTACATTTTAATCTTAATCACCACCGCGCCCTGACTTGGCAAATTATAGCTTCTCTACCCACATTTTTTTCTAACTCTTGAAAAGAAAAGCCTTAATATACTTCACCCTCTTAAAGCGCCATCTAGCAACAGACGCGAACTAATGGAGGTGTCCCCTGCCGTGTCGCCTTTAGCTCATTATTTTCTTCTGTCAAGGGTTTAAAGTTGAAGCTGCGTAATGAGTTAGTGTTTAGATTCTATTCTCGTGTATTAATAAACTTTAAAAACCACATACATTTCTAAATTAATAATATTTAGCTATGTTGTAAATAAGCTGTGGGGTAGAAAAGTACCTCTTTTTGTACCAGGTATCAAAAAGGCGTCTGAGGTACAAGACCGACAGATAGCATTATTTCCTTCTAAAAAGGGCAACTTTAATACTATTGGGCAAAGAAGTTATACCTTGCGAGTGCCACCAGACCTGCCCAACGCGGCAATTATGGGTATTTAACCCTTACACTTAGGTAGGTCTATGTCCAACAGTGGACTTTAGACACTGAACTATACACACTGAACAGCCATCTCTTTTAAATGTCCATCCAAATGTTGTCTAGAAGAAACCGTACAGTGCGATGAGGCTGCCAATAGTATTATTTAATATTATGTCTATTTACAGCAAAGAATATAATTATGAATAAGGGATTAATTATTTAATCCAATAGCTATCAATTTGAATTATTCTATATTGGACGTAGACAAGAGTTCATCAGCTGTCAAGTCTTCAAGTGATTTCCAATAGGACCGATTGTATGCGATTTGTCCAGTGTGATCCTGCAATTTCAGTCAGACTGTCCTTCTACCGAGTCGGTGGTCAGCTTACGCTGCGCTTGCCGGTACGTGATCTCCATTCTAAAACCTCGGTCCTCCATCTATCGGTTGTGAGAGCTAATGCCGCTTCGACGTACTAATTATCCGTTCTTTTTTTAAATGATAAGTTAGCAAACAAGCACACGCCGTCTTGATGATAAACGTGACCACAGCCTATAGACGCTCGAACCCTGTGAGCTGAAGATACATGTCACATTTACCCAGTAATTTTACTGCCTCTTTCATATTTCGAACCGGAACACAGTAATGCGAACACTGCTATTTGCAGAATAGAAATAGGTGAGAGTGACGTAGTAATGCTGATGACCCTTGACGACGAAAGACGTCTACCTCTATAAGTCTTAGATGGTTCTCTTCATTCCTGATTCGATCACGTGATGAGACTACGAGCATTACTCGTTGTACTATAACTCGAACTATTTTGAGTTGGCTAATAATGCCAATAGTTAGAGGTTACGTTTCCCTGCCATAAGTCATCGCTGGTGACACACACTGATCGATGACTTTCGACTTGAGACACTGAAGTATATACATACCTGTATAATGATGATAGTTAAGCTACTACAAGGTCAAACTTAATTCTTAACTAACCCGATAGCGCAGACGGTAGTGCTCCTACCTAGTGCGCCAAAGGTCGTGGGTTCGATCCCCACTCAGGACAAATATTTATATGATGATATTTGTGTTTAAGCATTATATATGTGATTCTCTTTGACTTTAAGACTCTGTTATCTGATGTCAGTAACACAATTGCTTTAAGCGACTTATTTTGGTGTCAGGTCACAGTATGAAACATGTGTGAATATAAAAAAATGTGACAACTCTTTTAAGCAAATCTTACTATGCATTTTAAAGAATAATTCACATCAAAGCAAACACAATACTTTTTATATCATAAATTGTGCAGTTGATAAACCACTGATAAATAAATAAATGGGGGGGGGCAGTAATTACTCACATTAGAGTGTTAGTCCGCGCAGCGCCGGCGTAGCCCCTAACTCACCCATGAAAATGCAATTAGCTGTAGGCGATAACATAGCCCCGTATATCAAGATGGCTGAACTCGCTAGTATTTGTTGCTATAAAGCTTGTTATTTGCGAGATACTCAGCACGTAGGAATATGTGGATGGTAAATATTTATACTCGTATCTAATAAATATATAATATTCTTTATTCAAGTAGGCCTATTACAAGTAATAAATATAATCTACTAAATAGTATTATATTTATAACACTGATGCCCCGACGGGATCGTAAGAGACATCTAACATTAAAATTAGGCCTACCTTTATACTAGTCTTGCGGAACCAGACAGGTCTTAAAACAAGGGTCTAATGCAGGTTTATTACAAGACCTACAAGAAAAACTGGAGGTGATAAAGGTTCCATCAATATTAAATAGTTAGTATTAATGGAACCCCTACCGGCGCCGGCGCTAACAAACTGTTGCCTAAAAGCTAGGTTAGAGCAATTCAATCCTGGGCAGTTTTATCAATAATATAACACTATAATATGCTTTAGAAATAAGCTTACTCTTTACGTAATTATTAAATTTATTAATCGTTAAGCCAGCTATATTGCCTGGTATTTTATAGTAAAATCTTATGCTGTTGCCCTTAAATGATTTTTTTATTAATATTATTATTAATATTATATATATATATATATATAAATTTAAAATTAAGACACGCCGTCTGTCATCTTAATATGTATTTGAAATACCGATTTCGATAGAAACAATCCGAAGAATGGAATAGCTAATTCTTTATAGATCAATAACCTTTAAAGACAACTTTAGAAAAACTTCGTATTCACTTCGCTGTGCTCAGCGATTGCTAACATGCTTGCCCAGCGTGGCAATTACGCAAATTTCTCTCTTCTTGGGAAGGTCTAATTTTTACTTTCATAGCATCTTCTGTCGATGGAGCGTCGCTATCGATCGCGAATATGTATATATATATGTTACAGCCAAAGTAATAAATCAAGATTTTATATATCCAAACAATATTTATTATGTTTACTAAATTAAAATAAAGTGATAAATGACACAGAATTAATTACAATGCCACAACGTTATTTCATAAAATAATATCAACGGTCGGAAGTTCAATTGGCGTAAGGGACATATGGGCAAAAAATATTGTATTTATTTTTTTCTGACTTTTATTAATAGTTTCAGGTAAAAGAGGATTAAACTTCAATAGTATTTGTTAACATTATTTTTTTTTAAATCATAAAGTTCATACGAATTATTGATTTTTAATTTTCATATATTTTTTTCCTGTAAACACATTGTCCCTTGCGACAATTGAATTTATGACCGTCGATATTAAGAGGGTGAACTAAGATGGCGATTAGGTTAATATAGGTTAACAGTAAAAATATTTCATAAGTAAAACATTTGCGAAACTTTTATTAAGTCAAATGGTTCTTTTAAAGTTTCTCCAATGTTGTTTGCACTTTTGTGACACGGAATAAATCAAATTAACTATCAATTTAACATAATACAAAGTGTACAATTTTTATTACACTGGCCGATGGAGTCGTAAGGTTCTAGAATGGAGACCACGTACCGGCATGCGCACCGTAGATCGTCCACCAGCAAAATGGACATATGATCTGACTAAAATCGCAGAATCGCACTGGACACAGGCCGCATACAACCGGTCCTATTGGAGATTACTTAGGGAAGCCTATGTCCAGCAGTGGATGTCTTGTGGCTGATATGATGATGATGATGATTGTCTAGACTATTTTGTTTTTCTATATAATGTACCCGACAATTTATATATAAACGTTTTGAATTGATCAGTCCGTCAATATATGGCGTGTATAAAAACCGTTCAGTTAAAGTTTATCGCGGACATTCGCACCAACAGTTTATTAAAATATATCTATTGAAATCAAACACACCCAGTAAAATTATTCAACACAGCCGAATCCATTGATAAAATACTTCAACGGTCCGCCTTCAACGGCGGGATCCGGAGCAATTGCAGTTTTATCTCGGCGAGCAATCAAATCGTTTTCAGTCTAGCAATTTATCTGCGCGCCCGTTTTTCCTTCTGGTTGACATTGAAAGGAATAAATGTTGGCTTCTCCCCGTGCCATAGGTTTTTGTTTTGTAAGTTTGTGAGAGGTGATTAATGGATGGTGCTCGACGTAAATAAATGTGCTACATACATATTATTAATGCGAAAATATGTCTGAGCGTTTGTTGCACTTTACCAGTTAGTTGGTGAAGGATTTTGACGTAGTATGGTTTTTTTATTATTAGACAAAGTCGACAAACAAGCATATAGTCCGCATGATAGTAAACACCGCAGCCTATAGACGCTCGTTATATCACAAGGATATCACCACCGCAATGCCAACCTTGTGGCTTGAATGTATTTACATGACCCAATTTCGACTGCCTCTTTTACCCTTCAAACCGGAACACAGCAATGCGAATTATTTTGCGGTAGAAATAAGAGTTTAAGGTACCACTGCGGAAGACTCTATATAAATTTTATTCATTAGTTAGGTATTACAATCAAAGCACAAGTGCTTTAAGTTACTTAGTTTAGTTAGAGTTAGTTAAACATAATAGATGACGTGTATATCAAAAAGAAATTTAAAACCATAAAGTATAATACAGGAAAGCTCTATTGGTCAAAGTTATTAATGGCCTAGATATACACCGCCCAATGAAACTGCATCGGTCGTTTCGATCCAAGCCCAGAACAATACACAAATAAACTCTCCTGCTTATATTACGTATGGAAGGAAACCGCATTCAAGCACAATTTGATATTAAAACAAAGCACTAACGAAGTGGGCAATGTTCAACACTGCAACAATAATTCTAGCGGAAAGACTTAAGCACCGCGCGTGCTGATTTGAACTGTAATTTGCCGATTTAAAGATTAATTTCCTCTGTCAGGGTTGCACGGTGAGGTTGTAATTAAATGGGTAGTATAAAGGATTTACGGACGAGCGGGTTTTCAATTGATACTATAGTTGGTGGTTAGTGTATCAAGTTCGATGTACTGCACACAAATAGGCGTTAAATGACACGATATGTTGCCATTATAGGTCTAATATAGAGTCCAAGTGAGCCGTTAGGTACCGGGAGAATAGAATAGTATCTACCCCTGTACTAGGTGTCGCAAGAGGCAACTGAGGTGTTGGAACCGACAAGTGGCGGTATATCCATCCGAAATAGTGTAGCTAAAATACGGACAGGGATGAGCAGCAGCACCCACGTCGCGAATGCTGCGTTTTGCAATTGCCAAAACGCTTGCCTATGTCTATCAGTGGACGTCCAAAGGCTGATATGAGGATAGCATCCAAGCTCAACCATCATTTGGCCAGTTCAGGGATCTAGGAAAACAGCCGCCTTCGTTAGCTATAATCACACGCAGCTGCTTTGCGGTCTCCTTCCGTGATATCATGAACTTACAGTAAACTACAACCTCCCTGGAATTATCCAGCATGACACTGGACAGCGACAAGACCCAATCGATCGACGTGCATCTTTGGAGCCTCCTTACATGACACTCTGGGTTAGGTTAGTACCTTCAGTCTATGTTATCATGCTATCATGCCCTGGAAATTTTTTTTTAGATCAAAATTAGTATCACTCGCTCGTCAGTCCACAGACGACTACAGCTTGACATAGGCCTAGGCAAATTCACGCCACATCATTAGGTTTTTGTGCTGCCTGGAACCACGAACTCCCCGAAACCTTCACCAGATCTTCCGTTCATCTGGCGTGGGTGGCGTGGCCGCGACTAAAGAAGCTTTCTCCCCCATCTGCCATCGGTACTGCAACTGCCACTTCAGCTTGGCGGTTCGTGATTCTACATGATCGAATAAGAAATGAGATAGCTCACAGTATTACTAAATAGTATAAAAACAAAGTCGCTTTCGCTGTCTGTCTGTCTCTATGTATGCTTAGATATTTAAAACTACGTAACATATTTTAATGCGATTTTTTAACTAGAAAGCACTATATCTAGTTAAATAACCACGAACCAAGAAGAAAATTTATACATAAATAATACACTATAAAAGCACTGACAATTTCAGAAGTTTTTATTGTGATAAATAATAATCATTTTTTGCGACTACATTGCAAACGTTGGCTGAACACGACGATATAAATCAAGATAATGTACTATAGTATAGTACACTATAAAAAGGTCCACAAAAAACCTGCGGTGGTGTTTGTTCATCTCTTAGGGATAACCCACAATAACCATTTTTATCCTCATAGCACCCGAGCGAAGCCGGGCGGTATTATATAATATATTAAAATATAGTGTAATAAGCGATTATAACAAATTGCCTGACTTTAACAGTAAACCATAAAAATTTAATACCTTACCAATTAATTAGGATATCTAATTATATTTTTACTACCATTGAAAATTAATACACAATGTTTTACATTTATTTCATATCGGGAAAGTATAAATAATACAAAACAGTAATACTGATTCGTGAAAACACTTTTTGTTGACCATTAAATTAAGTTAATTTCACTGCTGCAGACAGTACGTGGTGCAACAGGTAAAAACTACTGACAGAGGAGTACATATTTTCATTAAAACTCTTATTGGAACTCATCAAGTTCATAACGTCATATCAATAATTTTGTTTATTCTGATATCACCCGTACTGTCTACATTTTAGATTCATTTTCCCTCAGGATTGGTGTCTCGTGTCTGAACAGACGTTAAAGTTTGAACTGAGTGTCGAAAGGTTTGCCATGACGATTTTAAAACCCAGACTATTGGCGAAGTAAAGTGGTCCTTATTCGTATATGTTTAAGACCGTCGTCCGTTTGAAATCTAGTATTAGAATATAACGTGGAACTCGTCTCATGCTGTATGTAGTTGACGGAATATTGTTCGGTATAGGTGTAAAGTTTGGATTGTGCATAGTAAGGTATGTTTGTTGCATTCCACGCAATGTATCGCTTGATATTCGATACAGTTTGAGCATAGAGCACTTCGATAATGGGAGAGACGATAGAGAATTTTGCAAAAGTATTTGTAGCAACGGGCGAAATCTGTTCAACGATATTTTGTCATATCTGTATAATGGAAGTCCTGGCTGAAAATTATGAAAGTTTAACAAATAAATTAGGTAAGTTTCAGTTTGAAAAGTAGACAACATAGTATATAAATAAATAAACATTATATTTAATATGTTTTATTAAGTATTAGGTTGAGATGCAAACTTTCAATTACTTTTTATCTATGAAAAATAGGAACCAACTAGATATATTCTAATAAAATAAATAATTAATTATTTTACACAACATCTCATTATTATAACAGCCATCGGAAGTCTACAACTGGGCATAGAGCTCCCTAAATAGGGGGAATTTCGGCCATAATTGCCGCGCTAGGCAAGCGTGTTGACCATCGCAGAGCGCAGCTTTTGCGATAGGGATGCTGCTGTTGATCCCCGTCCTTTGTATTTGAGCTACACTGTTTCGGGTGGATATACCGTCATCTGTCAGTTCTAGTGTAGCATTCTCTAACGGCACCTGGTACAGAAAGGTCGTGTGTACTATTTCTACTAGGCCGATACCTTACAATCTTATACATTAAAATAACATCGTATACATAATCTTAGTATACGTAATCGTAGCTTAAAGTACTTGTGTTACGGATATCAAATGACGGAGTTATTACAAATATAATACTTGAATACAAATACGTGTAAATAACATTCAGACATCGGGGCTGTCAATGCGGTAATAAAGATCTAACGTAACACAGATTTTTATATATATATATATATATATATATGTTTAATATATTGAAAAGATTTTTGAAAATGTATCCCCTGAAGGGGTAAAGCAGAGGTGCAAAGTTTGTATGAAACTTACCTGATTTTAATTTTCGAATTAAATTTTTAACTTTAGAATTCGAAAATCATCCTTTAACAGGGGGTTGCAAAGTTAGTATGAATTCTCAAACTTAAAAAGGTTGAAACCACTAAGCTCTGCTAGTCTATTAAAAAGAAAAAAAGAATGATTAAAAATTCTGTTAGGCTAAAATTATTTTTAAAGTAAAATGTCAGTGAACGACGGAGTTCACCTGTTTAAGGAGTATTATTGGAAAAATTCGTCAGATACTTGAGCCGTTACGAATACTTTGTCGGATTTGCCGTTTGCAATATCCCATAAATCTGTGGAAGTTAAGGAATTTCATTGGCTGTCACCTCTCTCGTAAATTAAATCCGTAATATTACTTTCATCCGGCGCAGTGAGGCAAATCAGGTTATGAATTATCTATCTAATAGTATAATGCGAATTTTGTATGGATGGATCTTCGATCACCGGAACTGCTCACCAGATCTAAATGAAATTTGAATCCCGAAAACGTGATTCCGAAAACAAAGCTTTTGTTTTTTAAATAAATTAAGTTTTACACACATTGATCTTATTCCTCAAAAAGTTGCTTAAGCACTTGTACTTCGGACATAAGAAATCTATTTACTGATACTGCTTCTCTAACTATATAACCCTATTTCTGATGTACGTTATATTATATATATTTTACAGTTTTGTGTAATGGTTGACTGGGAGATAATGCCATCTGGCATTAAGTCCGCCATTTGTATATTTTGTAACATTTTGTGCAATAAAGTTAAATAAATAAAAAATAACCCTATTTCTGATGTACGAATTGTTCTTATCAATGTATAACTTGTAATATTATTATTTTTACATTATATGTATTTATTGCGTTTATTTTTACAAATATGTATATAGCGTTTGTCTCTAATGTGTATGTATTGCTGCACCACTATATAAATTAAAAAAAATATATATATTTTTTTAATTCTGTTTTATATGAAAATGCCAACATTGTACATGTACATTGTCGTTAAACCCGCCATTTGTACATTTTGTAATATTTTGTGCAATATAGATCAATAAATAAATAAGACAAAGGGATCTCAAATATAATCTATATAGTCACATAAGTATTTTCCATGGATACTGAATATACCATAAGGCATGTCCGTCATGTAATGTTACTTTTATTTTATTGGACCAGGTCGACAAGCAAGCATACAGCCCGCGTGATGGTGAGCGTTACAGTAGCCTAGAGACGCTTGTAATATCACAATGATATCACTAGCGCGTTGCCAACCTTGTGACTTGAGGATATCATGTCACATTACCCAGTAATTTCACCCGTCTCTCTCATGCAACTCTCACCCGTCAAATAAAAACAGCAATGCGAACACATTTGGCGGAAGAAGTAGGTGAGATTAAGGTACAAACACAGACTATCTTTTGTATGACGTCTACCTCATATTATTGCTAAGAATCGAATTTGTACTAAACGCTATTAGTTTTCTTTGATCATTTCATCATCATACATTGGCTGCATTCAAAGTATACAGCTGGACATAGACCTTTCCAAGAAAGAAGGAATTTTGCCCATAATTGCCATGCTGAGAAACCGTGATGGCAATCGCAGGGCGCAGCTTTCGCGACGAGGATTCTGCTACCTATCTCCACCCTGTGCATTTAAGCTGCACTGTTTCGGATGGATTTAACGCCATCTGTCGGTTTCAGTACCTTAGTCGCCTTTGACGACACCTAGCGCAGTGGGACTCTATTCTCCTCTGCCAGTACTTCACGGTAGTTTCCTTTATAAGCATATAAATAATAGATACCGTATATTTCTAGATAAACAGACAAACTTACTCCACGTTATTTCACAGCGTGTTACCAACAATAAATATCATCGGTATACCGCTAACATTTCATGCTAACACCGCACTAAAATAAACTCTCGTTTACAAACCGAAAAATATCATCTTCACAGCACATGTCTTGTAAAACGTTTACACCACAGAATACCTTTCGCAAATCTACAACCACCACAATATGGCCTCCCTCACCCTTATCCGGATGCGGAAGCTCCATTCGAATGGGCGAATCGCTAGGCCACGGTACACTGGTTGTTTTGTTCGGAGTAATACCATAAGTAACCATCAAGCCCCCTCGTACTTAGAATAAATTTTCAATACACGGCAACGGATCGTTAGTTCTATTCGACGGTTTTTGAGTGTTTATCCCACTAATCTTCTGAGATGGAGTGCGGTGAAGGATGTAGGCTTCAAGTTTTTCTCTTGATGTGTTTTTAATACTTTTCAAAGCGTATGATTGATTTAGTTCTGATATTGGCTCGTATTGGGATCGAAAGAAACACTGTATTACTGTTCTATTTATATCATTGTCAGTCTTGTTTTATTTAAACTAGTAAAATAAATAGGAAATGTGTTTGTTGTTTGTTTGAAAGCCACATATTTGCCCAGTAATACAGGTTTTTTTATATTACCAACAAAAAATCGGACAGCTACATAAAATGCTCCAATGTAAGTAAGATTACATCTTTATATGTTCTTGATGAATATACCTATACATAGATCCTATCTTGTGCGCCAAGGTTGTGGGTTCGATTCCCAGAGCAAATATATATATGATAATATTTATTTTTTCTGTGTCTCGGTGTTAAATATATACATTTAATTAGTATATTTGTGATACGCAACAACAACACAAGTGTTTTAAGCGACTGACCGAGGAGTCTTATTAACTACTTGACCAATTTCCGAAATTATATCATAAATAGAAAACTATGTTCTATACGGGTACCAAAAGCTATATTTCATCTTTGCATTGTCAAGGAAACACAATACCTATTCTTATAAGCAGTATTTCATATTATTGGTATACGATGTAATATTTTTATTTTGTCAATTCGGGTAATATTTAACCATTCGGATATCTTTTCTGTCCTTTTTATAGAATATAGGAATATATAGCCTTTAAAATATCACCATATAGATTCATTAAAAAAACAGTTTTTGCAATCGATTAACACCTTAATTTCGACTGAATTCGTATTATACATATCAGCCATTAGAAGTCCACTGCTGGACATAGACCTCTCCAAGAAAGGAGGTTTTTTGCCCATAATTGCCGCGCTGGGCAAGCGTGTTGGCAATCGCAGAACGCAGCAATCGCGACGGGGATGCTGCTGCCCATCCCCACCCTGTTCACTGTTTCGGATGGATATACCGCCATCTGTCGATTCTAGTACCTTTGTCGCTTCTTACGTCATATGGTGCAGTGGGCGGTACTATTCTATTCTGCCGGTACCTCACGGTACTACATACACACGGAAAAACATTTTTTTAAATTAGTTTTTGTATTTTAATCGTATTACACAAAAAAGAATATTTCAAAGTTTCCCTAAAAATTTAATGTTACCCGAATTTCTTGTACCTCGGTTGCCTGATATCCGTAACATAAGTGCTTTAAGCTACTTATCTCAGAGCCAGGTCAACTTATGATGAATTTATTTATTATTATCACCATCACGCTCGTTTATATAAAACCTAAGTGAGCTGGATGATCTCCCGATCTCCCCCCGAGGGTCCCCGATCTCTTTGCTTTATATCCCATCTCTGAGGAGCTCTGGTCGTTCCAGAAAGACTATTTGTTTTGGAAATCGCTATCTGACAGGTAAACTGCATAAAATCGTGCCGTTTCCTCTGAGAAAAATAAAAAGCCATTCTGTCGCTTGGTAACATTTCGGGATATAAATAGCCTATGTGTCTGACTATCCATAATCTCTGTACGGTTATTCCGACGAGAATCGGTAACTCCTCTATACACACTTTTGCGTTCATAATATTAATAGGAATCATTTGAAGCTATTTTTCTTTCCAGGTATCGTTTTACATATTCATAAATATTATTTTTTTTCTTGCAGTAGCGTAAAATTTTGATTTATGAGGTGGCTTTCATTGAAGAAAATCAAAACCGTTGAAAAATGTGATACCTCAGCTGATAGCGCTGTGGTATTGCCTTGACAGCGTTCGGGATAGACTGGTGATTTATCGGAGTGTTTACTGCTTGGGAAAAGGGTTCGTGAATAATTTTACTGTTTCCTTCATAAGTCATGTCGTGTCCGTGAGTTTTGTTATTATTATTACCCAGTCAACGCCGTGAGATACCGGTAGAGTAGAATAGTACCTCCCACGTACTAGGTCTCGTAAGAGGCGATTAAGGTACCAAATTATATACCGATAGATCGCGGTATATTCATCCTCATTCAGACTCAAATACACAGGGCGGAAATAGGCAGCAGCATCCCCGTCACGAAAGCTGCACTCTGCGATTGCCAAAACGCTTTTTCAGCGCGATAATTATGGGCAAATTCCTTCCTTTCTTGGAAAGGCCTATGTCCAGTCCACTTTTAATGCAGCCAATGTACGATGATGATATGATGAAAGGAAACTAATAGCGTTTACTACAAATTCAATTCTTAGCAATAACATGAAGCAGACCTCATAAAAAGATAGACTGAATTGGTAGCCCAGCGCGGTAGGTTGCCTAGCGCGGAAATTAAGGGGGAAAATTCCCCCCTTTATCGGCAAGGATTATGTCCACCAGTGGACTACCAATGACTGATATGAAAATTACTCAGTTCTCAAACGAGTAAACAGTGAGAAAGTAAGCGTAAGTGCAGGCTATAGACGCGCGTTTCAACTTAGAGATACTATTAACACGTAACATTCCTTGTAACCCGACGACACATTACCCGGTAATTTTACTACCTTTTAAATGGAAACAGAGCAATGCGAGAATTTTTATTTGGTGGAACTGAGAGTGGGGTATTTACCATTAATACATATTAGATCTTTGTCGTCTGATCGATTACCTATAACTTATTTTACTAAAAGGGTCTATTAGGTCCTGACGGAAAACCAGCGCTGCAGTTGCATCCAACTCGGTACCGCTGTAGCTTATGCTGAGGCAGGCACTTAATTCACCGTCATCTTCTCATGTTAGTCTTTTTTCACATTATCCGTTTTTTATTTTTCTTCTTCTTTACGTGCAACTTATTGTGTTGTATAAATTTTTTGTTATGATTTCATTTATTATTTGTTTGCAGTCAATAAATGTTTTTTTTTTAATTTCTTTCTAAAAGACAACAAATGTAGCCATACTTTGTAGTACGCGTGGTATGCGCTTGAGCTGCACTTTTTGGATGGATATACCGCTATCTGTCGGTTCTGGTACCTTACTCAGTTGCTTTTTGCGACAGTCGGTTTAAAGGAAAATACTATTCTACTCTGCCGGTACTTAAAATACAGAAAATAAGGTTGATTCAAATGGGTGCCGTGAGGTACCGGCAGAATAGAATTGATACCAGAACCGACAGATGGCGGTATATCCATCCGAAACAGTGCAGCTCAAATGCACATGGCGGGGATGGGCAACGACATCCCTATCGCGATAGCTGCTCTGCGATTGCCAACACGCTTGCCCAGCGCGGTAATCATGGGCAAAAACCTCCTTTTTTGGAGAGGCTTATGTCCAGCAGTGGACTTCTATTGGGCAAGATTGATATTTTAAAATATCAACCTTGCCTAATGCTTGCTATGCCATAAAAGTATTTATATTAATCAAACAATAAAAAAAAGAAACTTTACGCCAATAAGAACTAGTATCTCAGACGTACTAAGCTTCGATAGAACCTTCAGTTTTATTTTATCAATTACCTTTTTGCGTTATTCCCGACGCATCTCTCCCGTCTGGTCCCTAATGCACCTGAAGGAGTATTTAATCAGTGAACAGGCTTAGGTCCTTAAGACGAGCAAGGAGCGCTTTAATGTATTTTATTTTATAAGATCTTCTGTATTATTATAAAAATATATACTTACTAAATTAACACTTACAATTAATGAGTTAAACACACTGTATTCTTTCATAATTAAGTTGAAAAGCGGAGGCAATATATTTTTAACACTATTTAATTCACATAAATTAAAAATTGTGTAGAATGTTGGGTATTCATAAAAAGAAAAAATAGATTTAAAACAAAAAATAGGCTTTGGTATCGCTATAGTGGTTGGACTGAATTTTTCATAAGCTTTCGTATGAAATTTTCATAAATAGACAAGTAGCTCGTTCATAAAGAGATATTTTTTGAGAAAAAGATGAAAAACCATATATTATAAAGTAACACAACAAAGGGAAAAATTTACTTTAGGTTTGATAGTGCACATCATAGGAACGATGAAATTAAATTTCATTTAATAATCCAGTCATTTAGAATGGTATGAAACATATTAGGTATATCTCATAACGTAGTCTGTCTTATAACTACGTGGTATATCTGATAATAAAACTTGCTTCAAATAGAAATTTATAAATATAGATAAGCGATTAACATGGCAAAAACATAAACTTACCAAACGTAGAATAAACTTTACTAATTATTCGGTTGCAAGTCGCAATTGTCAATAAGCAGATATTTTTTTTGTTTACAAGGCAACGATCAAATCAGTTTTGTCCTATGGTACTCCAACATAGAAATCATATGAAGATTCCAGAACAAAGAGTTAATGATGGTAGCCATCGCACTTTGATACGTCACAAATGATCACCCGTGATCTAAAAGTTCGAAAAAACAGGGAGTCTTAAAGCAAACCAAGGCATACAAAGAAAGAATTCAAAAACACCCTAACCGTTCGACAAAGAAACTCCTGTGTAACCCAGACTAGTTACAGACTAAAGCTGGATTGGAAGCAGACGGAATTTAATTGTATTAAAGTAAAGTAGGATGCATGTGACGCATACCGAGCTTATCTTGAAGAGAGCTAAACATACTTATACATGTCCAAATATGGTAACAGATCGTAGTACATAAAAGGATAAAAAATGTCTGAGTCTTTAGAGCAGTTGGTATTAACATAACGATAATACTAGATCTACCGTTTAATATTGGATTTATTTAAGTTCTGTGGAGTTACTTAGATAAAAAATGAAACTAAATTTTGAGTTTTCATAGAAAACTATGTATATGCGTTCCATAAAAACACTTGACCAAACCAAAATGACGAAACGAATCAAAACACTTCCAAACTATAACGTTATTACTACACAAAATCACAAAGGAATGTATGAATAAGCAGTGGCCAGTAAATCGAGCCTCGGGCATTTCTCATTACCGAGTTTGTTGGTCGAGTTAACTCAATCCCGACCGAGGCAACTTCACTCAATGTTTACTTTATTATAGTCCGGTTACTGTATCGAGAAGTGGAGTTATTTCGCTACACATAGTTGGACAAATAATACATGTTTGCCGAGAGCGATTCTGCAAGAGTACATTCGGCACAAAGCGCTGTTCTTGCAAGTTATATTGATACATGTCAGGATACATATATATTTTTGGTTATTATGTGTGCTAACAAGCATACGGTCCGCTTGATGACAAACGAGAACGCAACCTGCCTTCTCGTTTATCATCAAGTTTCAAGTATCGCTCATATAGATACTCGTGTCATCACGGAGATATCACTAGTATGTTGCCAACCTTGTGAAATGTTACATTCACGCAGTAATTTCACTTCTCTCTCACTCTGACAGAACACAGCAATATAAACACTACTTTTTGGCGGTAGAAATAGGTGAGAGAGAGAGGTATCAATGCAGACAACCATTGTAAGAGGTCTACCTCTAGTATATATATAGATAGATAAATGTTATCAAGTTTCTTACAATAATATATCAAGAACGCACTATATAGCCCTAGTTTGCATTTAATAGACACAGAAAACGTCACGAGTTATTGGTTATTTTGTGGGATACATTTCGAAAAAAGAAGTTTACACGTCTTTCATAACTTGTAATGAAGAACCTTCTTACTGAATTTCGAATAACTTTAAAAACACTTTGCATCTCCGTATTAGGGGGGTAAATTTTCAAAAATCCTTTCTTAGGTCTCCCCTACGTTATAAAAGAAACCGTTATATATACTAGATACTTAAATATAGATACTTTAAATTCTGCATATAATATATATATATATACACAGCGCCCCCGCGGTGGTTCCATCTTCGTTTAGTTAATGAACTTTCATACGATTTTTTAAGGGTTTTTTTGAAAAATATTTTACACGTATTTCATGACTATCAATGAAGAAACTTCTTGCTAAATGTTATTCATATAACTTTAAAAACATTTCATACCAACTTTGCACGTAAACAGTACTTGGAATTCTACTGTATTTTACCCTTTTGCATTTACACTGCGCTGATTCGGAAGGATAAACCGCCATCTGTCGGTCATCATCACCTAGTACAGAGGGTAGTACTATTTTAGTCCGCCGGCACTCCACATTTTTAAATGCGAAATATGATAGTTTTAAGCGGCATTATTACGCATATAAAATAATGTTTCCCAGGTTTTCACGCTTTTCATGTTGAATTAGATTAGAATCCATTCTAGACAAAAATCGATACAATAATAAAATAGTGCTTAACTTCAAAATAGGCTACATGAAATACTGGATAACGTTCGTACGTATAAAGGAACGTACACAAAATCGATTACAACAATAAAAATGTTAAACATTTACTCTTGCCAAGTTCGTATACTGTTAGTATAGAAAGGGTCAGAATTTCCTCCTTGCCAAGTTCAGCGTTACATCACCGACCAACGGGTCCCCATTAGTTAATGTCGCCGCCATCCAAGATATTGATATTTCATATTTCATGATAAATGAACTTGGGGAGTGGGCGACTTTTACGTAAACATCGCGGTATCAACACATGGCGCTCTATATTTTGAGATCGTGTGGATTTATTTTCAGTCTAAGTATTATATAAGACTCCGTGTTAAGTCGCTAAAAGCACTTGTGTTACGGACATCAGACAACAGAGGAATCACAAATATAATACTTAAATACATACATTGAGACGCAGGACAAACACAAATATGATCATATAAATATTTGTTCTGGGTGGGGATCGAACCCACGACCCTTGGCGCATAAGATTGGATCACTACCATCTGCGCCACCGAGCCCGTCAAAAGCTTAAATTAAATAAACTAGCAATATTTTTTCTGGGGGAACTTTACATGACAGGCAGATGCGATTACACACTCACGCAGTCGGCACTCAATGTACAACTTTTCGAGTGGGTAACCCTACGTCCTGAAGAGCACCAGACCATCTTAGGGTACCTACCGGCCCCCCCTACCCTATACACCTATGTACATCCATTATTATCATCATTATGGCAGCCGTTTAAGTTCCACTGCAGATCAGAGACCTCCCCAATTAGGGAAGATTGCAAGCATAATAACTGCGCTAGTCTGGTGACTATTGCATTTGATCAAGTTCCAATACCTCGACTCTTACGACATCTACTATAGGGGACTTATTTCTACTCTGCTGGTAATCCATGGCATACATAAAAAAATATATTATTTATTTATTTCTAAGTTAGCATGCGAGTAAACGGTGTGTGTTGGTAAGCAACACTAGAGCCTATACTCGTTTATGTCATCGCTAAGATATATATATTATATTACGAAGTCAGCAAACAAGCATACGGTCCGCATCACATGTCGCCAACCCTGTGAACTGAAGATGCTATGTCAACTTTACCCAGTAATTTCACTGCCTTTCTCTCCCTTCAAACTGGAACACAGTAATGCGAATACTGCTATTTGGCGGTAGGTATATGTGAAAGTGGGGTACCAATGCAGACGACCTTTGTAAGAGATCTAACTCACGTAGAAGTTCCTCAATATCACAGAATACATTAAAATATCAACATAAGGTTAAGACCAACCCAATCAAATAATTTAAACTCACATTAGTTTGACAGCTGTCAAACTAATGTGACAGCTCTGATATTAAGTCACATTACCCAGTAATTTGTCAAAATATTTGAGTCCCACAGCCTATTCTAATCGGGATAGCGCAATGCGAATACTGGTGTATTTTTGTGGGATCTACTTTAAATATATGAGGTTTTTTCTATTATCTAAAGATAATTTTTCAAGGCTTTTCTTTCTAATAGCATTATTATACTTCCTGCATACAAATTTTGATTAAGCTTATTTAAGTTTTCTGCACGTGCAAAGTTCTTAAACAAGGGACCGAAGATAACACTAGCATAAAGATAACTGAGCTGAAAAGTTTGTATATTTACTATTAATAGGAGTTTTTATTACTTATGATAATTTATTTTTCGAGGACAAGTACAAGTTATTCAATATGATGCTACAATAACTAAAAACGGGGTAATTTTTATTTAATTTCCAAAGATAGGTACAAGATATTCAATATGATGTAACAATAATTGAAAACGGGGTAATATTTAATTAAGTCTGACAATATAAAATGTATGAGCAATATTATTGCAGTTCGTGCTAGAGCTGTGACTGTGTTCGACTGAACTTTACGTACATGTAAACATAACACAAGTGCCACAAAACAAGCAACATGATTAGATATGTCTATGTGGTGATATGGCTTTTTTTATAGTATTGTCTATATATCTGCCGTGAGGTACCGGCAGAGTAGAATAGTACCTCCCTCTGTACTAGGTGTCGTAAGAGGTGGCTAAGGTATATAGATATATCCATCCGAAACAATGTAGCTCAGAGGGTGGGGATGGGCAGCAGTATCCCCATCGCGAAAGCTGCGCTCTGCGATTGTCAAGACGCTGGCCCAGCACGGCAATTATGGGCAAAATCCGCTCTTTTTTTGGAGAAGCCTAGTAGTAGTAGTCGCCTCCTACAATACCTGGTACAGGGGAGGTACTATTCTACTCTGCTGGCACCCCGCAGTTAAAAGCCAATATCCTTTCGTAGAATTATATCAATTTAGTTGTTAGAACTTAGAAGACTACAACAACTTATATTCCCATTATGATAATATGTAACAAGGTTCTAAAACATAGCACATCAGCTGTACGAATAATTTTAACAGCTATGATTTTCATGAATTTAATGAACCAAATGCGGTCCTTTACGCTTCTTCAGTTTAGGAATAACACTACTCAATCCCTACTAATATTATAAATACGAAAGTAACTCTGCCTGTCTGTCTGTCTGTTACGCTTTCCCGCTTAAACCTCTCAACCGATTTTAATGAAATTTGGCACAAACAATCTTTACACCCTGAGAAAGGACATAGGCTATTTTGTAATACGAAATAAGGGTTGTAAGGGGTCGAAAAGGGGGATGAAAATTTGTATGGAAGTATCGCTATTTTTAGGCCATTGATTCGATATAAATAAACATGACATTCAAAGTTTATATAAGTCAAGGTAAAGAGGTATGGTACCCAACAAAACTATTTTACGCAGACGAAGTCGCGAGCGCAGCTAGTAAACAATAAAGCTTCTTGAAATTATCTAAAGGATATTGGACCCGTGACTTTGTATTGTTTAAATTTTTTTTTATTACAAATAGTTTCAAAATTACGGGTATTTTTTAATGTTACGGGGATTAATACTATTAATAAAAAGTTTTTTTAAGTATAAACTGGTCAAATACTACATTTAATAATACTTTTCCTCCTTATGTATGTTCTACTACATATACAATGGGCTTTGTTCCGAGGAATAGGAGAGTGTCTACAGTTACTTTTTAACATAGCTTCACTTGCTATCGGCAGGTACCCAACGGTTTCAGAAGTAATTCATTCCGAGTACGCTAAGGTTGTGGAAGGAGCTGCCAGCAAAAGTTTTCAAAGGCGACGACAGTATAGAGTTCTTCAAAATAGAAAAAAGTGAGTGATGCTTTAGTGTTGTACATCCATAGTCTGCGGTTACCGCCATAGATCATCCGGGCCCCGCGCTTGTTTATCACCTTTTTAGTAAAAAAAAAAGAAATACTTTCTGAGTCATAGATTCATTATATTTAACAGACGCGTCAAACATTTTTATGAGTGACCTTTCCATTAACCACCCATAACCGACAAGATCTCACCTCGGAAACCTTCACTTAATCCCTTTTAATACAAAATAATGTCAAGGAATATCACTTAAATGCTCAAGAAGTGCCACTTTACGGCTCTTCCGTGGTGTAATAGGATATTCGTTTTACCCTTTGACAAGTCGCTGAGATGTCAATTAACGCCCGCTTTGTGTAATGGCGTCCTCTCAGATGCTATGTAAATGGAGGCATTAAAAGGGGGATGAGGCCGCGTGTTGAGTGTGTTATGTATTTTTATAATCGTTGGTGATGTGTTAATTTTTTTTTAAATAACTTTCCACGATGCCGTTCCCTCACGACTTTTTCATATTAATACGAATGTATATCCTTTTTCAGCCTTAATATTTCATAGTTAAAACAAATAAACGTGGCGCCGCAGTAGAAATATATGGTTAATATCCTTTCTTTTTAAAATGCATATGTTATATATTGTATGGAACTTTTCTACTTTACCTGCAGCACACAGTACTATTGATTATTAGTGAGTTATTAGACTTTACATCATATAGCGAACTTGATTTTCATCTGCCACTTACAACCTACTTAAATATTTGAGATTTGGACTGGACTTTAGAAATCAATAAGATCAGCAGAATACAAAGGCTCATTTACAAAAGGCGTCCCAAGTTCGATCAGTATGTTCGCTTTTTCTGAAACGTCTGAAATGATTGCACTAATTTTAAAGAACTTTTATTGACAGCTGATATTGTAAGTAGAAACTTAAGCTACTTTGTTATTTATTATTCTTATAAGAGAAAAATCCGCGGATGGACGGTCTGTTTGTATGAAGAAAGTATGCATTTAAATTTTAAGATTAACTGGAACTGGCTACTTTAGATTCCGGAATACACCCGAGGCAAAAAGGGCACAAACAAACGATGTTTGTGTAATTATCATTGCAATTATTAATAACTTAATTACTTCAAAAATAAGACTTAATGCATGAAATCCCCAAATAATAATAATAATATGGTATTCCCAGATAGCTGCAACTATACCTATTATACAAAACTGCATTTTTATAGTTTCTCTCGATATAACCATCAAGTTTTGCTCATAAAAACTGGATAAAACCAAACAAACAGTAATTCCAAACACTTTTCTGATCTTGCATTTCATTGATGCTTCGATGCAGCTATAACAGACTTGTTTCCGTATACAGCCATCGATGTTTGCGGGCGTAGCATTAAAGTTGGGATGTTATTGCAGTACGTATTTATGGAGGTGTGAAATAAAGTAGGAAGGTATAGATTGTCCAATGCTATGTTGCGTTCAAAGGTAAGGTATAAAGGTAAAGAAATTTCATTAGAAAACTGCTTTAGAAAACTTGAAAGAATTCTTAGTTTAATGGAAAAATATTATTTCTGTACTAATTTAATAAAGAAAATAAAATTATTGTTTGTTTGTTACGACTTAACTAGAAAATGTCTGAGAATAAATAAAAAAATTACTTATTATTAGAAAGCTGCATCTTCACTGTTTATTAGTCTATATTATGTTAGGTGCCATAAGAATAGGCTAGACCTAGTTTAGGTACCTAAGTATCAAAATGTATTTTAGTTTAAGTTACCTTTTGTTGTTGAATAAAGTTATTATTATTATAATTATGTTAATAAATAATTATCATATCAGCTATTGGAAGGCCACTGCTGAACATAATAGGAATTTTTTTGCCTATAATTGCCACATTGGACAGTTGTGGTGGCAATCGCAGATAGTAGCGCCGCGTAAGAAATGCTACTGTCCATTCCCGCCCTGTTTATTTGAGATATACTGTTTCAAGTGGATAAACTGCCATCTGTCGATTTCGATACCTCAGTCACCTCTTACGACACCTGGTACAGGGAGAGGTACTATTTTATTCTGACAATACTTACGGCAAAAAATGATTAGTCGCACTAAAATGGAACCATATAAACAAAATTTTTATATTTCTATGTTTGTAACAAATATACTTTCAAACTATTTGGCCAATATCTGAAATTTATTTCACTATAGAAAGTTAGAAAAGAAACAAATGCAATTTTTGCTATATTCTTACTGGATTGAGATCTATACGAATGGAGCCGCAGTGTTGCTAATATTTAAAATATTTTTAATGACTTTAAAAATCAGTTAAAACATTTTTAACATTTTAGTAGATAACATCACAAATTAAAAATAAACAGCGGTAGCGTCAACCTTACGACGTCAAAGTTTTGTATAAATGTATTTAAGTATTACATTTGTAATACCACTTGTGTGATATCCGTATACACAATTACTTTAAGATTCTTATCACCGAGTTCGAACAATGTGTGAGATGTCGTGTGAATTTATTATTATTATTATCGATCCAAAGATGAGAATATAATAAACAGACAGTTGCCGCGACGACCTCCCGAATCCATTTGCATTTCATCGATGATATTATACCGTTATAACACGAGCAGACCATAACGGTGGCTCGCAGTCTCTACATTAGAGTTCATACAACTGTTATACCGGGCTTTAAAAGCACTGTCTAAAAGCTATAGGAGTGTAACACGTGAATTAAATAGAAAGGATTGTATAAAGGTGAACAACATAGCATTGAATTGTAGACGGGCCCGATGCCGCAGATGTATGTGATCCAGGTGTGATCTTGTACGCAAAAGGTTGTGGGTACGAGTCCCAAAATTATTTATATGATGATATTTATGTTTGTTCTGCGTTTGGTTGTGATATATATTTATTTAAGTAGTATATTTGTGATTCCTCTGTTGTCTTATGTCCGTAATACAAATACTTTAAGCGACTTATCACGGACTCAGGTTAATTGTGGAAATTTATTATTATTATCGAGAGATCAGGAATTTAATACTTTGTATGAGACTGGAAACTAGGAGAAATATAAGTCAGATATCTTTTATCACTTATTATTAGTGATGATAAAGCACATTCAGGTACTATAAGCATGTGTCTAAATACGCTCATATGTAAATGAGAGGATGTATGGATAACTCTTTTAACGTTATTCTTTTGTTTTTCTCATAAATTATTTCTTTATTTAAAATTTTTGATAAGCATATGCGAGTTTGTAATTGGCTGTAGCGGTTGAAATGTACAAACAAATATATTTAACTTATTGTAAAATGGTTCTGAAATGTATTAAAGTAATAAATAAATCCTTTTCTATTGATGATATTAAAATTATATAGTTGTGATGTGGAGAGAAACAAAACGAACGTCACTTTTTATATCTCAGATAATAAAAAGTCTCTATGAAACCAACCGCGAAGGTTTAATTTCGTTTAATATTCGCACCTCTTTTATCTTCATTACGCCTTATAATAAGGATTTTGGAAACTTCTGATTAACACATTCATTTCATTTATACATTCATTCATTAAGCTAATATTTAAAGAGTCCAGGTCATGTTAACTCGAGTGAACCGGTTACTAAATAACTATATAAATTATAGCTATATCTTAATTTTGTGTTTTGTTTACCATCTAACTAACCATCATTAAATACATATTAGTTACAGCATATGATAGACAACTTTTTTCAGATAGAATTCACATCACATCCTTATCATAAAAATGAAGATTTTTCCCTATAAATTAAGGTTTTTTGCCCTTATTTGCCGCGCTGAGCAAACTAGGTGACAACCGCACGGAGTAGTTTCGCGCTAAGATGCTGTTACCTATTTCCGCAATATGCAATTGATCTACGCTGTCTCTGAAAGATATACCGCCATGTGTCAGCCCGGGTATCACAAGTGACCTTTACGATAACTGCAAACTGATTAAAAGCATCATTTAATTTAAATTAAGCATCAGTAAAGTGGTCATTTGTATGGTAATTTAAGCCTAATTTAGGCGTACTTAGGTGAGGTTCACTATAGGCGAAAGAAATAACTAAAGAGTACGTTATGATAAAAGAACTTACCTCAAATTATAACAAAACTTATTATATCAAATTGTAACAAAAATCAGACATATATTTTCCTGTCTATATGTCTATTTTTATATTTTTAAATATAAAAAAATGGTGTCACGGTGTTTGTCTAGGATGAACATCTAAACCACTAAATAGAATTTAATCAATTTTTGCTTACCGAGTACAATTCGATTCAATTTAGGAGATTGTTTATTATCAAAATGTTACAAATGATTCTCGCAATATTTTTTCATTGTAAATATTTATAATTGATGTTTATAATCCGTTCAGTAATTTTAATGTTCACCTCAAACGAACAACGCGCATATATTTTTTATATATATACAGTTATATTCATCGTAAATCAATAAAACACGTATTGCCTGTTATCACAGACCCTTAAGTGGTTATTTCAGGTTAAAAATCCTATTCCACATTTCGAGCACGGCATAGCACTAGCAATACGATATTCGGAATCCATTTACATTTTAGCGGTACTATTTTAAAGCCGTAACACGTATGCGCTATAAACAGGCAGTCCGCTTCTGTCGCAGATGTTCGCGCAGCGCAATCCAATCGCAAGTACTTGAGATTTACCTTATTATTGCGGGTAGATTGCATAAAATATAAATAATATTTACTAGAAAAAAAATTAACTTGCCTCAGGCAGGCAGCATGAGATAAGCCTATTTTTTTCTAATTAAATTTTATCTTAAATAAATATTATATAAACTACGTTAAAAAGTGAAGGATGCCGCTTTTTAATGGTGAGTAAATTTTAAAATACCTCAGTAAGTTTAAAAAAAATTAACTTGTCTTAGGCTTCCGGTGGGCAGCCTGAGACAAGTTGATTTTTTTCTAGTAAATATTATATTTAATATAATTTAGTATTAAACCTCTAAAGTAGATTGCATTAGGAATTAAACAAAGGGAACAAAGAATAATTATAAAAATAAAATTTTAAAAAGATCAAAAGAAAACACCTTGTAATAATGATAAATGTAAGGTTCTTATGTTATTGATTATTTTTACTCCACATAAATATAGCCGTGAGGTACCGGCAGAGTAGAATTGTACCTCCCTCTGTACCTCCCTCTGTACCTACTAGGAGTCGTAAAAGGCGACTGAGATACCAGAACCGACAGATGGCGGTATGTCCATCTGTCGGTTCCCCCATTCCCATTTCCCCTTTCTTGGGGAGGGCTATGTTCAACAGTGGAAATTCTATGGCTGATATGGTGACGACGATAAGTATAGTATATATGTACCTATCTATGTAAATATAGCTAAATATTTTAATATATTAATATAAAGTATATTTAAAATATAAATATATTTATCTGAACCCTGGCAGTGGCCCGCATTACATTGTAGAACTTTTATACTAACTTTGAACTTCCATTATACCACCTTAAGGGATGATTTTTGTAAAAATATATAACCTTTATATTGAATTCATTCGAATAACTTAAAAAACAGCAAAGTTTCATACTCACGATTCACCCCCGTTATACCCCCTTAGAAGGTGAAAAGGAAGCCTTACGCAAAATTTTATGTTTCTAACCCTTATATTTTAGGTCCTGCGTTAATATGTCAGTCATTGAGTCAGTCAGCCTTTCATTTTTCATATAAAGATAATTAAATTCGGTACTAAATTTTTTTAGTAAATGTACAATCATCTATACTTACTACTTCCTTTATTTTTTTGTGTTTTAAAGACTTAGCATTTAAATTGATTGAAGTCTGCATGTTAATAGGATATGCAGTAGTAGTATAGTAGCAGTAGTATAGTACTTCCCTATGTACCGTATAAGCCAACTTGGGCACCGGAACCAAGCAGATGGCGGTATATCCATTCTCACTCATTTACGAGTAGCTCAATACAAGGCGGGAATAGGCAGCAGCATTCTCGTCACAAAGTTTCACTCTTCGGTTGCCACCAGGGCTGCCCGTTGCGGCAATTATAAGCAAAACTTCCAAACGATTATAAATAATATATTACTTCGCGAGGTTAATGTTTACCTGTGGGCGTTTAGTTGCTGATACGATGCTTTCATCGTATCAGCAACTAAACAATAAATGCAAAAAGTAATTTTTTGGGACCGTATGCAATATATATATATATTTATTTGTCGAAGAAGGCTAGCTACCATTATAATGTGCAAGCAGGCCACGCGGCGGCGGGTGAGGGGGAGGTGGGCCTCGCCCCACCGCCGTGCTTGCCACTACCACTCGCGAGTGTATCTTTGCGAGGTACCATGCCGCGCGGCTCAGACGCGAGGTCGGCTCCCTACGGAACGGTTGAATACAGCGTGCTATTTTTTAAAGTAAAAATATAATTTATGCCGAAGTCCATTGACCCATTATTTTAAAAACATTATTTTTTTCACATATTATTTAAAAAAAAATCGTATTCACGATTATACAATAACATAAACTAACGTGAGCAATCAAAAAATAATCTCGATAGAGTTTCCGACAACCAGAACGAAGTCACAGCTAGTTGTATATATGTCTGTTTGTTTGTTAAGAAGACCTTAGCTTACTGTTATGAATTTTGACTACGTTAGTCGTATAAAAATTAAAGTCATTTATAACTCTACTCGGGCAAAGTCGCGTGTACAGCTAAATGATAATAAATAGGGACAACACGCGTACCAACCAAAGAGAGCATTCAAAAAGCAAAACACAATTTTAAAGTTATCCATACTCGTAACAAATATGACGAATCGGTATTAAATTTAACTAGTGTGCCATAATCCGCAAATAAAGAAAGAAACGAGTAAAAATAATTACCAGGATTACATCAATATCAGCAGCTTTAACCGAATAATAAACGTCCTCATTAACTCCTGCATCAACTATAAATCTCGTCGAACATCCCTTTATTGCGTTATTTACCGGTTTTTGCAAGCGGTACCCGTTGTATATCACGACTGTATGGCACGTGGTAGCATGCGACACGCCATTTTGAAAATCAAAGACGAATTCTGTAGGACCCGCTTACATCATTGATTTATTTTAATATTAAATAAATATGAATGGGTTCCGAGTACTATATTTTTATGCTATGTTATTATATCTATTATGCTCACAATAAAACTATTTTTTATCAGCTTAAAATGATTTTTCTTGAGAACGGTTGCCGAATGAAATATCGAACAAAAAAGGTTAAATAAACCGCGTTTTAAAGCATTCAATACAGTAGTATTTTTCAATGAAAAAGTGATAGAATGTACATATCTTTTAATACATGAGGCAGACTTTATACAAATGTCGTCTGCATTTGTACCTCACTCTCACCTATTTTTACCAAATAACAGTGTTCGCATTGCAGTTTACCAGTTTTAAGGGTGGGTAAATTCCTGGCTTAAGTGACAAATAGCTTCAAGTCACAAGAATGCCAACGCACTAATGATATCCTTGTGATATTACGAGCGTTTATAGGCTGTAATCACGCAGATTTTAAGATTGTTTGTCGACCTAGTCTAATAAAAAAATCTATTATTCTTTTATGCTAATAAAAACTCGTCATCATTATAGTGGCTGTGCTATGTCTACAGCTGGATACTTCACTTCTGCTTACTTCGTCCACTGGTGTTGTACTTACGGCTCTAGTAATCATTAGATGTAACGTACCTAGAACAAAATAAAAATGTATTTAATTATTACAAAAGTACCGCTTTATGAAAAAAAGGATTAAGTCAGGCTTCTTCTTTCTTATTACTCCGAGTCCAGAAGTTACAACATTAGATTTCTATACTCTTATCTCTCAAACACAACAAAAAATAAAGCAGAAATCATTAGTCAAAAGAAAAATTGATTTTCCCTCAGAAAGAATCCCCTACCACATCTCATACAAACAAACCGAACGATCTTTGTGAACTCCAATTAACGCTTCCATACGGCCTACTCCGTCTCAGTTTAACTTCCGACCTTAACTCGTTTGGAGAAAGATCATAGTGGGGTAACCTCGAGGCATATACAGATGGAGAGAAGCAATTAAGGGAAGCATTCTTGGACCGGTGTTATTCCCCACAACTTCTACTATAAAGCTTGACAGTTGTTATGAATTGCCTGCAAGGTGTAACAATGCTGCTTTTAATTAAAAATTATTGGTGGAAGTTTCGAGAATGCTCGCACTTTCTCCGCTCTCGATTTCGTTTTTTCAATTTATTTTTTATTGTTGTTAATATTAGGTAATTATAAGTTGGTCTTTGGTGTCGGTGAGAAGTACTGGAATGTATTTTTAATTGAATAATATATTACATCGCATTTCACTATATAGTATAAAACAAAGTTCCTTCCGATGTCTGGCTGTACCTATGTAAGCTTCAAACTACGTCACGAATTTAGAAGCTATTTTCATAGATATGATGATACAAGAGGAAGGTTTATAAGGTATAATATAGCAGAAAAAAGTTTGCTTGTTCAATAACATTGCTGGCTGAACACGACGAGATAGATCAAAATAATGTACTACAGTGTTGTACACCATAAAAATTTCTAGAAAAAAGTCCATAGCAAATGCAAATCTCTTAGGGATAACTCACAATCACCACTTTGTATTATTGCACACAAAGCCGGGGCAGGTCGCTAGTACTGTTAATAAAGTTTAGTAGAACAATCTAGTAGGATTTTGCCCATAACTGTACTGCACTTCGTAGTGCAAGCGGAGATTTAGTACAATAGTTTCCATTTTATAAAAAGCCTGTTAAGTAAGATTTAGACTCACGCACCGATAAGTTACAATACTTAAAACCATTTTTATGAATGACCTATCATAAGAATTGAGTTCCAAAGACATTTCCAATATTTAATTTATGTATTTGGTGAGTATTCTAAATATTTATGGTTGCCGGATTTTTGCTTTATTGGAGACTACAACATTTCTTTAAACTGAATGCCTTTGGCATAAATCCAAACTGTAGCATATTCTCAGATGAAGTCGCGGGTGATCGACTGGTAACTTTATAATATATAGTTTATTGGTAACTGGTATATACTGGTATCTTTATACATAGGTATTGATTATTATGATATGTACAAAACATCAGTTAATTACTGAGGTTTTATGATACCAGTAAAATTAGACGTACTAAAGGATCACACATGAAGTAAAACTCATAAAAAGGTCGTATGCATTAATACCTCATTCTTACCTATTTTTGCCGCCAAATAGCAGTGTTCGCATTGCTGTGTTCCGGTCTGGAGGGTGAACGCAATAAAATTACTGGCAAACGTGAATAATATCTTAAAATCACATATTAGTGATATCCTAGTGATATTACGAGCGTCTATAGGCTGCAGTGACGCTTACTATCTAGCGGACTGTATATTTGTTTGTCGACCTGGTCTAATAAAAAAAGCTAAGTATTTAAAACTAGCAGCGCATCGCTTTATCAGTCGAATAGTATTCGTTCTCTTAAAATACGGGGGTAAAATATTATATACTATTATATATTATATACGGGGGTAAAATATTATATATTATATACGGGGGTAAAATATTATATATTATATACAGGGGTAAAGTATTATTAATATTATTAATATATATTTATTAATAGTTTCTGTAACTTGTTTATAAAGTATCTAAATATTGAAATCATTTTTGTAATTGTTAATCACAATCATACAAAAATTAAAATATTTTTATAATGCTGGGCATAGTGACATAGCAAATTTATCATATTATTATTATTTATTTTACTAGTTGCATTATCTACTTCAACCATCGGGCAAAACAGAATAGACGGTGCAATACACATAGATAAATTAAGATCAAAAATACTAAATTATTTATAAAAAATTATATAAATACCTATTAGAATAACTAAACATACATAAATACATTATTGTACTATTATTATACTGATATGAATGATTGTATTATTTTTATTTGAAGTACAAATCAATGGTAATGGTATAAACTTTAGAGTAAAAATCTCATGTCAGCCATCAAGTAGTTGCATTAGTCGGCACACCTTGTCCAAATAAAATAATCGTTATTAACATAGGGCAGCCGAAGAAATTCAACTGATGGACATAGACCTCCCCAAAATAGTGGGAATTTTGCCCACAACTAGTAGCAATCGCAGAGTTTAGCTCCGTGATGGGAACGCTATTGCCAATCCCCGCCCTACAGCATTTGGGTTACGTTGTTTCAGGATATATCGCCAAATCCGGTACCTCAGTTGCCTCTTTTTTTTCTATTATGAAGACGGCAAAGAAACATACGGTCCGCTTGATGGTTGATGTGACCTCAGCTTATAGACGTTAGTGTCATCACAAGGATATCACTAGCGTGTCGCCAACCGTACGAACTTAAGATATGTCTCAATTACTTATCAATTTCACTGCCTCTCTCACCCTTCAAACCGGAACACAGCAATGCAAACAGTGCCATTTGGCGGTAGTAATATGTGACAGTGAGAGGTATTATTTAACTTTGCTGTTACTGAATTTCTTACTATCCTAAGGTATAATTATTAAATTTATATCTTATAAAACCTTTTATTAAATAACGCATTTAAATTTTTCAATAAAAACACAATCTCTCCATTAATCTAACTTCAAATAAGGCTATTCACAACACGTATTGTTAAACCCAGATTTAATTTCCTCCCGAGTCATAAGAAAAATCTCTTTTCCTTATAAATAGCGGAACAATGCGATCCCCCTGGATGCAGCCCCTCGCTGCACTATCCGGGAGTGATT
>JACJUM010002929.1:13229832-13458968 GCA_020976665.1 Heortia vitessoides
CCAGTACTTTTTAAGTTTATTCGCTACATACAAAAATACAAATCTTTCCTCTATATAATATAAGTGTAGAAGTGTAGATTATTGACGATTCGAAAAAGCTTGCAATGGACCTACTTAAATAAAGAATATTTTAATATGATTTGAAATGACGATAGTGATGAAATTTCATGTATTTACAAGGTTAGTCTGAGAATCGGCTGCTAATAATTTTTCATGCCCTTAAGTGGTTAGGGTGGTCAACTTCTCTATTTTTTATTACAAGTCCTCAAAGTCATTAAACTTTACATGGCAGAAAACGCTTACCGGGTCAGCTTCGAAAGCTATATTCTTGTAAGATTAGGTTAAGTTAGGGTCAATGGTATTTTAGCACCGATGCCGGGAAAAGTTTAATTTACACCAACCCCTAGGTGTTGCAATTTTTAATCTAGGTTCCAAGTAGTTCGCATAACTTTAGTTTAAGGAATTATATAAGGCCGGCAACAACAACTACTCGTAGTAAGGTACCCCCAACTTAATGAGCTATAGAATACGTAACTCTGATGACCCCTAGAGTCATCAGGGTCATCTATATTATATATAATATTAGTACATGCGAAATTATCGTTCTTGTTTATATTAGTTATATTTACTTTTTGACAATTATAACGTGATTGTAATGTACCTATGATAATGTAGTTTCATAAAATTGACGGGCCCGATGGCGCATATAGTAACGATCCTATCTTACGCGCCAAAGGTTGTGGGTTCGATCCCCACACAGAACAAATATTTATATAATTATAATTGTGTTTGTTTTATATCTGGGTGTTTAATATATGTATCTAAGTATTATATTTGTGATTCCTCTATTATCTGATGTCCGAAACACAAGTGCTTTAAGCGACTTATTTCTGAGTCAAGTCAATGTATGAGATATAGTGTTAATTTATTTATATAATTAATTCCTTTATATTTTACAGCCTCCAAAAACATCACCAACTTCCGCATCAAACGTTTCATTTCGAGCCGGGAATGGACAAACGTCATTTCCGCCGAAGAATAAATATTCCCGGATATACAAGGAATGTTCCAGCACAAACGGGGGATATTTGCGAGGGAGAACTAACAGCTTGCTTTTGTTGGACGACAATACCGCATAGCTTTAGCCTTTAGCAACTGCACGACACTGTTTTGTGTGTTTTAGCGGAATGGAGCTATCTTTGTACCTACACGGTGCAAGTGATGTGAGCTTGATCTAATATTTCAATTACTACAGCTGATGTTCGAGGTACATTCTGAAATTCAAATAGGAAATAATATTTACTAGCGAAAAATTAACTTGTTTCAGGCTTCACACGGGACACGAGCCCGCAGGGGGCACCGGCCGGGGGGGGGGGGGGGGGGGGCGTGGTTGTGTTACCGACACCTCAGCCAAATTTTTCCTAGTGCTTTATGTACTTATAAATTAGCGCTAATATTTCAGTCAAAAAAAATGGACCAGCTCGATTTTGCAGATATTAGTGATCCTGTCATGGGTTCGATCACCCGGGACAAGCATTTATATAATGACATTTGTGTTTGTTCTGTGTCTGGGTGTTGAAAATATGTATTTAAGAATAATAATTGTGACTCCTCTTCTGTTTGATTACCGTAATTAGTGTTTTAGACGACTTAGGTCAATACATGAGATATGGTGAACAATAGAAAAAAAATGTGATTATCTACAAACAACGGGCCCGATGGCGCAGATGGTAGTGATCCTGTCTTGTGTACCAGGAGTCGTGGGTTCGATTCCCACCCAGAGCAAATATTTATATGATGATATTTGTGTTTGCTCTGTGTATGGGTGTAAAATATATGTATTTAAGTAGTATATTTGTGATTCCTCTGTTGTCTGGCATTCGTAACACAAGTGCTTTAAGCGACTTACCACGGAGTCAGGTCAATGTATGAGATGTTGTGGGAATTTATTATTATTATTATAAATTAAATGTGAAACTTTTTACAAGTTTGAAGCAATCGATAGAAGAATCAGTAATTTAATTGCTATTAAGGTTTTATGCATTAAAAATGCTTAGTTATATTTAATATTACGGAAAAAAAGTATTTTTGAAGGAGGTTTGGCGAAATAAAGCACGGATATTGTACTTAAATAGTTTACACTTAACGTGTATATATATATAAACTTAACACCTAATTTCGTGTAAAAACGTGCATTTCACAACCTTTAATTGAGTGCAAGAAGTTTATTTGAAAAAAAAACTTATATAAAAGAACTATTAAATAAAAGCATCTAATAGAGATTATCTCACAACACAAGCAGCTATTTTTAAAGACAATGCGACAACAGGCGAATGTAGACTTTAGAACAATAATAGCCTAAAACTGTCCCACTTACATTGCTCTCGAAGTCTCGTATCCTACTTCCGAAATAGGACAGATCTTAAAATATCGCGCATGGAAATAAAAACCGACTTGTTCTAGAACGAAATTCGCTACCATTTGTCTTCAAAGGTATTTTACGAGATCGCGAGTGCTCGTGTTTTCTTTTTATGGTAGATGAAATAATCATGTATGTTTTTATTAATTCGTTTTTTCAGACGATTTTAATGTTTGACTAATTTTCATGATAATGTTGTTTAATTAACTTGAGAGCGCCTCTATGGCCGGGGCTTGGCTTGAGTAGACATCGTTGGAGGATAGTTGCTCATTGTTCTCAAAAGAGAAGGATTGTGTAACTATCCGACTGCATTATTGCGGTTGGAACCTCGTGGCCGTGGGGTACCGGTAGAGTAGAATTGTACCTCCTTCTGTACCATGTGTCGTAATAGGTGACTAAGGTACCAGAACCGATCGATCGCGGTATATCCCTCCGAGACAGTGTAGCTAAAAATGCATAGGGTAGGGATAACCAGCAGCATCCCCATCGCGAAAACTGCGTTCTGCGATTGCCAACACGCTTGCTCCGCGCGGGAATTATGGGCAAAATATGCCTTCTCTTCCAATGGCCGGTATGATGATGATGAAGGCTCGCTCAAAATACGGGGAACACGCTTGTTCGCTAGCTAGCGCGGTGTACTGCTTTACGAAAATAATGTGTGTGAACTGTTTGTGTTTGTGGAGAGCCAGGACAGACATCGGACAATATTGGAATCACAAATATACTACTTAAATACATATATTTCACACCCAGACACAGAGCAAACATAAATATCATCATATAAATATCTATCCTGGGTGGGATCGAACACACGACGTTTGGCACACAAGATACGATCACTACCATCTGCGCCATCGGGCCAGTCGATGTAATAATGTTTGACGAGTTAGTGATATAAAAAAATCGCAATATTGAGACAGAAGCTCTTTCACATTTTTAATATTAGTATGAATTCTTTGTAGATGACCGACACTTGAAGTAAGTAGACAAAATAATACAATAGCACTACATTGCCACTTCTCAACAAGATTTGACAAGACTAAAGAAAATAAAAAAGCTGCCAACTGAAGAGGGAGCCGACTGTGCGTAAACAATCGCTTGTGATCTTTTGTTTTCTGTTTTTATCAAATTTTTGAAAATAATTGTAATTTATCAATGAACAATGCAAATTTGCATTGTTCATTGATAAATTACAAATAAAGTTGCTAACAAAGTTTTTTACCAGGTCCAATAACAAGCATGAATGCGTCACCGCAATATTGTCACAATGATATCACGACCGCGTTGTCAAATGTTATTTGGCAGTAGAAAAAAATGAGAGTGAGATACCAATATAGACGAAAGTTTTATTATAAATATTTTTATGAGAATTTCCAGAAAATAAGTTTTTGAAAAATATAAATCACGCTAAAAAGCATTTAGTTTTACTTAGGTTATATAATTTTCCAATGAATGTTTTTAATTTACACCACTAATGGCATCAAAGCCAGTTGGCTTTAATTTGCCTTAAGAGTTGAGTAGCGCTATTGAGTAAAACATTTTCAGTAATCAGTGCAACTGAAGGCCGAATTAATACATTTTGCACATAATTGCCGAGCTGGGCTGGACAAATATCAAAGAATAGCTTTTTAACGAGAAACGACGTACGTCGGGGGTGAAAGGGGGCGGAGATGGTACCATTCTACTCTGTTTGTACACTGCGGCAAATAATTATTTGGTTTAATAGAAATATCACGGTGCACCAGACACAATGGTAGGGGCTTAAGTTAGGTACCTTAGTACGAGCTCGTGTTATCTAGGTTACATACGAAGACTTCGAGAACGGTAATATGAAAACTTGGACCAGCAGAGACTGAGATTACTTTCGGTTTGATAAATTTCCCTCGTATTTCGGTTAGTTTACATCACTGTTTGATAGTTGTTCGCACGAATATTTTTTTTCAGATAATATTATAGTAATACTTTAACTTCTTTCACTAATCCTTTTTTAGTATCAAGTATCGTAAGAGGTACCTGAACCGACAGATGGCGGTAAATCCATCCAAAATGGTGAACATTAAATGCACATTGCCGGAATGGGCAGCCTCTTTCCCGCCGCGTGGCCACGCCTATGTTTATTTGCCGTAAGGTACCGGCCGAGAAGAATAGTATCTCCCCCTGTACCAAATGTCGCAGGCGACGACTTGGTACCAGAACCGTACCAGCGGTATATACATCCAAAACATGCACAGGGCAGGGATGGGCAGTAGCATCCCCGTCGCGGTAGCTGCACTTTGCGATTGTCAACACGCTTGCCCAGCGCGGCAATTATGGGCAACATTCCCCCTTTCTTAGGGAGGCCTATATCCAGCAGAGGACTTTCAATCGCTGGTATGATGATGACATGATGATCCACATGCATATAGAAGACATAGTTAATTACAGAAGAAAGAAAGTTAAAGAGATATATAATGCTCCTTCCAAGAATGAATCAGCTCATGCATTTAGGAAACACTAATTAACTCATAGCGTCACACACAGTTAAATTGCGTACAGACTGCATAGAAAAGGAAGAATCAACTATAAATCCCGGACAATTCTTAAATTATTGGCAACTATAAAGGTCTCTTACACCTTTTGTAGTACCAGGGCTACGTCTACTCTAACAGATACGGATATTCTTTATTATATAACAATTAAGCACACAGTCTGCGTGATGGTAAGCGGTACCATAGCCAACCCTGTGACCTGAAGGTATTATGTTACATTACCCTGTAATATCACTCTGCCCTTTAAACTGGATTACAGCAAATCGAACACATAGGTGAGAGTAAGGTACCTTTGTATGAGGAGGTACCTTTGAGAAGGTGGAGAACCTTTGTCTAAGGTCTACTTCTAATAACTTCTATCCATATTAAAAAAGAAAAGGCAGTAGTGTGTTATTACGTGTAGTATAACGTGAACAAACGTTATGTTTCTTCCTGACTCTAACCGTATTTTATCGAAGCTAAACTCCTTAATATCTGCTTTATTGTTCTTACTTAATTAACAATATATACCTTGCCCTAAGAAAACTAACCGTTAATTATATAACTCACGTTACCTTGTAATAAAAAGTAAGCAACACATTGGGGGCAATTACAAGTAAATTAACAATAAACTGCTCGACCAAATATATAAAAAAGTCGGGAAGAAATATATAGGTCATTAAAAGAAATACAAAATCTTTCATTAAAATATTTGATGTAGAATTATTATCTGATGTAGAAAGTATGTCTTGACATATACTCACTTGAAAACTGTTCCATGTGTCAATATTTTCTTTTTGTTTATTTGAAATGTACAAGGAATTCATAAAATTTATCAACAAAAATTACCTGAAAATTACCTGAATATTGTCCGTACTCTTTTTTTCGTCTCTTTTGTTCCAATTACTAAACTTTTCACTAAGTTAATAAACGAACTTAACAGTCTTTGAGTAAATTGACTAAGTCCATTCTACGTAAGAATATTGAGTTTCATAATTCAAAATAAGTATAAACTAAATAAAATATTCTTATAGCATTAGGAATTCAGTGTCAGCTATAACCAATTTTTCATCATCATAGCAGTCGTAATATGACCACTACTGGAAGTAAACCTTCCCGAGGAAGGAGGAATTAGCCGATTATTGCCACGCTGGGCAAGCATAATGGCAATCGAAGAGCGCAGTTTTGCGACGGGCTTGCTGATGCTCATCCCCGCCCAGTTGTATTTGAGCTATACAGTTTCAAGTGCATATACCGCTATCTTTCTATGGTTATCCAATTGGTTCCGATTTTGAAGGGTGAGAAAAGCAGTAAAATTGCTAAGTCACAATGTTGGCAACGCGCTAGTGATATCCTCATGATATTATGAGCGGCCGCGATGAAGCTTACTATCACGCAGAGTGTATGCTTGTTTTTCGACTTGGTCTAATAAATAAAATAAAAAAACCTTACGTCTGGGTATTGCAACGAGTTCTTTAAATCAATAAAATTAACAGCATCTATAGCAATAACGCCGTTGAAAAATATGTTTCACCATGAGTGAACTGTGTATTTGTTTGTCTCATTATCATCATCACCATACCAGCCATTAAAAGTCCACTGTTGGACATAGGCCTACCCCTATACATCTATATCCTATAGAACAACATACCTCCTTTCTTGGAGAGGCCTATATACAGCAGTGGACTTCTAATGGCTTGTATGATGATAAAGAAACTACAGTCACAAGTCTGCACAATAACACGCAGATGCTCCCAGTATGTCTCCATCTTAAGGCTTAACCCATAAAGTAAGTTCGCAACGAGTAACGTTGCAACGAACAAACTTGCCGAATTACAGTTGTTCTGTTTGATTGAGGTCGAAAACTTTAGGCTGTATATTAGCTGTGTAGCATGACTTAACGCATTAACCGAGCCAAAGTTTTTATTTGGACTGGTATAAAGGTTATACCGTCATACCCAGTATAACCATGGCAATGGGGCCAGTCCGCTCATTAAGACGTGTTAGAATTCCTTTTCACTGCTGGCTTGCCTAAAATCACTGGGCGCTCGTCTTTTGTTCACTTTATCAATAGGTGACTTTAGTACTATCTTTAATAGTGACTATATCGACTCGAAAAAGTATAGCTCAAATGCAACAAGACGAGGCTAGACGAGGCAGTAGCAGCTACGTCAAGAAGCTCTGCGGTTGTCACCACGACTGTTTAGAGAACAATCATTATCATCATTTATATCAGCCATAGAAAGTTGTCCACAGTTAATCATAGGCCAACACAAGATTAAAGTCTTCTGTTTTTGCCCATAATTGCCGCGCTGGGTGAAGTGGCAATCGCGGAGCATAACATTGCCACGAGGATGCAGCTAACCCATCTTCATCCTGTAGTATTTAAGCTGCGCTGTTTCGGATGGATGTATCGCCATCTTTTGGTTTCTGTACCTTAGTTGCATCTTACGACACCTGGTACAAAGTGAGGTACTATTCTACTCCACCCGGTACCCCAGGGCGAAGAAAACAATCTTAACTAGCAATTCTTTTGGTAGAAATTCATTACCACTAATGAACGTTAACAATCCTTTTCATAAGTCGTCATAATGAGAAGCTGATGAAGAAGATATCGTTGAGATGTTCAGATCTTGTAATTTCGTTGTGAACCAAATGTGTTCATTTAAGAAATATTATTTTATTTTCGTAAACATTATCACCGTATCAAGGATTAATACTTCAATACTACATTAGAATGTGTCATCATCATGTTATCCGTTGTCTTACATCACCGCGCTGGGCAAGCGTGGCGATTACAGATCGTAGCGACGGACTGCTGACCATCCCTGCCATATGCATTTAAGCTACGCTGTTCCGAACGGTTATAACGCCATCTGTCGTTTCCTCGCCTCAGTCAGTTTTCTGATATGATCCGAGCGTGTATGTAACCCAAACCTTTGCCTAAGTCACTTTCGATGTTTAAATTAAAGCAGTTAAAATATCAAGTAGTTATTTTTATTAGTTTTGTGTATTGAAAAGATGAAAAGAAGTGCCGTGAGAAACCGGCAGATTAGAATAGTACCTCCCTCTGTATCGTGTGTCGTAAGATTCTGGTAGAACCGACAGATGGCAGTATATCCATCCGAAACAGTGTAGGTCTAACGCACAGGGTGCGGGTGGGCACTAGCATTCCTGTCGCGAAATTTGCGCTCTACGTTTACCAATACGCTTGCCCAGTGCAGCATTACGGATAAAATGGCGTATATCCAGTGGTGGACTACCAATAGCAGTAATGATGATATAAAAAGATTGAAGATTTTTAGACATTTCTTTTAAGGTAGCATTCACTTCTCAGAACAAAAACATATACTAGGAAAAATCCGACCTAAGATCTCGGTAGCTCAACAGTTCCCCCTCGGAAAGGGGACACTATAGACTAACTGTTTTGTTTTAGAAATCATTATCTTTAGTACAAAATTAATTCACATCATTAGCTATCACATTTTCGAACAAGTTTCAATTGCATTGAACTGAAAGTAATTGAAAACAACATCCCATTAAAACCGCCTCAAACCGTCAGAAAATAACTCAAACTCCATATTAAATCCCTTAATCTATCTGTAAAACTGTATCAGTTATTCGTAACTAAGTTGCAAGTTGTCGAACTGTTTAAAGTTTATAACTGGATTGCCCCGTTCACTCCCCCCGCCCTTCCTGTATTGTACCAGGCGATGCTAGGGTTGCCATCCGTTAAGCACTTGATAAGAATTTAATCTTTTTAATGGATTGAATATCTATACATAAATATGTAAACTTACAAGTTACTATTTCTAAAGATATTCCAAGATTATTATTAATTGTATATATTTCTTCATTCGAATGTTAAAATTTTCAGTTTGTCATCAGTAATTCAGTTAAGTCTTACAATTAAAATGATATCGCGTCGTTATGAAAATTATAGTAATCAATTTACACAATATCTAATATATATATATGACATCGAGAAAAGTCGCTTAAAGCACTTGTGTAATAGACATCAATCAACACACAGACAGGAATCACATATAAAATACTTAAATACATATGTTGAATACACTAACTATACACAGAATAAATACAAATATCATCATTTAAACATTTGTCCTAGATAAAGATCGAACCTAGGACCTTTGGCGTGTAAGGTAGGATTACTAGCAAATGCGCTATAGAGCCCGTCAAAATTAAATCCAATTAAATGTACCAATCGATAACTACTTGTCTGTAGTATTATTATTATTCTTATAGTATTATTATTAAGTATCTTGTGCCACGAATATGTGAGTCCTTACCAGAGACAAAAATTCATATGTCGATCATTTATGTTTGTACTGTGTCTGGGCGTCAAATATACATTACATTTGTGATTCTTTAGTTGGCTGATATCCGTAACATTATTGCTTTCAGCTAATTATATCAGATTCAGATCAACATATAATACTGTTTTGTTGTATTTGAGGTTAAAAACCATTTTTTTACCACGCGATTTATCAGAATTCCTTCATAAACGATACAGCCTTCCAAATATTCCTTAGCATCAGGACAATATCTACTACACTACACACCACACTAATTTTGTAGACAAATGTGGGTATCTAGTGCAGTTCAGTGTTGTCTCTCTGAAAACTCTGTGTGTGTTTGTGTGTGCAGCATGCACATCGGTTGCCGATCACACCAATGCGGCAGGACATATTCCGCCCACCCCAATCCAGGCTGGCCTCACGACGGCCACAAACTAAGGCACTTGAGAGGTGCTATTGAATGATTGTCAGTGTCATTGAGTTCTCCAGGTCTTTGAGGGCTTCTAAGTGTCACATAGTTGCGGAAGGATTACGTCGAAACGTACAAGCATAACGTGGTAAATAGTTTTACGGTGCGATTACTCGGTAACGCTTAAAATGACAACTGAGTATTTATTAAGCAAATACATTAAGTAACTGCAAGCTACTGGTAGAGTAGAATGGTATCTTCCTGTACTAGGTAAGAGGCGGCTGAGGTACTGGATCTGATACATGCGGTATATCCACTGTAAATAGCGGAGATCGGCAACTGTGTTCCATTGTGAAACTACAGTCTGAAATTTCCTCATTCATGGGGAGGCTAATGCCCAACAATTGAGGTTTGGATCATGGGTATGTTATATGGGTTTGCCCCACAGGTAAGCGCAGCGTATAGACGATCTGTCTAAAACCTCAGGATCGCGCTGAACACAGGCCGCATACAACCGGTCCTATTGGAGATTACCTGAGAAGGCCTATGTCTAGCAGTGGACGTTTTGTGACTGATATGGTGAAGATTACAACATAACGTGAGGTACCGGCAGAGTAGAATAGTACCTTTCCCTATACCAGGTGCCATAAGAGGCGACTAAGGTACCAGAACCGACAGATGGCGGTATATCTATCCCAGACAATGTAGCCCAAATGCGAAGGGCGGGGATGGTCAGAAGCATCCCCGTCGCGAAGGCTGCGCTCTGCGATTGCCAACAAGCTTGCCCAGTGCAATTATGGGCAAAAATTGCTGGTATGATGATGATGACAACATCACCATTTCCTCATGCAGGTCTCTTCAAATGAGGACAACGTCATTTGAAGTGTTCCGTATCTAACTTGGTAGCCCTGGTAGAAGTTCTATTGCGATTTCGTTTGCAACTCTGAAACTAGGCGACTCGGGAGGTGCAAACCGTAAACGATACGTTAACTTGTTGGAATTGAGGGCTCTTTCTTTGTTGGTGGCATAAAACCTGTTCAACTGTACTTCCATTGTTGCAAGGTAATCAGAATAGAAATTGGTTACTATTTTCTGATGACTGTTACCATTGTTAATAATTTTAGTTTATCATTGAATTTTCTATCAATGTGAGATTCAAAGGCTAAATTAGACATAAGTGTTATTTTTTTTTGAATTTATAAATTTAGAATATCGAATTGATTACGGGCCCGATGGCGCAGATGGTAGTGATCCTGCCTTGTGCACCAGGGGTCGTGGGTTCGATTCCCACCCAGAGCAAATATTTATATGATGATATTTGTGTTTGCTCTGTGTGTGGGTGTAAAATATATTATTTAAGTAGTATATTTGTGATTCCTCTGTTGTCTGGCGTCCGTATCACAAGTGCTTTAAGCGACTTACCACGGAGTCAGGTCAATGTATGAGATGTTGTGGGAATTTATTATTATTATTATAATTATTTTTAGCCAATAACTTGATCAAATATATTGTTTACAACAAAACACTAAATAGAGTAACTACTGTTTGCAGGCCTGGTGGCGTAGATGAAGGGAGAAAATAAAAATAATGATATTTGTGTTTGTTCTGTGTCTGGGTGCTAAATTTAAGTAGTGTTACAGTTATTCCTCCATTTTCAGATATCCGTAACACAAGTGCTTCAAGCGCCTGTTTACTGAATCAGATATTATATATTGTTAAATTCTTAAATACTTAATTATATGCAATATAGTTTCGATCAGACAAAGATAACCAGTCGTGATTACACATCATTTTATATACAGGTATAAAAAGATTTATTTTTGTAATAGAAATAACTAGAGGCCAAATGACCTCTTACAAAGGTCGCTTGCATTGTGTTATCAAGTTAGTACAAATAGGCAACGCGCTAGCAATATCCTTATGATATTACGAGCTTCTATAGGCTGCTACGACGTTTACTATCACGCGGACTGCATGCTTGTTTGTCGGCCTGGTCTAATAATAAAAATAAAACCCTAAGTCTGGGAAATGGAAACAGTTCTTTCAATCTATAAAATAAACAGAATCTATAGCACAATGTAACGCCGTTGGAATGAAATGTTCATGTAATGATGCACCACGAGCATCTGCGCTTTAGAGATCACTCCTGTGACGACACTTAGACCTGCCGTTTGACCATATATCAATAAAAATTAAGGCTTTTTTCCTTTATTAATTCCCGGAACATCTCATATATTAACCTGACTCTGTGGTGAGTCGCTTAAAGCACTTGTGTTACGGACGCCAGACAACAAATATGCTACTTATATATATATATATTTGACCCCCAGACACAGAACAAACTCATATATCAATATCGGCAAAGTATAATAGTACCTCCTACTGCAACAGGTGTCGTAAGAGGCGACTAAGGTACCAGAACCGACAGGTGGCGGTATATACAACCGAAACAGTGTCACTCAAATGCACAGGGTGGGGATGGGCAGCAGCATCTATGTCGCTAAAGCTGCGCTCTGCGATTGCCAACACGCTTGCCCAGCGCGGCAATTATAGACAAAAAACCTCCTTACTTGGAGAGGCCTACGTCCAGCAGCGGACTTGTAATGGCTGGTATGATGATGATAATGAAATATTTGCTCTGGGTAAGAATCGAACCCGCAATCCTTGCCGTTCAAGATAGGATCACTACCATCTGCGCCATCGGGCCCGTCAATATAATACAATATATACAATAAGGCATTAGTACTAAATTGTCATACGATTTACCATTCAAAACAAAACGAATAGATATAGTCTATTTTAAATAACAATAGCACTATGTAAATAAGCAAAGATAAAACACGAAAGTAAATAAACAAAAAGCAGGGCGTTAAACGTAAAATAGAGTTAAGAAGTGTCGGTCGGTAGTCAGTTTCTACTAGTGATATAGAGATAATATATATATATCCGGATTTGTATTACTTAAGGTCAAATTTAATAGCAATTTATGATTATTAATTCAACTGACCGTTAAAAGTACAAATCAAAACAAATAATTACCTGCAAAACTTACTGAAATCTTAGTGTTCCGGATGCCCACACTAAATAAACAAGGGGTTGTTGACCTATAATTACACTATCTTCTATCATAACTAATGACTTATGCACACAACGTTGGATTAATCAAGGAACTACAACACACATAAATCTCATAACACATGACAGACGACCTCCACAAACTAAGGGCTCACAGAGGCCCGTTCTCTGAGACCTTCCCTTATGTGAAATGAGGTCGAATATTAGTCAAGATTTTAAGGTGCAGTTGAAATGTTGGGGTTTATAATGTCAAACACTCGTTTGTTAAATTACAAAATCCGACCGTAGTGCATAGAATACACCATTTTTTTGTTGCTTGCAAGTTACTTAGAACTAGCAGCGCCCTACGGATGCGCGCGCGCAATATATGTTCGCTTAAAAATACGTAATTCGAATGTAACTTATATTACTCATTTATGCTGATAATTATTTATCATAAATATACAAAAATCAAACCCCATTATATTCCTTTGTGTGTGGTATCTAATTATTTTTTCAATATAATATAGCTTTTGTTAGTCAATGTTAAAATGTAGATTTCAAATCATTAAATATTCCAATCTTTCGTCTTATCGATTCAAATAAAACACGCAATTGAAAACTGTATTTTTATTCAATATTTTGCATATCTTAAAAACAAAGCTATTTATGTGAACTAACAAACTCATTTGAGAGTTTAAGAAAACTAAGTTAAAACATGTAAGACGCTGTCTTTAATGTATTTCTCTAATGAGATATTCGTAGACAATGCCTATACAAGTAGTTGTTACCAGTTTACCGAGTATCTTGATCTAATACGTTTAGGAGGCCAATCTCAACTAGAAAGGTGCAATATACCCGGCCATGGGCTTACCTCATGAAAATGTATCAGAAAAATCAAGTAACCGCTTCCACGTCTCCCGGCCCGACGCGTGGTCCAAGTTATGAGTTTAAACCTCGTATTATAAAAGCAGACGGAATTATTGAAACATTTTTTATTGTGGCGTTTAACTGTCACCAACGTTATGTTTATGAGAGAGCTGCTGTGAAGCTCCTAATGACTAGCTAACAACTGGCAAGCGTGGACTGTAGTTCAACCCGAAGTCCAGAGCTTTTAAGTCGCAAAAGCAACAGTAAAGAAAAAAATTTGAGACACACTCATTTAGGGTATTAAAATAATGCTGCCTGCAACCTGAATTTGTCTATAGCTATTCGGTTTTTAAAATTTACTTAAACGTTGGTACTATGTAAGTGAATAATCGATCGGTGTTTTGTATAGTTAAATCTAAGACAGCAATGAGTCCTGCTCAGTCTTCACTTGGTTATAATAATCCAAGCTTTAATAACAAAAATGTACACTGTAACGGACTTTGACAACAAAAGAAATAGTTGTAAATCTGTATATTCACACAAGTTCAAGTGAACATAAGTGAGAAAATTAAATATTTAAGGTATTACGTTGTATTATGATAAGAATCCATTTAAAAAAATACTCATTCGAATTAAGAACTCGGCCGTTATTAACAACTATCTTAGTCATTAATGCCTACCAACAGCAAGAGGAAAGATTTTAAAACAACATTGAATAGGTTATATTTAAAAGCATGCAATCAATTATGCATTACACATCATTTAAAAAAGCTTATACTACCTATATACTTATCACAATTCAATCATGGCTATCAGCCATTAAAAGTCTACTGCTGGAAATTGTTGGGAATAAAAGATAAAAAACATTATGTCCATTATTGCCGCGCTAGGCCAGCGTATTGGCAACCACAGAGAGCTGCTTTTGCGACAAAGAAAACAGTCTATCCTCGTCCTGTGCATTGAGCTGACCTGTTCCGGATCGACAAACTGCCATCTGTCGGTTTTGGTACCCAGGTCGCCTCTTACGACACCTGGTACAGGGTAAGGTACTATTGTACTCTGCCGGTACCACACGGCTATAATGCTAAGTATAGTAGTTGCTAACGCTTATGCATTGCCCCATGCAACGTCAGCATAAATATTCAGTGTGGGGCCAAGATCTCTTATTAATGAAAAAGGGTCATGAGGTATTTTAATTCAACTACGTGTTAAGGATTTTGTCGGATCCCTGTGCGTGCTCGGAGCGTGAGGTTTCATATTATCCGAGGTGAAGACTTTGGAATTCTTTGTAGGCAAAATTTGTATGAATATACATTTTTATAAAGGTGGTATTTTATGAAGTATTTTTCTGAGGCTACATAAAGAAGTTTTGCTGAATTCAGTTTTCACCTAGTTATCGTGTCAAGATTATTTGGATTCTTTATATAACTTTATATGACTAAGGCGATAAAAAAGCATCCTGTTCGAGTGACATTGAGCATTACAGCAGCCTATAGACGCTCGTAATATTGCCACCGTACTGCCAACCGTGTTACTTGTTATTTTAATGCCTTTTTTACCCTAAATACCTCAATACAGCAAAAGAACACTGCTGTTTGGCGGTAAACATAACTGCATAAGTTACAAGGCACGTACTGACCATGTATGCTGGGCCGTGTCTTCTGGCCATCCACGTTGGTGGCTGGCGGGTGTAACCTCACGCCCGATCCGCTATTGCTACCAGCGTTGCAATAATAAGCATTAGGTTCCTTAAATAGGCCTAATTCCAACAGCAATCACATGACTGATACGATGATGTATTTTTTTAATCCATCAACAAGTTTCAGATATAGGATAAACAAATTTTTGTTCTGTCTGTACGGATAGTTTGTGAAAGGATTGAGTCATATATTGGTCTTACTCCCAAGCGTTTTGTCTCGAAGCTATCGCATACTCGCCTGCCTGGCATACAGACAGAAATCCCAATGGTTGAGCCAATTAATGTTATCTACAACCAGCAACCTTCTGAACAGTGTTTATTTAGAAGCTATTAGTACTGGTGAACAAAAGATAAGCTTCTTAGAAAAAACATTTATAGTAATGTTAAGAAAGATAACAACAGGGAGCTAATATTAGAATAGGGAATGGAATTGAGACCACACATCGGCAATCCATTATCCGGCGTAGGACGTCCATCCACATTCATAATAATTAAATAATATCTTACTGCCGATCTTATTAGGCCAACGGGATATATTTAACAGTGGACAATCAACTGCTATAAAATAATGGATGGTGGATGGATAGCATGTTTTCTATAAGAAACTACACGATCTTCGAGATATTTTATATAAAGAGTCTCAATTCAAATACCCACTAAAAACTACGGATGCAATAATACGGTAAAAAGAGCAAATGGTATTAAACTACTTTAGTACTTTCAATTTTAGGAATATCTTATTATAAGTGCGAAAAATATATTATTATAAGTGCGAAAGTAACTCTGTCTTTTTGTCTGTCTGTAACGCTTTCCCGCTTAGACCTCTCAACCGATTTTGATGAAATATGGCGCAGACAATCTTTAGACCCTGAAGGACAGCCTATTTTTTAATTCGAAACAAGGGGGTCTAAAAGAGGGATGAATAGTTATATGGAAATTTCGTTTTTTTTAAAGCTAGAAACTTGAAACTTATTTTTCAGTCATTCGATATAAATAAACATGACATTTAAAGTTTATATAAGTCAAGGTAAAGAGGTATGGTAACCAAAAAAACTATTCCACGCGGACGAAGTCGCGGGCACAGCTAGTATTCAATAAATTAAAACAATGAAATAAATAGGAAAAACATGTAAATAGTTCGGTCAGAGGTAGATTACCTTGAATTTCTTTAGGGCTTCTCCTAATAACACCCTAAACCTTTTCAGTTTTAAAAGGTGATAAGTTCCTACATATACACAAACATCTTTATAGACGCTACTAACTAAAAATAATGTCCATTTTGTATAGAGCTTTGGCCTTTTATAGACAGTCATTTTAGCTAGCAAATCATCTTCATCATAGTAGCAGTTTTAGTGTTGTAATAGCAGGGCCCTGTGCTTTTACCCATGTACCATATACAAATAAAATATAGCTTATATTATTTGATAATATCATTAATCTTTTCATAAAAAACAATTGAGAAATTAATCAAGTAGTTCTTGATTTTATTTGTTGTATGCACAATAATATAAAACGTGATCACATTCCATTTCAAGTTGTAGTTTGATTTAATGTAACATATTTTTTTTTTTAAATTTGTCGAGTAGATTTAGAGCTAAAACGTAACATACAACGAACACCCAAATGTTTCCTCTTTATAATAATGGTATCATCGTCATCATATCAGCTATTGGAAGTCCACAACTGGGCCTCCATATTGCCGCGCTGGGCAAGCGTGTTGGCAATCACAGTGCGCAGCTTTCTTGAAGTTGACGCTGCTGTCCAACCCCGCTCTGTGGCATTTGAGCTACATTTGAGTGTTCCGGATGCATATTTCGCACATCTGTCTATTCTGGTACCTTATTCGTCTTTTACAACATCTGATACAGAATTAGCTACTATTCTACTCTGCCGGTTCTTCATAGCAACTGAAATCAACATCTCATTCATTAACCTGACTCCGTGGTAGGCTGTTTAAAGCACTTGTGTTGCAGACATCGTACAACAAAATAATCTTATATTATTTCTCAAATATAATACCTAAATACATATTAAAATATTTATATGATGATATTGTTTTTTCTATGTCTGGGTGGTAAATATATGTATTTAATAACTATTATTAGTATTTGTAATGCTTCCGTTGATTTATGCCTTCTGTTTAAAATACAAGTGCTTTACGCTTCTTACCCTGGAATAAGGTCAACATATAAGTTTTTGTTTGGATTGAATAAAAGAAATACTTTAAATTGTATCATTGTCTTTATTGAAAAGGAAAAACAAACAGATAAATATTGTTATCAGCAATTTACAATTAATGTATGTAATTCTAAAAGACATAAATAAAATCTAAAATGATACATTTTCTCCATAATGTTGTAAATTATTTGAATAAGAATTGAACACGTCTCCCCTCATGTTAAAGGTGATCACCAACCTAGACCTCGCAAGGCAGAAAAATACTTCGCAGTAAATAAACGAATCCGTCTCTAATTCCCTTCCCGTTCCTTGTCCGCACACAAACTTGAATCAATTGTTACTAATACATAAATAACTATGTCGCTTTGCCACAAGGGCTCTCAGAGATCTCCACTGGCAAATAATTCCCGAGCCCAAAGCCAGGCTATTGCATCTTACTACGTATCAACACTGCCCTAGTAATTACTGGGCCTAAACGTTAAGACCCGAATTCCGTGTTAAACGGCCCTTAGGGATACACTACAATTGGACATTATCACCCATTAAAGCTGGCCCTCTAAACACCACCAGACATCTCCCAAAGACCTTGTAGACATATACGATGGAAGGAGCAGGGGAGGTCTTTTTACACTGGACACGCTTCAGAGGTTACTCACAAAATCTTGGGACAACTAAGGACTTATACAAATAATGTCGCAGGACGTTAGGATGAAGCGGGTGTGTTGTATAGCAGTGGATTTGAGACTTTATTAAAACGTATTACAGTTTATAATGACTTTGGAGTACAATAATGGTCTAGAGTAAATCAAATTTCAAGTTGTGTTGAATTTCCGTGGCGTTTGTTTGAAATGTTTGTATTTAGACATTATTGAAATGACAGTTGCCAACAATTGGTGAAGTGTTTAAGTGAGTTTATAAGACAATGATTCGAAGTTTCAACAGATTTCCTCTCTAAATGGCGGCTTGATCGGTGTTTCGGATGGAGTTAAAGGGATTTATAAAGTGTAATAAATCTTGTTATTAATATTACAAAGGAAAACTGGTCGACTGTCTTTCGAATACGTAACAACGACCTGAAGACTATATATATTGATATTAATATATATAGTATATAATATACAGAGTATATAATATATATAGCATATAGCTATACTTCATATATACAAGGCACAAACTTGAAAGCGCAAATATCTTTTAAAAGTCTATTTAAGAATCACAAAAGAACGGTTAAATATGCAGTTACTTAGGTCCTGTGCATATTTATCTAAATAATGAGTAAATTTAAGCGACATGTTATACGCTGACCTGACCCCGAGATAATACCTTAAAGTACGGACATCAAATAACAGAGGAATCATAATATATTCATATGTATTTACATATAAACAACACCCAGACTCAGAACAAACACATACATGAATCCACGACCTCTAGCGAACAAGATAGGATCACTACTAATTGCGCCATCGAGCCCGCAAAGATAAAATTAAATAAATTAAACAATAAAAATTTTTCAAGGATGTATGTAAATATTATAACTGAGAATGTTTTTATGAAAAGATGAATGGATATATACCGGTTTGTACTCTTTCACACCGACACGTGTGAACAGATTTGGATGAAGTTTTGCGCGGAGATTCTTGACAGTCTAGAATAAAATATTGGCTACTTTTTATCTCGAAAACATGTCGATGTCTGACTTTTTTTATTTTTCTCTATGGAATCGGCACACTATTTTGTAGTTTAGTAGTTTGAGAACGACATAGACTTCTTTCCGGAATAACAAGTATTTAAAGATTAGGTATAAAATAATTGAAAACAGGTGCGATAAAAAAGATTACTCAGTATTTTTAAAATAGATTATATTTTACAAAATCAGCGGCATATCAAAATAAATACCTATGTCCATTACAAAGTTATTACATAGTCCATTACATAGTTACAAAGTTGCTTTTCGCTGTCTGTCTATCTCTACGTATGCTTAGATCCTTGAAACTACAGATTTTGATGCGTTTCTTAAAATAGATAGTGATTCAAGACAAAGGTTTATATAAGTAATACATACATTATATAGTAGCAAATCACTGAAAACTTGAGTTTTCTATTGCGAAACCCTAAATAAAACGTGGCTGGCTGAATCTGAGAAGAAAGATCAAAATAATATACCACAGTATTATACACATTAAAGTGATCTACAGACAGTCGGCGATTGCATATGTCTATCTCTTAAGGATAATCCACAAAAACCATTTTTTATCCTTATTGCACCCGTGCGAAGCCGGGGCGAGTGGCTGGTCAGGAATGAGACGGAAGTTCGCCATTATTGCTATCAAGAAAAAGTCTCGGTGAGATTTCTCCAAGCCATACAAAATTCACAGAAACTTGACCGTTAAGAGAAACCCCGTTGTTAAGAAGCGCAGACTGTAAGTCTGAGATGTTTTAAAGCAAAGAAAAATATCGGCAAGTCCGCTCAAACTTAGAGCCCTAGGAGTGCTTAGAATGGCTTATCCGCAAACTTTGCCGAAGCCGAACAATATTGAAAAAGAGTTTATTAAAAAGTAGCCGAAAGAAAAAGAAAACATCTCTGATTGAGTTTGTTTGAATATTTAAAGATGATATTTACTAAAGACAATTCAATTCGTCTTTCTTTAAACTTAAGATTACGCTAAGGTATTCACTATGTGGTACCGGCAGAGTAGAATAGTACCTCCGGTGTACCAGGTGTCGTAAAAAGCGACTAAGATACCAGAACCGACAGATGGCGGTATATTCATTCGTAACAGCGTAGCTCAAATTAACATGGCGGGGATGGACAGCAGCATCTCCCGTCACGAAGATACGCTCTGCGATTACGAACACGCTTCCTCAGCGCGGCAATTATGGTCTTCCTTTATTGGGGAGGCTTATGTCCAAGAGTAGACTATTATTTATATTCTATGGCCGATATATTAGAAATGGCAATATTAAATTTAATATATAAAAAAGGCTGAATTGAGTGTTTAAACGCTTTGTTAAAACCCTTGGAATCGTCAAAAATTAAAAACATAATATATATATATATATATATATAATATTTGACGCTGATGGTAGTGATCCTATCTTGTATGCAAAAAGTCGTGTCTCAAATCCTTAGGACAAATATTTATATGATGATATTTGTGTTTGTTTTGTATCTGGGTGTTGAATATACGTATTTAAATATTATATTTGTGATTCATCTGTAGTCTGATAACACAAGTGCTGTATGCGACTTATCTCGTAGTCAGGTATGAGATATCGTGTGAATGTTATTGTTATTTATTTCCATGAAAAGACATTCCTAATTCCATAAACTTAATGCAAATAATTATATTAAAATAAATAGTAACAGTCGATTATATAATACTGTAACAGTTACCTAACATTAGGACACAATCAGACCTATCTGAAATAAGGTGATCTGATTTTAAATGTAACTTCTGAATTTAAAGAGAATATTTGCATGATGTACTGTCAGCATCCAAATTATATTTACACTTTAGGTCTTTGTCATAGGAAAATAACCGTCAATGAGTATTACGGTTAATAGTAGGCCTTAGTTTGACAAAGTACTTAAGTGCATATATACTTACGACTCTGAATGCGTATATAGTTTCGTGCACTCTTTTCCACCCAATGTTGCCATATAGAAATTGGTTTTTGTGAATAATCTGCCAATTACACTTTGCAAGTTTTTTTTTACTAGTATAAAGACTTTTTTTTACTAAATTATAATAAAGACTCCTCTAAATTTGATAAACATTTCTATATTAAATTCACGGAAACGAAGCAAATCTTAAGACGAAATCATATATTTCCTTAATATCCCCCTGATCCCGCATAAAGCCGATAAAGTATTTGGCCTCATAATGCCCGTCTAAAGCTGGGAAGCACCATTTATTCCTAAATTAACTTCCCTTAGCCAGTGCCCGATTTTCTCGGTAAATTTCACCCCGCACAATAATCTGGTGAATGCACTGTCAGCTATGAGCAGCGACCAGTTTAATTTGAACCCAATCGACAGTATCACCTTCTGAATGCTCGAACGGGGGGCGAAATCTATTAAACCGTTGGGGGTCAGCGGTAGCTGGTCAAGTTAGCAGCAGGATTCGGATTCCACTATTAATATAGATTTCCAATTGGGCTGTGGGTAGATATGCCGAAATTCGAAAATGTTAACGTCAGCTACTCTAATATTGGCTATAGTTACACGTTTATTTCATTAGTTTTCTAAAAAATCCTTAAAACAGATTATTTTAAGTCGGTTCAAACGAGGTTCCGGGTTCGATTCCCGCACCGACACATAATAACAATTATGTTGCGTCTGTTTGATTTTCGTGCCGTTGTTTTTGTTTTTTTTATAACATACAATAATACTTTAATTGGAACCAAAGCTTTGTGAATGGTCTTGTTCTAATAACTTATTTATATTTTACAAGAGGTTTGCTCACGCTTGCTTAGCGCGGCGATCAAGAGCAACATTCCCCCTTTACTGGGAAGGCCCATGCCCAGCAGTGGACTTCCAATAACTGATATGATACGATGGTTTTAGATATTAAATTGCATACAAATATCAGCTGCCTGAGATCATTTCAATAATTAAATGTTATACAGAGTATATAATTATTGCATAATTTTAATACTTACTTATTATCATTATTACTTTTGAGAATAGCAGCCACAAGGTTTTTAATCGCGTCTTCAACTTCAAGTAGTTGTTCTATAATTTATTAATATAAAAACTACATGTCACGGTATTTGTCCGGGATGAACTTTAGAACTAATAAACAGATTTTAATAGTTTTTTTACTTTCTGTATATGAAGATGCAACATGTGAGATAAAATAGTTTATATTGCAATTTATAGTCACAATATTTGTTCATGATAAACATAATAGTATATTAAGACAGAACAACGTCTGTCGAGTCAGCTGGTAACACATAAAGTTTTATTTAAATTCCTTAAAAATACTCAAAGACTGAATTAGTTTAAAAAAAAGATTACTTAAGACTTTCATATTTTATGTTGTGCCAAAAATTATTAGTTAAAAACATACTTTAATTACAACCAAATAATTAGAATCTCAATTTAATATAAAATTGTTAATACATACAGATAAAAAAAAAGACCACTTCATCGGATTAAGAGAATCTCAAGATTAAACCTAGAACCACTTACGTACCTCCTAATGGAAGTTCCGGAGGCGGATGTAAGTGTTTCACCTCTCAAATTATACAACAAGCAATAAATCAAAGGTTATTTGTAAATCAAAAATGTAAAGAAGCATTTCCTCAAATTTTTGTAACAATTACGCGTTTTCAGTACCTACTCAAAATAAAACTAGGTATGATTAACGACTTTAATATGTCGAACAAAAGAACATGAGAAGCCATTAAAAAAGTAGTTTTTTATAAGCAGTGACTTTACTTTAAACTGAATTTTTATTTTAAACATATACATCAAATTTATCTCAATATTGTTTAGACCAAGTCACTATTAATGTTATATCAGTCGTTAAACACCAACGAATAGACCGAGGCTTATCGTTAAGTGATGTCTAATAGGATCGGTTGTATGCAGCCAGCATTTCGAGATCCTGCGATTTTAATCAGATCGTCTATCCACTGAGGTCGACTTACGCTGCGCTAGCTGGTGTAGCAAGTTTAATTCATTCAAACATACTACTCCGCAATTCCTTTATATGTTCTAACTGCACAACTGGCAATTACGAAATAAGGTGTTAATAAAATACGATATAAAAACCTTCCATAAAATCGTTGAGAATCGTTATATTGTGAATAAAATAAACCTTTGTTTTTCTTATATTAATCATACACTCACTGGATAAAATCGATAAATCAAAATATGTGTTAACTAATTGTACAAGTAAATCTACCAAATTTCTCTTTCTGTTAGATCTATTAAATATATATACACAATATATATAACACTATTTTCTACCTGCATAGATATGAATCAATAACCAATATGCAATATTCAAACAATTCTCCGCCGTTCACTACTCATAATAAAACTACTTTTTAACGGTTTATAAAAATCGAAAAAATAAAAAAAAAATAAACGTGGATTTTAGGCCTCGAAATTGTTTCATTATAATTAGCATACATTTATTATTAGGAACCCAAATATCTTGGTTCACCACTAACTTGCTCTACATTATTTTATTGTATTTTTTATATTATTGAAAATAAAAACAACAGATAACTTAAAATTACATAATAGATTCACAATTAATAGAACTAAAATTTAATGGGCTAAATTCTTCATTCCTCAATTTACGATATTAATGCAACAAAAACATAATAGCTAAAACTTAAGTTTAAAAATGATAATGCGTGCATACAACCACAACATTGCACAATTGATGCGAGGAAGAAAGTTCGAGATGAAGTCCGCTGAGTACATATATTCAATCGGATCCTTGCGTTCAAGTTAATGCACTACCAATATTTACGAAAAAACAAAAGACTGCCAATAAGTAAGAACCTCGCTCATAGCGACCACTTAAGGGAACCTTCAAATGACAAGATCTGTGAACTCGTGCAATACTTATGTGCTTGCCCCGGCGGCTCGCTTCGGCCATAACTGTAAAGTGTCCCCAGGCCCCGGATTTAAGGTAGCCCTCCGAGGAGGCACTTACTTATTCAACTCCACTTCCTTTTACCATTGCTATTTTCAGGTTATTGAAATAAACATTCGATTCGACTTATGTCAAATAAGGTGCGTATTGTATTTAAAAATGTCGAGTATATTTTTAACTAACTGTGCCCACGACTTCGTCCGCGTGGGATAGTTTTTTTGGGTACCATACCTCTTTACTTCAACTTTTATAAACTTTGAATGTCATGTTTATTTATATAGAATCAATGGCCTGAAAAATAAGTTTCATGTTTCTAGCTCTCAAAATAACGATATTCTTATACCACTTTTCATCCCCTTACAACCCTTATTTCGAATTAAAAAATTACCTATGTCCTTTCTCAAGGTCTTAAGATTTTCTATACCAAATTTCATCAAAATCGGTTGAGAGGTTTAAGCGGAAAACCGTAACAGACAGACAGACTGACAAAGTTACTTTCGCATTTATAATATCAGTAGGGATTAGAAATTTAATCCTCAGTTCAATATTTTAAACGCATTTTTTTTAATGTTTGTGTTTGTTACTCTTTCACGCAATAACAATTGAATTGAATGTCAAATATTTCATAAATCAAACATTTTTATAAAATAACAATAATATATCTTATAATTAAATAATTTAAAGAATATTAAACAATATATGTACGCAGGTAAAATCGCTAATTGCAAATATAGCAACACAATGGACCCGATATCCCAGATAGTAATGATCTTGTGTAAAGGTCGTGGGTTCGATTCCCGCCCTTAACAAATATTTATATGATGATAATAGTTTCTGTTCTTAATAGTGTCTGGGTATCATATATATATATTTAAGGATTATATTTGTGATTCCTCCATTGTCTTATATCCGTAACACAAGTCTGATACCAGGTAAATATATTCGCTGTTATGTGAATTTATTGTTATTATTAAAAAGTGGTTTATATTGTTCCTATATATACATATATATGTGTTACAGTGTGATTAATACGTAAGATCATTTTTCAAAATAAAACTTGAAAAAAGAAGGTACTATTTATCTACCTAGTATATTTGATTGTCAGACATCAATATAAGACTGAATTTATTTAACTCTCATTTAGATACTATTTTAAACAAATTGACTTCCAAGTTTAATTTGTAATCGTTCCAACTACTTAAACCTAACCAATTATCCGAAGGTAATGAGATCAATCAAGAGAGACCTCAGAAAACACGGTAAATGTGGATGATCTACTTTTCTAATACGTGAAGAGGACTAGAGAGCTTAAAGGAGATTACACAGAGGTTCTTAACGATAGCTGACGAGGAGTCGAGTGTAAGGAGTGGTAATGAAGTCGGTAAATGAGCCCGGTGTTAGAACTTCTTGAACCTAATCACAGTATTTTGTCTTTTCTAGGGATACCTGTCAGGTAAAATCTTTATCTAAGTCACGCCAAAAATTCTAAATTCGCTCTTTTGTGAAGACGTGACAACTCTACAAAAGCCGACGTTCAAATAAAGAATATTGACGGAATGAAATTATAGATTCTATTTTTGAATTCTGATTTAAATTGTGTTGTTGATTTTCGTGTCAAAGATTATACACTAAATTTAATGTACGGATTCTTTATTTTTTTTTTAAATTACTAACAATATTATTACGGACATATCAAGCTTAAAATCGTAGAAAACCTTAAAAAATTCAAGTAAAAAACTTAAAAAATAAATCTAAATACTCTAGAATACATCTTTTTTTTAATTTTATCTCATATCGAACAGAAAAAATAAAATTAATTTTAGGTTCATTCATGAAATGTTATTTTATTTTTTTGTAATATACTTTTATGAATTCTCTGGAACCTCTTTCTGCATGAATATCATCGGCTGATGTAATAATACAAATATTCTTTAAAAATACAATGCTTCAAAATAATCATCGCTTTGAGATTGTTCGTAATTATTAGTTTATTATATCATAAATAAGCCAATTTGCACGTGTTATTTTTATGGTTCGTTGTGTTATTATGTATATTTAGAAATTAATTTAATATTGTAGAATTGAAAATATATAATATCTATACTAATATTGTAGTAGCTAGTATATAATATAACACTTTGCCATTCTGTTGACTTAGGTTAGGTAACTCCGTAAGTATAATTAAGGTGTAAGTAAATAAATAAAGAAATTACTTATTATAACATCCGCAACAACCGAAAGATTCTTATTTTCACCTAAAATTTTAATTCACACGACAAACACAAAGTGTTACAGGTATCCGAAAGTAAAAGACATATTTTTAACACCCAGACGCAGAACAAATATAAATCAAATAAATACTGATGTCGTGTGTCGATCGAACCAAACGCCTTTCCACCTTTGGCGCAAAAGACATTCTTGATCAGATGTTTACCATCAGCGCCATCGGATCCATCACTGATTTAACACAAATGATGAAAACTTGCTATACACCTAAAATACAGCGTTACTCCGCTCCTTGCTGCAGCCAAACATAGTTACTTCCCTGGTCGAATGTTCAGACGCGACATTTACAGCTTCTGGTCGGTTTACTGTTCGTCCACTCGCCCTCCCCAGTGGTAAAACCATAAAGTAAATAACATTACATCACCGCCACAATCAGATAAGTGGGTGGCTGACTTACATAAGCGCGCGGTTCGATTCCCAGCGTACGATTATCAATATTAATACTAGCAAACCCGACAAACTTCCTGTCTTAACTACTCGTATAAAGGTTTATCACACGAGGTGGTCTGCATTGGTACCTCACTCTCATTTGGTGGCGCAGATGGAAGTGATCCTATCTTGTGCGCCACCAGATCCAAAGGTCGTGGGTTCGATACCCACCCAGATCAAATATTATTGTGTTTGTTCTGTGTCTGGGTGTTAAATATGTGTATTTAAATAATATATTTGTGAAACTATTGTTATAAACTATTGTAACTCTCAAAATGTGTCAAACTGTACTCTATAGAGAAACATCGTTTTAAAAATAATTAGAAGTTCATCCAGGACAAACGACATCTTCACCAAGTTCAATCTTTTTTTACATGACAGATTTGTGTACATTTTGAAAAATTAATTTAAAAAAACTATACCGATATCAAAAAGCTTTTCATTAACGGAAAGCAACATTATGAGCAACTAAATACACAGGTGTGTGAATTTAAGGGCGGTACGAGAGTTAAACTGCGGGCTGCAGCTAGTCCATAACAAAACAGTTTATAACGGATTTGAAATGCGTTTTTTTAAACATTATTTTCTTAGAGTTTTTACCAAAAGCAGCTTATCGATATTAATGTTATACATTTGTAGACGCTTTGTCTCTTGTTACGCTTGTACGGCTTAATCGGTGAACAGATATTCATGAAATTGGGAAATATTCATGTTAAACATTGGCTGGTTTGGCCTATAAGTCTGTTTGTCCTTGCACAAAGGCGAGGGACATAACTAACTACCGATTTAAGGTTTCTTATATTAAGGAATTGGTTTGTTAGTCTGGATTAAAATGCCTATTATGTCGGGTTTAATTCCCGATGAACAATATTGGATACCTATATCCAATCTTATTTCGGAACCAAACACAAACCTTCCATGTCTACATATATCAAATATCCGCGTCACTACATCAACTTCAATTGTTTCTTCAACAGTCTGAAATTACCACTTCAACGATCCATTCCAACAGAACCTTAGTTCCATTATAAATCGCCTATACTAGAGCCGTAGCTTGCAGGCATTAGGGAGCCGCTAGTAAGAAAATCTTTATTAATAGAGGTAGACGACAGGACGCAAGTGCAAGGATTTCGGAAGATTGAATGGGAGTGGGGTACCCCTGAACGATCTAGGTGACAAACGAACCTGCAGTACGCGCAAGTAAATTAAGTTACTTTACATACCAGCGATTCCATAAAGAACTACGATCTTGTATTTGAAAAGAATGAACTATTCAAAATTTAGTTCACTTCATTTCAACATCCACAAGTGTGGCGCCACTGTCTATGAACAATACTAAAATTCTACACTCGACGTTAGAAATAATTCTCATATAAGCATGATGTTATTCATAAAATTAATGAGTTCAGACATCAGTCAGAAAAATATATTACATGACCAAACGTAATACTTATTATATTACGTTTGGTCATAAAACATGCACAACAACACTTAAAGAGAGCAAGGAAATGTGTTTGTTAATTAACAAACAATTTTTACTTAGTTGTATTATTTTTAGATGCCCTCGTTTTAATTCACGAAATTTGAAATTATTAAGCCCATCTGTTTTTAAACTAATTGGTAATTATACTAATAATTAGTTTCTTACTCAAGCATTTATATAAATACATTGAATTGGACATATTTGGTGTATTCCTTCTTACACTGCATGGGTCTTTTACTAAATTGTATCTGAATAATTTGTCCTTATGTTCGCGAACTTTTGTCGGATAAATTATTTTCTTTTTTATTGAAATATTCCGGATCTGTATTGGATTTTCCTTTTTGTTTTTTGGTACGTTTGTAATAATATTAAATAAATTATTAAATTCATACAACAACTCTTATATAGCCATGCCTCCGAGATAAGTAGCTTAGAGCAATTGTGTTACGGATATAAAACAACAAAGGTGTTGAATAAATATATTTATGAAGTATAAGTAGGTGTCTTTGTAAACGTTTTGTTTCGAACTTCTTTGTAAATTCTTTTGTTACTTTTCGCCACTAGAGGCGCTCTTCCCTTGCTTGTAAACAACCTCCGATGTGTTATTGTTATTAAGAAAAAAACTATTGATGTCTTTCGCAAATATAAGTCTAACTTGATATTAAGTTCTTTTTTATTAAAATATAGCATAATCTGAACAAAAGGTCATATAAATATAATACTTAAATACGTATATATAACATACAGACACATAAAATCATGTGGATGTTTGTCGTGGATGGGGATCGAACCCCCCTGAACCTTGGTGCATAAGATAATCTCTACCGAACTCACCATCGAGCCTGCCTTATTTCTAATTGTGTAACTTGAAATATAGATTCCATTTTACAATCCAACCGGTAAACAAATGTTTAACATGTCAATTTCAACCCAAAGTTGATAGACAACTGAGAAGTAGACACCAGAATAAAAGCACTCGGTACAAAAAAATTGCCTCAGTAATCCTGCACAGCGAAAGTTCCCTCGGAATATAGGATTCTGATGGTAAATGACACCCCAAAATCTACTGAGTAAAAAGCTTATCGCGGTACGAATTCGGGGAGCTTCGAGAAACAGATGGAATAAAAGTAGTTTCCTCGGGTAATCTGTGAAAAATTTCGCCACCGCACTCGGATACAGTGAGACGGATTTTGTTGTCAACTTTTTTTTAAAAGAGTTCGCTCCCAAACTATATTCCCTCAGCTATCTCCTATGCCGAATATTATGACAGTACACACGGCTTTCTCAAGCCATCATTCAAATGCACTTTACAATTAAGTCATCAGACATGATAACATTACTCTGTAATTGCTTTGAAACGCAATTTATTGATATTTTTATCATTTTTAGTTACCTTGTTTGAGACCGTTCTCGAGATTGACAAGAGATGTGTCACACTTTATATGTTATAATTAATTATAGCTACTTTTATAAGTGTTAATAGTTTTAGTTTTTATTTTTATATTTTCGCATATCTAGCAGTGTAAGTTAGCAAATGTCGAACAAAAATAGTAAATAACATAAACCTAATGAACCTCATTAGGAAGGTTTTGAAAATTAGTATTAATAATAAATTAAAACGTAAATGTTAAAAACATATGAAACCATTACAATCAGATAAAAAAAATTAAACTTTTCTTATAAAAGCTTTTAAATGAGGTTTACAAAACGATTTTATTTACCTGAGGCCTTAGAAAGAAAGTGACTCATAACATGACAAACCTAAAGTAATATAAAAATTCACACAACCACTCATATGTTACGGTCGTAAGACAACAGACGAATTACAAATATATCACTTATATACAATTATTCAAAACCCAGACACAACAAACACTCGCCAACATCACCAAAAAACGAATCTCTCTACGAGTATGTCTAAACGAATTGTCACATAAGTACTATCTGCGCCATGGGATCCGTCATAAACCTAAAACCTTGTTACGTAGCTAATACGAAAACCAACTTGATAACAAACTTAATAACCACATTTGCCACAAACATTCCAACCAATACAAACAAAACTAACAACACAAATTCACGATACTCCCCACAATTACACGAGAAGCCCGACCCCAAAAACTCTCTCTAATTATTGTGAAAGTTTCCAAAAATACTGTATATATTGGTGAAGTTGTACGGTTAGCGCGCAGATGACAAACAGTCTCGGATCACACTCGTGCGTGTGTTTTGTCTATAAATTTGGTGGAAAAATTGTAGGCCCAAACCCCCGGCTTGGCCGTAACTTATACTTGAGCCTGGTACGTGGGCTCTGTAGACGAATATAATGGCAGGCCACTTACGTTTACGATAACAGTGTACCAATTTCGAATGGCTTCACTACAACTTGTAGAAAATAGAGGACAACATATTTTAATTTCAACTCTAAAGATAGCTTTCAACAGTTCAAAATGCAATAACTGAGGAATATTCATCTAAATAACATATTTTAATTACTTCAGTCGATACATGCATACAGCGTCAATGCAGCCTATAAACGCTCGTAATATCAGAAGGATATCACTAACGCGTTGCCAACCTTGTGACTTGAAGATAATATGATAATTAAAGTGAATTTACTGTCTCTCTCCTCCCACCCTTGAGTCCTCCCACCGGGACACAGCAATGCGAACACTGCTATTTGGCAGTAGAAATAGGAATTAATACCAAAATCTGAATCTCATTTATCCAGCAGATCTCTTATTTTTTTATACAACAGGCACTCTATTAGAGTGGCGTATAAGTCTATTAAGGTCATATACAACAATCTCAAACATAAAGCTATATATAACTGGTAACAAAATAAATCAATACATATCATTCAATGTTTTCTTCTGATCATATCTAGCTTCTTTTATTTTGTCAAAAATTATTCGTGTGATTGATATCAATGCAATATATCCATAGTAATATGTTTTTTTATAAGCCGTGAGGTACCGTCGGAGTAGAATAGTACCTCCCCCTGTACCAGGTGTCGTAAGAGGCGACAAGGTACCAGAACCGACAGATGGCGGTATATCCATGCAAAGTCAGCATGAATTGAACAGGGTGGGATGGGCAGCAGCTTCTCCGTCGAGAAAGCTGTGCTCCACGATCGTCAACACGCTTGCCCAGCGCGGCATTTATGGGCAACATAGCCCTTTTCTTGGGGAGCCCTACGTCCAACAGTGGTCTTTTAATGGCTGGTATGATGATAATGAATATATTTTATAAATTTGACGGGCCCAATAGCGCATCCGGTTGTGTTACTATGTTGTGCGCCAAAGGTCGTAGGTTCGATACCGTTCCAGGACAAATATTTATACGATAACAATTTGAATTTGTTCTGGGAATAAAATATATATATATATATATATATATATATATATATTGCTGTTTCTCTAGTGCTTTAAGTGGCCGATCTCGGAGTCAGTCATTTTATGGAATTTGGTGTAAATTTATTTATTCAGATGTAGTGAGAATTTATTGTTTATTTAAAATTGCTACTATACTAAAAAAAGTGGATTTTTTTTCATTCGTTTATAGACTTGTTCTAAAATTTAATACTCTGAGTATTATATTTTTATTTGTTTTCTGTCTCTTCTTTCTTTATATTTTGTAAAACAGGTAACACGGTTTAAAAAACGGTTTCTTAATTAACATACATACATATTTGTGGTCTTAGTCGCTTAAGAAAATATTTTCTAATTGGACGAAAATTTAGAAAAATACTGGTTTTACCTAAAAAAAAATAACCTATCAAAAAGGAGATCATCGTTATATGATGACCATAGATATGTCCAACAAAATAGTTTTAATATTTAAAAAAGAAAAATAAACTAAGCAGCTGCTTAATCCTCCCCATCAAACCTCATTATATTCTTTTTGGTTTTACGTTAATGACTTTAAACTGACTGCGTGGCCTTAAATTCATACTTCTGAAACATTTCTTTCGCAGAGTAGATGGCGCCCCTGAATGAAGCAAATTGTTCCAAGCCGTACTAGCAAAAAACTACCTTGAACAGCAAGTGCAAAGAAATTACCAGTTTCAACAAACGCGCAAGCCACAAAATGTCAGTCCGTAAACACATTAAGAACCACGGCAAAGAAAGAAATGTGTACTTTTTACATCGTAAAATGGAGTCCGGCTTGCACAAAAGATTTCGCAGTTTTCTTTTCCAACTACTTTATGTGTTTGTGTTTGCGTTTAAAGGAAGTTGGTCTAAAACCGCGGGAAAGTGGAAAACACCGTAAGTAATGTTGCGGACGGAAGTTCACTGTTTCAAATATTTACCTTGATCGTTGAAGTTCATTGGTACCATGGTTCGTGCATAGATTGATATGAGATAGACTTCAGTTTCTTGTAGCTTTTTTACATATACAATTACTATAATAAGAGATTGAAGTGGTGTAGAAGATGAGAAAAAAATGGAAAAACTTGGTTGTAATGGTCTTGAGAAAACATCAATTAAAGTTAGGTGATTCTACAAATTCAGTTAACTCAATAAAGAAAGCAAACGGTTCCAAATCAGTCGTGTGAGGGGGAGAAATCGAAACCCCATTAGCATAATGAAGTCGGACGCTATAAAACTGAAGCGTTTCGTTTCTATGACACAAAGCTTCTAGAAGAGATTACACAAAATACACTGACATACAACAAAAATTTAATAGAAGCCTACTAACTTTAAATGCAGATAAAACAAAATTTTTAACTTTTTTGATTACTAAAAAAACTCAACCAACTATAAATTCTTTGCATCTCTTCGCCCACCAGATAAATTGTAAATGTAGGAAGGGTACTTGTGTTTGTCCGAAATAAGAAAATGTTTCAACATATAAATATCTTGGCATAACATTAGATTCTTTATTAACTTTTAACTCTCACATAATTATTTTACGCAAAGAATTCGGAAATTAAATGCAGTTTTTAGAAATATAAGACATATTGCTACAGAAAAAATTTCAATACATTATACGTAACTCTATGTCAGTCTCTCTTGTCGTACTGTGTTACTTTTTGGGGGGGTGCTACTAAAACGAATATGTTACCGCTAGAAAGGGCACAGAGATCAGTGCTCAAAGTTATGTACATTTTACACTTTTAATACCCTACCTCGAAACTATATATCCATAGCAAAGTTTTAACAGTGAGACAATTGTACTACCAAGAATTTATTCTCAAACAGCATAAACTATGTTAACCTGAAAATAAACTAACTCATAGTAGACGAAGGTATGTGGATTTCCAAAATATACACGGTTTGCACAGCGATTTCCAAATTTCAACTGCTATTTATTATTTTTTTGTTTTTAGATTTTTTATAATAGAATCAACTCATGCCCTCGTTGCAGGTTTGAAGTTTTTACACATATGTCTGTACATTTAGCAGAATAAAAAAATCCTTTTTATTCTGCTAAATGTATAGACATATTTGTAAAATAATATTTTTACATATAAAATTAATAAACTAACAATATTCCGCATCACATTAATGTTATTACAGTACATCCAGTAAAGATGCACACAATTAGATAGCTACATTTATGGATGCCAACAAGTTTGATTGGTGATCCTGTCGCCAGTCAACTTGTGATGGTGTTGAAATGGGGTTTTTAATGGTGTCCCCGTATAACTCAGGGGTGTTCCTGTTTGTTTACCTGTTATTGAAAATATGCCACCGCGAGAAATTCATTCAATGAAAGACGTAAGGATTGACAGTGGTGATTAGAGTACAGTTGGAGTTACAGTTGGAGGAGATTCTTTATTGTACATACACCAAAATAGATTTCAAAAATAAATCAAATACAATCAATAATAAAACTTTTGTAGAATATGATGAAAAAGTAAACATAAGCGAGTGAAAATAATAACAGAAGTCTGTACAAATAAAATAAATACAAAAAATGTTCATCCAGCTAAAATGTAGTGTCACCTCAAAGAAACATTAATTCACACATTTAGCCAGAACACTTTAAGTAAACGTGTTCGAAAACAAATCAAGTTTTATAAAAAAGGTAAATGAAATTAAAAGAAAATCGACTAGACCCGTTTTTCAACCGTTGTCCTGTAATTTATTCATAGTCGCGATGTATATACTATATACATTATATATAATACCTACGTTGATCATGAAAAAAATCTTACGACTATAAATAAATTAAGAGGTAAACTATCTTATCTCTTCTGGATAAAACTGTATCTACAGAGTAAAATGTAGCAAAAATTCCAGAACAAACATCGTGACACGTAATTCACATAAAAATATATTTTGTTCTCCGATGCTTTATTAGAAATATAAATATTCGTTAAGCTTGATCACAGAAGTCACCGTGAGACCATAATGGTCACAGTTTTATTGTTTAGTTTGTCTACGGTGCACTCCAATCCGGATCAACCTAACTCATCCTTCGCTTGGCTTTGGTGACTTTACGTAATTGCAATGGTGACAACTCTGAGCTGATCTCTGAACTCCCAATAATCAACTTCTGATTAGATACACTGTTAGGTTTTCGATTTAACGTTTAGAGACGGAGATATTGTTCTCTATGGACCGATATTATGCTGTTGTCTCAATAGACTAGAGGATGAGTTAAAAAATTAACCACTTTTAAACTTCTAAGGAAACATAATAATATTTATTTTGTATAGATTTTATCATACAGAAAATAGCTGCCTTCTCGTATGAAAACAGTCACACTACATCTTGTACGTTAACCTGACTAGGAGATAAGTCGCTTATAGCACTTGTGTTAAATATTAACATGGAATAAACATAAATATTAAACAAATAATGTTTGTCTTGTTAGCCGTGAGGTACCGGCAGAGTAGAATAGTACCTCCCCCTGCACCAGGTGTCGTAAGAGGAGCGATTCTTTCCCATTTTTATGGTTTAAGTTAGTATTTGAAAATTGATGACCGCGAAGTGCAAGTTGCCGAAATGTCTAGAAATTCCAGCAGCAGTTTCTTCTGTGTCTGGGTGTTGAATATACATTCAAGTGTTATATTGTCATTCCTATGTCGTTTGATGTGCGTAACATAAGTGCATTAAGTGATTTATCTCGGAGTCGGGTCGATGTATGAGTTGTTGTGTGAGTATCTAGTTGGATGAAATTTCTATAATTGACAGAGCTATAAGGTACCGGCAGAGTAGAATAGTACCTCCCTCTGCAACAGGTGTCGTAAGAGGCGACTAAGGTACCAGAACCGACAGATGGTGGTATATCCATCCGAAATAGTGCAGCTAAAATGCACAGGGCGGGAATTGGCAGCAGCATCCCTGTCGCAAAAGCTGCGCTCTGCGATTGCCAAGACGCTAGTATGATGATGATAATGTGTTTGTTTTCCGATGAAGATAGGACCGACGACCCTTAGCACACAAGATGATCATTACCATCTAAGCCATCGGAACCGTCAATTATGCTGATCTAACACCAATATTTAGCGAATTTTGGTTAACCCAAACCAATGTCCAGCTTGATATTTGTCCAGCGAGACGTAACGCGATGTGGCCTTTGGCTTAAAGATAATAACAGTGTAATACAAAGAAATGTATAGACTACAAAATAGAGTTCCTCGAAAAGGGAGTAAAGAGGTTTTTTAAGGGTCAACGGATCGTCTCGGTATTGCAAACGTCCATAGGCTGCGGTAATCGCGTGTCATTTAAATGCCGCATGCTTATTTGCCACGTTTTTGGCATAAAAAAATCTGGCATTTTTTGTATAAACCTTTATAACTATATATATAATATGGTGCTAACCATTGCTTGCAGGTACTTATTTATTTTCGCCCAGTGAACTCTTTACTGAAGCAGAGGAATATAAAATCCTTACAGTCCCGTCTTCTCGGTATTAAATATTGAGACCATAAAACGCAGCGCCGAGCGACATCGTTAACTGCAGATACCATATTCTCCTGCTTAGGGCTATCGATACGAGTAAAAAGTTGTTTTTAATGTTTGCTTCATCTATAGCAAGCATGGATTTCATACTGTTTTCCCTGTCAATTTATCATCATCATCATTATACTAACCAATGGATTTTGCCCATAATTGCCGCGCTGGGCAAACGTGTTGGCAATCGCAGAACGTAGCTTTCGCGACGGGGATGCTGTTGCCTATCCCCACCCTGTGGATTTTAGCTGCACTATTTCGGATGGATATACCGCCATCTGTCGGTTCTGGTACCTTAGTCGCCTCTTACGACACCTGTTGCAGAAGGAGGTACTATTCTACTCTGCCGGTACCTCACGGCTCACTCATCCAACTAGATACTCACACAACAACTCATACATCGACCCGACTCCGAGATAAATCACTTAATGCACTTATGTTACGCACATCAGACAACATAGAAATGACAATATAATACATAAATGCATATTCAACACCCAGACACAGAAGAAACTGCTGCTGGAATTTCTAGACATTTCGGCAACTTGCACTTCGCGGTCATCAATTTGCAAATACTAACTTAAAATTATAACAATGGGAAAGACTCGTTCCTAATATCTTGGAACCTATATATATCATATATATCACTACCGCAATGCCATCCTTGTGACTTGAAGATATTATGTCACAATACCCAGTAATTTCACTGCCTCTCTTACCTTCCAAACCGGATTGCAGCAATGCAAACACTAGTTTTTGGCGGTAGGGATATGTGAAAGTGAGGTACAAATGCAGGCAATATATGTAAGAGGTCTACCTCAAGTAATACTCTTAGTGATTTTCAATAAAGACTAACTACAATATGGTGTGCAACAAAGATTGGTTTTTATAGGGTCATCAACGCGCATTTGATACCCCTTGCACGCGTCTAGGCTTCGACAACCATTTACCAACGGGTGGATCGTAGGCATGTTTGCAAACAGCATTGTGGTATATAAAAGGACAATAGGAGGATGTTCAGCCCTAGGCTAGATAGAGCTGGAGTTCTCACTTCCCGCAGTGGCGGGAATGATCGGAGGATTTCATTTAGAGTTTATGTTGGAATCTGGAACGTGGCGTAGTAACTTTAATCAAAATAAAAATTGCTTTTCTAGTTTTTTTTTCCTTAATCAAGACAACCCCTACTTATTTATCTTCCCATTTAAACTGATTCGAGGACGATTTTCTTTTAATTTTACTATGCAGTTTCTTTATTTTTTAGTTTTCAATGTTTGTAACATAAATTAATAGCCGTAGGGTACTAGCACAGTTGAATAGTACCTCCCACTTTAATATTACCAGGTGTCGTAAAAGGCGACTTGAGAACCGAGCCCGACAGGTGACAGTATATCCAGCCAAGCAATTGAAAATCAAATCGTCGCATAAGTTCTAACACCGCATATGTCAAAGTTGGCAACTTAATAGTTAAGCCCAATGATAACACGATATTACATTTCTAACGCTGCAGTAAACGTTTTATACCATGTATTGTTTAAACAAAATCTATTTTGCACTAACTAATTATACAATCCATTAGTTTTAAAATGATTTTATGAAACGTGAGCAATGTTTACCCAATAGTACAAAGTGTCAACATTTTGACATACGCGGTGTTAGAAATTATGCGATGAAATGCAACACGGCGGGAATGTGCAGCAATTTTCCCGAAACAAAACTGCGCCTTGCGACACTCCTGCCCAGCGCGGCAATTATGGGCAAAAAACCTATTTCTTAGGGAGGCTTGTGTCCTACAGTGGACGTTCTATAGCTGATGGTAATGGCGATGGGATACACAAATATCATTCGTGTTGTTTTCGTGAATAAACAAGCCAGATAATGGTCATTATACTAAACATGTTTTGTAGTAATATCATGAAATTCCATGTTTTGTAGTCATCTAAGACAAAATAAAGTTGCATGCAAAATTCCATACCCATGTATGTACCTAGTAGTTTAACATCGCAGAAAAATTTCTTAATTTACTGCATTCAGGAGCCGAGGGGTAACGGTAGAGTAAAAAAGTACTCCTATTTGTACTAGGTGACGTACACAGATGATAGTATATCTATCCGAAACAGATTTTTTTACTATCCAGCCGACAAACAAGCATACAGTCAATTTCATTGTAAAAGTCACCGCAGACGCTCGCACGGCTCGACGTTGTAAATTGAAGACATTATCACATTTACAATACTGACGCCTTTCTTTATCATATGGTGATTCAGGTTTCCAAAAGATTTGGTTTATTTATAAATCTTACCATTTACAGTAAAAAATATGATCATAAATAGGGTTTTTTACTATCCAAAAGTTGCCTGGAAGCGAACCTCGTATCTCTACGCGATATGGCCAACCATTGTACAGACTTAATTAATTTTGTTTTCTTGTACAAAACAGTTGTACTGGCTTATAATAAAAATAACTATTGTTAGCAAAGCATACTTACATACGCATAAGCATCCTTATAGCCTCTTTGCTTTAACTTTCACAAGATCTCATTGAAATCGTACTAAAACAAATCTTGCGGTCCATTTACCTGATTCCGTGGTAAGGTGCTTAGAGCTTGTACCGATATCAGACAACAGAGGGATTTCAAATATGCTACTTAAACACATATATTTTACCCTCAGCCACAGAACAAAAACGGGACGGGAATCGAACCTGAATCTTTCTAATGCAGCCTGCACTACCGTTGTGCCATCGAGCCTTAGCGCCATTTCTTCAACGTTATAGGGAATTAGATACATTTTTTTTCAAGTTTGAAGAAATCGATGAAGAAAAAACAGTTACTTAATTACTGTTAAAGTCATATATATTTTAATCACATTTCATCATAGTCACTTTCAAATCGTCAAAAATATCTATAAGTATAGATTTATTAGACAACCAGTGTTTTAGGAGTAATTTAAACGAAAATCTGTTATAGTTTTGTAATAAAAATAGATAATATGTTCATAGAAATATTGACTGTGTGCAGTCATTATTTAAATTATTTTTTTGAATTTTTGTCTTAAAGATTCCAGCAAGTCATTTTATAAACAAAAATATAGGTCAGCCGCACTATTTGAGTCAAGTTGATTTTTTTTTAAATTAGTAATAAATAAATAAAATTTCCGATGGATGTCTCACTACAACAGGCCTATATCGTGGAAACCATCAAAGCAATTTATCAATTATTAAATAAATACAGTTTAAAAATTTGTCTTTGCGCAAAATCCGTAAAGTAATACACAAATACATATATATAAATAACAGTACAGTTAAATGAAAAAATGACGACATCATATTCAGCTGTCAATGAAAATAACTTGGGAGCCCAGAGACTAGCCTGGCGCCACATTAGTCAAAGATATCGGTCCGACGCCAAGAATTTATCTGACAGCCCCGTCTAGACCAACAGTCACTTTTCATCTTTTCTGTTACATACTATCGGCTTATTGAAAACAATGTCTGGTTACTTATTTTTATTACCAATTTATTTAATGTATTTTAACGTGAATGCGTTCTTATATCTATATGAATAAAAATTAATGTTGCTACGTGCAAATCTCGAGAACAGCTCTATTCGACAATTTTTTTTACGTTTTTTTTCTAAATGCACACGAAAAGTTTGAATGAATTGTGTTCATAGGTTTTTATCTGTCTTTTATTTTCATTTCTCTTGAATAAATCAACACTAAGCAAATCATAACTCGCAGAATTCGATATCGGGATCAACACCTGAATTTTTGCGAGTACCGATTTCAGGATAATACCTTGACGAACTCGGGGCTGATCGCTAGATATATAGATATCTAACAAGGTCTGAGTATAGAGTTGATGTAGTAACAACTTAATTACACATTAGATTAAATTATACCACTCCATAGGTAACGAAACAAAGAATACGCCAAAGGAATTCTTACTAGTATCTTTACTTGAACAGACGTAGGTATTCAAGTAAAACTATGCTCGGCTTCACAGAAAAATTCAAAAATGATGATTGTTAATGTAAACTAGCTGTGACTTCATCCGCATCTAATCGTGACTTTAGGGGGTATAGTTAATAAATAGATTTCCACAATAAATAGACTATCCAACACTGAAATAATTTTTCAAATAGTTCCAGTATTTCCTGAGATTTGCGCGTTTAAACTAACAAAGAAACTCTTCAGCTTTCACAATCTCACCCATGTGGTCTTTAATAACGCTTAGTTGTGAATAAGATGATTTTAGCCTTGCTGGGCGTACCGACTTCCAGAACAGCTTAAAATTACCCTTAAAGTTATTAGATAACCTTCAGTCAAATTAATCTTTAATTATTTCCTTCTTTTGCGCTACTATTTCTCTAGCACGCTTTTTTCTCGCTTAATATCTTCTTTTTTTTCTCGCTTACATAATATAATTAATACCTTGCATTCTACGGATAGCCTCTGCTATAACCAGTCCAGCCAGGCCCTTTTCTTCTCACACACTGCTATTCGTACTTCTTTATAACACCACCACGTATTCCTCATTTATTGATTTTTTTTTCTCTTAGAAACATTTATTATAAATATATGGCCCAATTTATTGACGAATTAACTTCGCAGAATCTTATAAATACTTAACTCAATTAAAATCAATAACCATTTAACAAGGACTGTGATTAATATTCAATATAGCTACTTACAATCGAAGCACTTTATCAGTTACAAATACCTGCAATAAAAAACAAAACAAATTAAAAATATGACTTACAAATGTATTTTAAATCTAGAAATGTATATAAAGACTTTTGGCTAAGAAAAATTAAGTTATTTCTTAAAAAAAATATTATTTTACCTACAGCGGATGTTTAGACATAGGTTAAGAGCCTTATTTATAATTGAATACAATTTTAAGAATGTAATTAACACAGGTGTTGCCACAGGCAAAAATAATTTTTATATTGAAAATCAAATATAACAATCTATATAGTATTTGAGAAAAACACCATTTCTAAAAAAGTGTTAACGCGTTCCCCTCTACTGTTGTTAAGACACCCTTAAATTTCCCTTCTTTCTCACTAAACGACTGTCGCTTATACATTACGGGAAAAACATCTAAATGGTATTACTGTACGAATAGTATAGAACCGTGCCTGTCCATAAAGTAGATTAAATTCAAATTGACAATTCTGCTTTACGAGGGCAGTATCAGTGTAGAATTGAGACGGAAATTGTATTCGCTCATAACTTAAGATTAAGTTTACGTAACAACAAAGTAAGGCAATTTACTACTTGGATTAAGTGAATTCGGTGTAGTGAATTTAAATGGTGACAAGTCTTGGCCTATATTTTACATAGCGCACGGTTGTTAAAATTAATATTGTGCAATAAATTGTACAAGTTACATTTATTCAACTGGTTTGTGTTAATTTTGACTTAAAACAGTCATACAATGACCAGAGTCGGTACTGCACTCGAATTTGTAGTCAGGAATGACAGAATAAATGACATTTTCTAATACTTTACTTTAGTATAAAAGATACTGAAAACTTGGTAACATATGTACACTTAAGTATTATGACGATTCGGATACTCATAACTGCCGCGTTGAGCTGGCGTGGTGGAAATCGCAAAGAGCGATCTTATTGCATTTTAGCTACACTGTTTCGGGTAGATATACCGCCATCTGTCGGTGCTGGTATCTCAGTCGCCTCTTATACGTGATGCAGTGGGAGGTACTATTCTTCTCCCCCGTTACCTAACGGCTAACTCTAATCAATCTATACAGATGTAGCCTGCGCTTCCTTTATCCGGTTAAAATAATAACTCAATATCTACACGCAAAAAAGAAATCCCAATTTGTCCCCACATTTGTACAGGTGCACATTCCCAGCCGCGTTCCCCGATGGAAATGTGACGTATGCATTATTCACAATATGGCCGCGATGCGATGCGTGTTCACACCGATGAATGGGCTTCGCGTTTCCGACAATGGCCGACGAAGCGTAATTCACATGACGCGAAAAATATTTGACGCGTGCAAACAGCTGCTGGTTTAATCCATATTAATGTTATAATCATTTCGGTAAAGTAAATAGTATCTCCCTGTACCAGATGTATGAGTCGACTATATCACCAACACAAACAGATGGACTTCCATCAGTATATCCCCCCGAAATAGCTTCGCTCAAATGCAACAGGATCGCTCTGCGATTTCTACTACGCCTGCCCAGCGGGGCTGCAGTTATGGACGCACTTCTAGCCGATGCGTGATCTTCCAGAGCTCCATCATCCACCGGGTGTGTGCCCAGCCCATATATATATATATTTTAAAGTCCGTTCCCCCAAGAAAGGAGGAATTTTGGCCATAAATTTATCCTGAAATACTGTAATTCAAAATTGCGATATAAACGTCTTAATTTTAAAATCGGTTCACGAGTTCAGCTTATCCCGGACCAACACTGAGACACGTAAACTATACTAATATTACAAAGCCAAATTGTTTGTTTGTTTGAACGCACTAATCTTGGAAACCACTTGTTCTATTTGGGAAATTTTTTCAGTGCAGGAAAGTCCATTTTTAGAAGAAGGCTATACTATATTATAGTTAAAAAAAGGACTCATTTTAAGATAAATAAATCCTGAAAGGCACTATTTTACAGCTAGTTTTTATATATGAATACGGTACAAGATATTTTTATAGGCTACTGTATGCCCTGGAATACAAAGGATGTGAAAAAGGTGTATTGCAATGAATGGCTAATGTAATAGGTCACCAGGGTGTTGTCAATTCGGACGCGACGTCGTTCCCTGACATGACCAAACATGACGAGTCATTTCGAGCGTATTTAATGCGACAATTACAACGCGGGCTAATGACGCCTCTATTTGTTGCGTTGTTGAAAAATTTATTATAACCGATGGTAGTTAAATACAGTTGTACAAACAGACAGTGCAAATGTAGGTATGTTTTGGTTGCTGTGTGATGCTTTTCAGACAGGCGACACCGATTTGATTCGCGGTCAAGATAAATTTGAGTAATTTTTTTAAAGTAATCATAAAAAATTTAATTATAAATTTTTTTTAAAGTAAGTTTCGTGTTCTAACATGACGTCTAGAGTTTTTTTTGAGTCACACATTATTTGATAAACACTCGGGCGTATATGCTATCTTCACTTGCATTTTCCCATATATTTTCCTGGAATAGACATGGTTTGGGTTCAAGACCCGTGTAACAAAGAAGACAAGTTGAATTGTTCATGTTAAGAAATAAATAGAGAAAAAAAGTTGAAAATGGGTTTTGATGATACCGATAGACGGTCCCAATGGCACAGAAGGTAGTGATACTAACTTGCCGCCAAAGGTCGTGAGATCGATTCCCACGCAGGACAAATATTTACATGATAAATATCTGTATTTGTTCTGGTATCTAGATATTATTTTTATTTATTCTAATTAATAATGCGTTACTCTACAACCCTTACAGGTTTTTTATAGTAATAGGTACATAAACTTAAAATAGTAAAAAAGAGAAGTACTAAAGAAGTTTCCTTCCTCCCAAGATGGATCACTATGGATGGATCACCTCCACAAGATCAGATCAATAATAAACGAGCGTGTATAAATAGACTTAAACGTGAAGTAAAGAATGTAAGTGAAGTGTGCCAGAATAGAAGAAGCAAGTGGAGATCCATTGTCTCTGCCTACCCAGGTGGGACACAGGCGTGATGTATGTATGTAGGTTAACGGAATCTTTTATACGCCCTACATCTGTACTATACCCTGTTATATCACTATCCATCAACGTAGTAAAAGTAACCTAATTTCCTGCCAACCATTACTTGGATGTACCAGGCTTGCGTTATGCAAATGACATGTTAATTAATACGTTTGAAGTCATAATTAGCAATAGAACGACTATTTATATCAAAGTGCTGCCTTTAGAAATGAATTATATTTTGTTATGGGGGCCTGCGGGTTTTACAACGTCAGAACACGAAGGTTGATGGGGTCTTTTATATTTACATGATGTTATTTTGGTTCTTTACCTTTATATACGTGGAAATTACGAAGTTTCTAAGGAAAACCTCATGAATTTTGTCGTGTATGTATACGTAGACTAAGGTTTTTATATAAATTAACAATCAAGTTTCTTTATTGCATACTTATATTGTATACTTTTTAGTGCAATCTCATTACTAGTGCCTGTAAACTTAAATTTAAGACTTATGGTGGCATCAGATGAGTTTTAAAGTAGGCCACATAATTGTTCAAATACATGATAGAGGCCCTATATTATGCACTAAATTTTTGGGTTTGATTCATATCGAGGACCAACATTTGTTTGTTCTTTTTTCAATTTCATCTGTCGTCTGATATACATTACACATTTGTTTTTAGCTACTCATCACGGAGTCATGTTAGTTTATGGAGGTGTACATTAATACAATATTTTAATGGCTTTTATGATAATTATAAAAATTATCTATTTTAATCATGTGTAGCTTCTACATCTATAGAAAAAATATCTTGTTAGTGCTATGCATTGGAAAACATATAATTTTACATAGAAAAAAAAACATAACCGACGTGTATACAAAGGTCAAATAAATGTAATCCACTGGAATGGGAAAGGTGCAGGTTCGAGCCCTGTCTGAACCATGAGACTCCTTGTTTTTTTCCTAGTAAATAAATTGTATTTGAGCTGTAGGTACCTGCGATGTAGACTAGTAGTAGTAGACTAGAATAAGAGACTAGAATCGAAAAATGACGGTATATCTATCAGAAACAGTGTAGCTTAAATGCATAGGGCGGGAATGGGCAGCGGCATCTAGGTTACGCTCTGCGATTGCCACTACGCCTGCCCAGCGCGACAATTATTAGCAAAATTCTCCCTATCTTGGGACCTACGGAAGCTATGATGATAATAATCTATGTAATAGTGCAATTATTAATATAAAAAATAATTGTATTTGATCTGGTGTTCTGATGTCCGTAACACAAGTGCGACTTAACACGAATTCAGTTCTATGTATGAGATGTTGGATAAATTGGTTTATTATTGTATTAAATTGATACTAATCTAATTTTATAAATTTTAAGAGTGTGTTAGCTTGAACGCTGTAATCTCAATAACTGGAACTACCGGTCCGATTTGAAAAATTCTTTTAGTGTTTGATAGCCCATTTTATTCATATAGCATTGAGGCTAGTGTCCGAATGAAGTCATTATAAATATGAATTCTTTATTAATTAGTATACGAGTATCGGCAGCGTATTTATCTACGTGAAAATGTATTATTGTGTGCGTGTTTAATCTATGGACATGCAATAATGTACCACAGTTCGAATACAATTTCTCCGCACCAATTTCCTATCCACGCTTAGAAGAATATCGCCCGGGGCCCAGTTAAACGGTGTTTACTTTCAATAAGGCCCGTGTTTGCGGGCCCGCGGCCGGTGCCTCGATACATCCCTGGGTTTAAACACCGAGATGGGAATAATCGATCTTTATTCTTTACGGCTTTGGAATTAAAATTATGGCACAAAGCTTTCGGAGAGGTTTAGAAGTTGAGACGCGAGTGTTCGACCAACCAAAACATCCACAAATATAAAGTTAGGAAAGTGATATCCTTACGATAACACGAGTATTTTAACACGTTCACGCGAGACACATGTTGATTCGCTAGTTATATAAAAAATCATTTAATAGTCAACGGTTGATATTAATATCTTCGCTTCACTCCGAAAATTTAACACTGCATAAGCACTGAATCTTTAAATTTCAATTTTAATTAAATATCTACAAAGAAGTTAAAATTTGCAGCTGTTAAAAACTACACCCATTAAGAGTTTAAAAGGGAGAACAGTAATTAACTGGGTTTCACTCAGACGTAAATTAAGCGATCACAACGTGGCTCCACCCACTTTCGAGAGATTTTAGGTCAGGACTACACGCACGATTGCGGTTTTTCTGAGCTTGACTAGTGCTATTTAGGTTTCCATCCATTAATATCTATTTTCCTATGTAAATATGGCTCTGAGATATGCAGCTTAAAAGGTTTTTTTATGACGGGTATCAGGCAATTATAACTGTTAAGTATATACCACTTAGACACAGAACAATCATACAAATATTCACTATTTTTGGTACACAAGATATAAACACTTTCGAATGCGCTATCAGAGTAGTCAATGTACTAGTCGCTTTATTATATCAGCTTCAGGAAGTCCACTGTTGGACAAAAATCTTCCCAAGATAGAGGGATTTTGCCCAGAAATGCCGCGATTGGCAGACGTGATAGCGATTGCAGAGTGCAGCTTCGTAACGAGCTGCTGCTTATTCTAACTTTGTAGTATTTAAACTGCTCTGTTTTGGATGTACATACCGACATTTGTCGGGTACCTTAGTCGCCTCTTACGACACCTGGTACAGAGGGAATATCCTATTATTTACTGTAATTATATTTATGTTTATCTTATTTAGTTACTTAGGTACCCTGAAAAGAGTCTAACAATTTCTACAGATTTTTTTTATAAAAACATTACGTAAATTTTAAATTATATGAAAAAATATTATTATCGCTTCATTGTCGCTGATAAAACGTTCGAAAACCAACGTTTAGAAACACTAGTGGGTAAATGACCTTATCAGCGGGAACCATAGAAACCCTTTAGCAATCCTTCAAGCATAACAACACAGAAACTTCTTAAGTTATTAACCGTAAGTTCAATTTTGAACACAGGATTATAGGTCCCGGCGGAGTTTAATATGTAGCTTTCGAACGCACTTGGATTTACGTAATTGGACCCCAACCCCTTCCCCTATTTTAACTGTATTCAATAGGTGACATAGTTTATTACATAGTCTTTTGCTCGCATGTATTACTCCATCCTTCGTGAACGTGTGTTGTTTTATGTGTTTGGCATACCGCTAACTAATAGTAACACTTTTGTTCCGTACTTACTACAGTAACACTTTTGTAACTTACAAAAATAAAGTAATTAGAGTCACATGGACGTAGTATTGGGCACTAGTTTTCTACATTAAACGTATATTATGTCCTGGTTGACCCCAGGTTTGTATTTAAATATATATCTTATTAATTTTTACAATAGTTATTCGATAACTTCACTCGATGCAGGAATTGAAACCAAAGCACTTGCAAATAATAAGGTTTTAATATTAAACGAGCCTTATTTATTTATATTACATAAAGCAATCAAGTTATTTGAAAGGTTGCTTTGAGCTAGACTATACTTCGACTCGTTTCTAGTTACTCAGCAAACTCAATCAGTCATTTGAATTAAATTTTACTCAGTCGTAATTCTGTTATTTATTAACTTAAGTTGGGATTTATATAATGTCTTCTGTACAACAAATAAGTTAGCTTTGTATGTCTGTTTGTACCTAATGGTTTTCGTTTTGTTCTCAGTCTGGGTGTTAAACTTGTGTATTTAATTATTATATTTGTGATTCTTCTGTTGTCTGATGTCATAAACACAAGTGCTTTAAGCGAAATATCATGGAGTCAGGTCAATGTGTGCGATGTTGTGATATTTTTTAATAAACTCTAAATCTATTGGACTGCTTTCAAAAACTCCTTAACAAACAGAAAGTGACATCATAAGCCAGTAATATAAGCTATATTTTATCCTAATAGTCATGCGGGAATTATTACCGCGCAGGTTAGCGTAGTAGCTAAATGAGGCGACAATACACAGGACACTTACCATACACGGAAGACCACCTAGCCGTAGCTCTTATGTGTTAAAAAAATGTATAATAAAATGCCAAGAAACAAAACGTTAAACGTCTCATGTCTGTAAACACGCCAACTGGAAGACAACCCAGAAACTCCCAACAATGTTAGATGCTTCAGATATTTCAATTAAAGTATGTCCGAAAGCGAGGCTAGTCTGGGCCCTTTCCTGCGACACAAAGGGCGGGATCAAAATTTTACATCCAATCCACTATACAGCCTTTAGCGCATCTTCCCTGCATTTCCATAGCAAAAGATGGTTAGAGTGCTCACGGATGTATGTTCACTGGATATGCTATTTGAATCTCAATATGTTACTGAAAAGCCGTGAAGTACGCTGCCGGTAGCGTAGAATAGTACCTCTCAATGCACCAGGTATCCAACCACCAGGTACCAGAACCAACAGCTTAAATGCACAGGGCGGGGATGGGCAGCAGCATCGCCGTTACGAAAGCTGTGCTTTGCGATTGCCAACACGCAATTATGGGCAAAAAACCTCCTCACTTGGAGAGTATGGTGATGATGACGTTACTAAAGGGGTACGAGCAGAGTGGGTTAACACCTCCTTCTGTACCAAGGGTCGTACATACAACCAAAACAGCGCTCCTTAAAAACTACAAGGTAAAGGGCATTGTCGTCGTGTAACTACGCTCTACGATTGCAACTAAGCCTTCCCAGAATGACAGTTATTAGAAAAAAATCTCTTACTCGGAGAGGAATTTATCCAAAAGTGGATTTTCTGATGGACTGTGGATGAAAACCCAAAACTTGAATAGATGTCTGTTTTTCACTAGTACCTTAAAACTTCTGAGCGGATCTAGAGAATGGTATAATCTCCATTTTGATCCCGGAAAAGTTTCTACAAAACGCAATGTAATGAGGCCTAATACGGCTTGGTAAGTTTTGAAGACTGCATATGCAGCCGGGACCAATGATTTAACGTGGCTTCGAAGCAGTGAGAAATGTTGCTTTACATCAACTATCCCGGCGGAAGAGTTAAGCAATGCTTTGAACTCCTAGTACCACTGCATTATAGAACAGTTTTCTCAGTCAGATCGAACTGTATATCTGTTCACGATACATTAGAAAATTACTAAATGGATTTTCAGGTTCTTCTCACCAAAAGATCGAGTGATCCATGCAAAAAATATTGGTATATATTTTTCCAAGAATTTTGTAAATTAATTAAATATAATAAAACACATATACCTTAACAAAATTGATTCGTAATGTTTGGTATTCCTTAAGTATGGGCCTATAAAAACTTGATGCATATGTACTTTGATCATTATTATAGCAGCTGTAGATATTCCATTGTAAGACAGGTCTCCCCAAGAAAGGGAAAACTGGCCAGGGGGCCTAGTCCCTGTTATTTTTGAGCTACGCTGTTTCGGGGGAATATACCCACATCTCTCGGTTCGATATCTTAGTCGCCTCTTTCGCCACCTGGTACAGACGAAGGTACTATTCGGTAGCCTATATTTTTAAAGCGACGATCCGTTATCCCAGGATTAGCGTATGTATTCAAAAGCATTGTTGAACGTTATCTATCGAATCAAAGTTCTAATACTAGTTATTTATAACAATTTTGTACACAAAACGACGGTTCTCAGTTGTTACAAGTCACTAAAAGCATTTGTGTAACAGACATCTGTTAACAGAGGAATCAAAAATATAATCATTACACCAGCCATTTGAAGTTCACTGCAGGACATAGGCCTCCCTAAGAAACGGGAATTTTTGCCCATAATTGCCGCGCTGGACAAGCGTGTTGGCAAATGCGGAGCGCAGCTTTCGTGATGGGGATGCTGCTGCCTAGGGGTGGGCAGCAGCATCTCCTGCATTTGAGTTACACTGCCTCGGATGGATATATCGCCATTACCACACCTGTACTATTCTACTCTGCCAGAACCTCACGTCTCAATTATAATACATATTTTTAACACACATATATATATATATATATATATATATTGATATCAATTTATATATTATTATTTATTGATTATATACTGATATTTGTCCGGGGTAGGGACCGAACCTACGACTTATGGCGTAAAGGATAGGATCACTACCATCCGCGCTATTGCCAGTCAATTCATCTGCCCATTGTTCCATTGCCACATAAAGACTAGTCGACCAATGCCGCATCTAACACGACAATATCCGCGTGGAACACTGTCGCCGTAATAAAAACGCCTTCAGTGCTGTGAAAGACGTGTGATTGCAACTTTATTGCAACCCCGGCGACACGATGAAAGGATACACTGGAATTGAATCAATCTGCGTCTTGCAATGTATGAAAGTTTAAAATAAACCTTTTCGTTACAGAGATTTTTCAAGGCGAGCTATTATTATTGTGGTTGGCTTGAAGTTTATGTTCGTGTTACAATGCATTTCAGGTTTGAATTTTGTTTAGAGAAATTGTTAGGAGGGGTTCTTAATGATAATGGTGTTGCCGGTTTTATCACTACATAATATAAAACTAAGTCGCTTTCCACTGTCTGTCTGTCTCTATGTATGCTTAGATCTTTACAATTATGCAACAGATTTTGAAGTTTTGACGTGACAACGTCTTATAAATTGGTTTGCCGGGTGACACTTCAAGAAACTGCGTTACGCTCCGCTCACGTTATGCGCTCACAATGAGAGCGAGTGAGAGGCACGCGTCCCTCTCACTCGCTCTCATTGTGACGTGTGTTACGCAAATGTATTGCAAGTTATTGTATGTATATTTGTATATAAATACGTATGTATGTGTAAAGGTAAAAATAAAATTTTGTTAATATGAAATTCAGTGCGAGATTCTTTGTATAATTTAATGTTTTATATATAATTTTTGTATAAATCAATGTTTTAAATTGTTACTATTATTTCATTCTTATTCCTACTATACGAATGAATATTCACATTAAAATTATTTTACCACTCAAAGTCGTTGTCACGTAAAACTTTCGCCCGTATACCGACTTTACAGGCAACCAATTTTTTTAATAGGTAGAGTGATTAGGATCCATCGAAAATAGAAACATTTTCAAATTACGTTAGCACCTAAAGTTGAAAGTCTATGTATGACAAATGTATATTTTCAGTGATAGCATTGAAACTTCATCACCAGGGTTCACAAGGCAACTCAAAGTGGAACACCGAGCTATGGCGATGATAGTCGAAGTATCTTTGTGCGACGGAATAGCGAATGAGGAGAGGAGTGCCCGCGACTTCTTCCGCGTAGATTAGTGACTTTGGGGGATATTTTCTCGATAAATACATTACCCAACACTGTAAGCATTTTTCAAATTGGGCCAGCGTTTATTGGCATTAGCACGTTCAAACAAATCTTCAGCTTATTAAATAATAGTATAGATTCAAAGATTTTAATTTTTATTTAATAAAAAGAATAAAAATTTACTGAGCTGTTTTGGATTTTTTTTAACCAATTAACGTAAGGAAGATCTCATGCAAAGGTCGTCTGCTTTGGTACCTCACTCTCACCTATTTCTACCTCCAACTAGCAACTAGCTAGTGTTCGTATTGCTGTTTTCCGGTAATATGATAGAATAATTTTAAGTTATAAGGTTGGTAACGCGCTTGTGATATACTTGTGATAAATAGAGCGTCTATTGGCAACGGTGATGCTCACTGAAACGCAGACTGCATGCTTCTACTTTTTATAATAAACTATTATATATATGTATATATATGTTTGCAAAGGAGGTGGTTCAGAATCTAACCATTGTACTCTATCAGTTCGTTGAACATAGATCAAGCATGAAAACGATGCAATCCTCTTTATATAAATAATAAAATATTCCCATCGAAACATGTACCTTTTAAACGTACAACAAAAGCGGCAATTTTTATTCCTAATAAGGTTTCCCGCAGAGAAATCAGAGATATATATAGAGTGACGTAAATGCAATTTGTCGGGGAACCTGCGCGGGCCGCAAGCCAGGGCTGTCCAAAACTAGGGTCAGGCCGCACGATATTGATTGCATTGTTGTTAAATAATGCTCATAAATGCAACCCGCAATACGCCACTGCGTTAAATACCGGAATTTAATAACAGTACTTTCTTACTACCTTTACAAGAGTTTTAAATATTGTATCTCCATTACTATTGCCGACTGACTGATGGGTTTGATGGCTCAGGTGGTAGTGATGATATCTTGTGCACCAAACGTCGTGGGTTTGTTCCCCATCTAGGACTAATATTTATATAGTGATATTTGTTTTGTTCTGTATCTGGGTGTTGAATTTAAGTATGATATTAGTGAATCCTCTATTGTCTGATGTCCGTAACACAAGTGTGTTAGTGACTTATCTCGGAGTTAAGTCAATGTTTGCAATTTGGTGTGAATTTATTTACTGTCGAAAAATCATGTTCATTAAATTTGGAATTTTAAAATGTGAGGGATCCTGGCGACCTAGTGGTTACGGGTCTGCAAGCCTATATAGGCACCAGTCTATATATACATGCATGTATATATACATGTATATACAAATAACATCGTTGACTCTGTTTCTTCTCTTTGTTTAAATATATGTTCGTCATTAAGGGAAAGAAAATGAAATTTTTATTTATTCTAATATATCTGACCTGAAACAAAACGATTGTTCAAAATGAGCGGATAAATGAAAGTTCTACGAAATCCAATTTATTGCCAACCCTATTCGCCTAACGTGCAGCGTCTGAGCTAAATTTGATAATATCGTTGGAACAACGTAATATTATTGTCACGTTCCGATACAAAACCGATACAACAACGTAACTCAACTAAAATGAGGCATTTTAAAAACACTCATAATGTATAAAATTAAAAAATTAAAAAAAATTGTAACAGAACTAAAATTACTTCTCTTCTATCATCATCATCACTACAGCAGTCGTAAAATGTCCATTACTGGACATAAGCTTTCCTAAGAAAGGGGGATTTAGCCGATATATGAAAATAATTGCTGCGCTTGGCAAGCTTAGAGTCAAACGCAGAGCACCGTTTCACCACGGGAATGCTGTCCATCTCGGTCCCGTTGCATTTGAGCTGCGGTGTTTCTGGTGGATATACCACTATATCGGTTTCGGTACCTCAGTCACCTATTACGGCAGCTGATACAGGGGAGGTAGTATTCTACATTGCCGGTTCTACACGGCCAATCTATAGACTCCAATAAAAAATATATATGTTAATATATTTTCACCAGTGACTTCGTCCGCGAGGCCCTGATATATCTCTTGTTGTTTCGATAAACATTCTATGTCGCTCTCTAACAGGTTAAATAGGGAATAAATCGTGCCAATTTTATAGAGAACAATAAAAAGTCAGATCTATCCCACGAGTACAAGTTGGGGATAAAAAGTAGCCTATATGTTATTCCAGACTTACTGTGCCAAATTTATGATATCTCTAATGTTATTGTTTAAATTGTTACTTTTTATGATTTAGGATACACAAAAGTTTGGAAAAAGGTTTCTTTAAGCATATGATTTAGTTGGTCTCATTTTAGGTTACTCAGATTAATACTTAGCGTAGTTCCGCTTAGGGTTATAAAATAATTAGCTTACTTACTTACTTACTTAAGGTACTATAATAATTTAAGCTGTTTAGGTCTAAACGATGAAAATAAAAAACGACAACGAAAATAGAAGCAACACAATTATTATTGTTTAATAAAGTGAGAATCGAACTGTAGTCCAAAACGGTGCTTACCCGCTGCGGGTCAAAAATCCTTTCATATTCGCAAGATTGAGAACGATTGCTGCAAAATGACCGAAACGTCGACTACTTAAATAAACCACGTTAAAAGTTGTTAAAAGAGTAGTCTTATTATAAGTAGTAACGCGTGAATGATAGAAAATATCCAAAACCTCTTTTTAATATCCATAGGGCGCTAGCTAGGGAATACCCTAGCATCACTGCCCATGTAAAAGCGGAGTGCATCAGCAAAACACGTATGCATCCAACCGTAAATCCAAAGCATATAACGGCGCAATAGTCAAGTAATGGACGATAAAACAAATTGTCGGCGTCACATATCATGGCCGATGGGACGCATGGCCTCCCTGGATGCCGGTACTGCTGTCTGGATGGACCAAGAATGGACGCTATGAAACTAACGCCTAAAGTAAAATATTTTTGCTATTTTACTTTACACATTTTAAAATCACAATACATAATTTAAGAAATCATCCTCATTATCAACGTCCACTGCTGGACACTGACCTCCCCAAGAAAGGAGGTATATGCCCGTATATGCCCATAATTGTCAATCGCGTAGTGGCAACTTTACGACGGGACTGCTGCAACCCATTCCCTTATATTTGTGCTAAACTGTTTCGGATGGATATACCGCCATCTGTCGGTTTCGATACCTCAGTCGCTTTACGACACCTGGTACAGGAGGAGGCACTATTTTATTCTGCCGGTACCACACGGCTGAAGGTCATCTTCAATGTTATCTCACTCTCACCTATTTCTACCGCCGTATAGTAGTGTTCCAGTTGGAAGGGTGGGAGAGATTACTGGGTAATGTAAAATAATATCATCAAGTGTCACAAGGTTGGCAACGCGCTGGCGCTAGTAATGGTGACGCTTACTATCATGCGGGTTGTATGCATTTTTGTCGACTTGATCTATTAAAAATAACTAAAAATAATTTTAAGCAATCCCCAAACAAATTTATCCTAAAACGCTTTCACCGCACTTTATTTACTGATGCTGCTTGATATAACTGACATGATATAACTTTATAAACCTATTTCTGATGTACGTTATTTTATATATATATATATATATATATTTATTTATATCATATGTATTTACTGCGTTTATTTATACAAATATGTATGTAACGTTTATCTATTTTGTATACATATTGTCTGCACCACTATATTTTTTTACTGTTTTGTGTAATGGTTGACTGGGTGATAATGCCAACTGGCATTAAGTCCGCCATTTGTACATTTTGTAATATTTTGTGCAATAAAGTTTAATAAATAAATATGGGACCTTTACTGAATGCGTCATCGTGCTTGGCAAATTATAAATCGTATTGCTGCTAAAAAAGACAAGACGTAGGACTCCTATTGTCCTACAAAATGATCGTCATTTCTTTTTAGAAGAAACCTCGCTCGTGCTGCAAGTACCATAAGGGTGTACCCCAAACGTCTTATCTTAGTATCCGCAAAGACTTCACTTTGATTGTGCAGTAATATCGTTGATCAAGCAGCCCCATCAGAGCGGGCCGTGTCTCACAGTTGTGCCTAATGATTCGAACCCGTCTGATTTACAGATACACCTGAGCGTCCCCTAGCGACGGGTTTCTTGTACTAAGGAACTAAGATAGACAGGGATCTAATACCATAGACAAAGCAAAATTTATTTTAGTCATTTTAATTCGTAAAGGAAGGAATAGTAAAACATATACTGTATATTCGTTCATTATTATTTATTCATCAGTTTAATTTTCGTATACCTCAAACCGCCTAATTATTTGTTTCTATATGTTTTTCTTGTACTTGCAAGCGTGTTTATTATATGGCGCAGTATAATATTACATAAGCGCAGCAAAAATTAATTAATTGGGTCATCATCATCATCATCATATCAGCCACAAGATGTCCACTGCTGGACATAGACCTCCCCAAGTAATCACCAATAGGACCGGTTCTATGCGTCCAGTGTCCAGCGCGATCCTGCGGTTTTAGTCAGATCGTCTGTCTATCTTGCGGGTGGATGCCATAATAGGATGTCAATAATAAATTAGAGTACTTAAATCTTGCCAAAAGCTTTTGTATCATAGTTTTATTTTAAAATATGAAACCACGTTATTAATGAACACCGCAGTATCGTTTTGTGTGCAAAGGCCGCCCCAAGAAAGGGGCAATTATGCCCGTAATTGTAGCAATGGGCAGGAATGTTGCATTTGGTCTCGGTGGATAAATCGATATGTCGATTCCGATATCGTCGCCTCTTACGACATTTCGTACCAAGGGAGGTAATATTCTACTCTGCCGGTACCTCACGGCTACACGCTAGTGTTATCCTTTTACGAGCGTCTATAAAATATCCAAGTGCATACAAAGAGATGGTACAATATGTGCATTTCGGAAGTTTTTCCGCGACGTGAGAAATTAAACCCATCTCGCGGCAAAGTGACATTGCCTCGTCTACTTATTTCCTTAGTCTTCGACTGCAACGTGCATACAGCCGTGATCCGGCTTGACAATTTTTCATTGTTAGCACACATAAATCTACTTCCACTATGTTGGGCGCTCAATTGAGATGTATGTTCCGTTTTGGGAATACGCATTTGGATGGGGTGGGATTGTGTCTATCTTTCATTCTTTATCTAATAAAATTACATGATAAATTGTTGCTTTTTCTTATCACTACAAATAATATGAAAATAAATTTCATACATCCATCAATTCATGGAAAATCATTATTAAGAAAACTAAACCGATAAATTCAAAGGTCAGAGTTAAAAGAGAAATTAAGCTAGAATTGGGTAATACTACGTCTAATGCTTTGGCAAGCTAAGAAAAAAATCAGAATTATATCGGCTAACAATTTTTCTAAATCTATGTCTTTTACTTAAAATGTTCACTATATGTACACAGACAACAGTAATACAAATATAATACTTAAATACACATTTCACATGCAGACACATAACAAACACAAATATTCATTTTGAACATGTTTTTATGAGATCAAACCTACGACCCGTGGCGCACAAGACAGGGCCCACCATCCGTCGAACGGAATCTTTCAATTTTATTTTTATTTAAATGATTAATAAAATATGAAAGCACTATATCCAAATTTAACACAGAATAGAGGTGAAGATATACAAATTTAGGATCTTTTCAATATTTAAATCGGTGTCTACTATTGCCCCTGGTAGGACGACCTATATAATACAGGCGACATGCACCCTCTACAAAAGTTAAAGTAGTTGTTACGCTCATATATGTGTACAAATATTTTAAAAGAATCAAAAATAACGTACCTATTTGTATAGTTGTTACTGATTTATTTAAGAAAACGTATCATCCTTCTATCTCCCCTGCTTCGAGCTGTAGTCTAATGGACAAACAAACTGCCAAATCTGTCGCATGTCAATGTATACATTACTTTATTGGACGCATCGGGCGGCACATCCGTCAAAGTCGGTGCACCGGGGGTTGCAAACGCTTTACCACAATTTGCAGTTGTCTCTGGGGCTTTCGGCACAACTCATTAGATGTTGCGTTCTTTATCTAGACTTTCAAACCTGCTGTATGAGTACATCTCGAGAGATTTATTTAAGTAGACACCAAAATGAGGTAGAACTCATACAAAAGGTCGTCTGCATTGGTACCTCACTCTAACCTATTTCTACAACCAAATTAGAGAGTTACCATAGCTGTGTTCCGGTATAAAGGATGAGAGAGGTCTTGAAATTACTGGTTAATGTGATATAATACTATAAGCCACAAGATTGGCAATGCGTTAGTTATATCCTTGTGGAATTGCGAGCGTCTATGAGACCAGGTCGCCAAACAAGCCATAAAAGCCGCGTGATAACAAGCGTCTCTGCAGCCTGTAGACGCTCGTAATATCACAAGGATATCGCTAACTTCTCGGGGAGGCCTAAGTCTAGCAATGGACTTCTAATAGCAGCAACGATAATGATAATGATTAAAACGAAAATATTGAAAACCAACCATAACTTTAAGTGAGAGTGTGGACCAACCGTCTGTATCTCATCCCTTGCGCCACACCCAGTAACCGACGTCCCTCAGGAACACAGCTCGGACTCGGTGATTTGTCTCTTTTCCCTTACTAACGATTAAGGAACAGCACTGCGGTCGCAGGTAATACGGGGCGACGCGAGCTCTCGCTACATTACACTGATTGATGGGATTGAATGGAAAGGGATTGAAAACATCCACTTTCTGTTGTGGATAGTTTAACTTTTTATTTAATTATAGAACTTTATCCAACACTTCATCACTTACACTTAATTTGTTAAAACGCCATAATTGTTTATGGTGTCTAAAGACAACTGATATTATGATCGTACAATAGACTCTTTGTTCTTTGAAGACAAATTTCAGAGTTTAGCCGTGGAGTACCGGCAAACTAGAATAGTACTTCCCTCAGTACCAGGTGTCATAAGAGGATCAACAAATAGCGGTTTATCCATCCGAAACAGTGTAGCTTTAATGCAAAGGGTGGGGATAGGCAGCAGCATCCCAGTCGCGAAAGCTACGCTTTACGATAGCTAACACGCTTGCCTCACGTGGCAATTACAGGCAAAATTCCCCCTTCTTAAGGAGTCCCTATCCTATGTCTAGCAGTAGGACTTCCAATGTCTGTAATAATGATGTTGATTTCTTGGTCTTCTTAGATTGACTTAAACTATTTTACTAGAAATCCTTACTAATATTGTAAATGCGAAAGCTTGTGAGTATGGAGGTAGGCCTCATACAGAGGTAGTCTACCTCACTTTCACCTATTTCTACCGTCAAATAGCTGTGTTCGCACGGCTGCTGGTGCTGTGTCATGTGATTTAATATCTTCAAGTCATAAGGTTGGCAAAGCGCGTATGCTTGTTTTGTTGACTAAGTAATATTAATGAACATATATTTGTACGGATGTGTGTTTATTATTCTTTACCGCCAGACCGGCTGAATAGATTTGGATGAAATTTGGCACAAGGGTAGTTTATAGTTTGATAACATAGGCTATTTTTTATCCCCAAAGCATGCTGCCGCGGGACAGATCTCACGCGTTTCGAAATAATTTACTTTATATTTATTTAGTGGAAATTATTGTTTTTTTTTATAAGACGACCGAGGCGAACAGATCTTAATCAGGTGGAATGGGTATTAAAGAAAGGCCAGGTCAGAAGAACCAAGAATAAACGAGCGTGTATGAATAAACTAATGCGAGTGTGAGGAGGCGAGAGATTTGCCAAGATCGTGGCAAGTGGAGATCAATAGCCTCTGCCACCCCCGATGGGACACAGACGTGATGTAAGTTATAATGCCTTCGATCTTATTATTAAATCTTATGCAATTTCTATTTGGTACATGTTGTATGAATAAAATTCAATGGTCATTATCAACGGTCAGATTTTTAATTGGCGTAAGATTTTTAATTGACATACAGGCAAAACAGTTTTGTATTTATTTACAAAGTTTGTTAATAGTTTCAGGTAAAAGAGGATTCAATTTCAATTATATATGTTAATAACAGCTTAATCATGATTAAAATAGCTTTTCAAATAATAAATATATAACGAATTAATTGATTCTATTATTTTGTCTCTTACGACAATTGAAATTATGACATGTATGATATGTATGTATGTACCCAATTTATTATGTTTTTAATTGTCAGCGCCATGTTTATGGGGCATGTGCAGCAAATACAATTTTATAACAAAATGTGTTACATTTCTTCTACCCTTTGATTAGCAATTATCTATCTACAAATATGACACACTCTTCAATCGCAATTGACAGAGAAAGATAACCTTTAATCAGCACTCACTATGGTCAGTTTTTGCCTGATAATAAACTACTTTTTAACGGCATTAAGACGCGTTCATTTACATTTTTTGTTCAATGTTTCGGTTACCTCGCAGTAACAGCTCTTAAGTTAAAACTTATTAGTATTTATATAACTAGCTGTGTCCGCGTGCAGTAGTTATTTGGGCATCATACTTTTTTACTTTAACTTATATAAACTTTGAATGTTATATTTATTTATATATACAAATCAATAGCCGAAACAATAGAGTTTTAAGCTTCTAGCTCTAACAATAGCGGTACTTCCATCCAACTTTTCAGGCTCCCTTTCGACCCCTTACAACTCTTATATCGAATGAAAAGTAGCCTATGTCCTTTCTAAGGCTTTAGACCATATGTGTACTAAATTTAATTTTAATCGGTTCAATAGTTTAAGCGTAATGGCGTAACAGACATACAGACAGAGTTACTTTCAGATTTATAATATTAGTAAGAATACAGCCGCATTTTGAAGCCGTTAACATATAGTTTTATCATGAAAAGTGAACGCAGGAACGTTAGAAAATATTACACTTCTCGCGTGGTTAGAATCGGCTGCGCATTACCAGAACACACCGCAAACCTTTATCAGCACCGATAAATCCAAGTCGGTCGCAAATTGCATCAGCCATCAATCTAAACGGCGTTATGTAGTTACGCACCCCAGTGTGGGGTCACCATTTCGGGGTGCGGCCCAAGTTGAAACAAAGTAATTAACGATATGTAGAAAATAATTCACCTTGGGGTACCGGCAGACTATAATAGCACCCCCCACCCCCCTGTACCAGGTGTTACCCAAACCGACAGGTAATTGTATATCCATCCGAGATAGCGTATCTCAAATATGACTGAATGGGTTTTATATTATTTAGTGTTTTATATAATCAATGTTGTTGTGTTTTAAGCTCTATAAAAGACGAGTTACTTCGACTTACACACACCTATTCCCCCGCTTACACAACAGCCGCACCCCACACCCCAAGCTAAAGATACTGGGCGTTTATGCGGTTATATCTCTTCGTTACACGGTGATTTGTCATGAATACTTTAGCTATATTGTTTTCGGATTGAGTGCAGCCCTGACTGGGGTGGTAGCCCTGAGATTAATGGCGGTTATCAATTTGAAAAGTTTTGACGCACATTGTTAGAATGGTGGGGACGAATTGCATTAATTATCCTGTTAAGTAATTGGCCGGGATTAAAATCCTTTTTGGTGGGTGGTAATGCGCAGAAGTCATAGAACTTTTTAGTAATATTGGAACGAGCATTAGAACCCTGGTAAGCCGTGAGGAACTGGCAGAATAGAATAGTTCCTCACCCTATATCAGTCGTAAGAGGCGACTAGGGTACCAGAATCGACAGATGGTGGTATGTCCACTCGAAGCAGCGCAGTTCAAATGCACAGGGCAGGAATGGGCAGCAGCATACTTAGAACCCTTAATATGAAAGTAAAAGGATTACCGAGATTATTTAAAATAAGTGCAGTTTTCCTAATATTAATGATTGTATATTTATTTACAAAGAATCTAAGCAAATTTGTAGCTTTACATGCATTAATTAAATTAGAAAGTTTTAAATAAAGTCTTAAATGAAATAAAATCTACTAAAAGGCATGATAATAAGAGACATCTCTTGTGAAGGTCTATAACCATATGTGGATCTCCTACAGCTAATATAATGATAATTAATCATTACAATTTTATGCTGTGGCTCTCATAGCAGAAAAACATTGAAAATCGGCAAGTCACATACTTGAATTCTGACAAAATTATATATATAAAAATTATACGCTTTATACTTGTTTTACCTGCTACAGTATCAAATTTTCTTTATTGGACCCGGTCGACAATTAAATGATTGTAAACGTCGGAGCAGCCTATAGACGCTTGTAATATCACAAAATTATCACCAACGCATGTCAACCTTGTAACTTGAAGATATTATGTCACAATAGCCAGTAATTTCACTGCCTCTCTCACCCTTCAAACAAGAACGAAAGAGAGGGAAAATTTTGCCTATAATTGCCGCACTGGGCAAGCGTGTTGGCAGTCGCAGAGCGCAGCTTTCGTGACAGAGCCCATCTCCGCCCTGTGCATTGAGTTATACTGTTTCGGATGGGTATACCGCCATCTGTCAGTTCTGGTACTTCAGTCGCCTTTTACGACCTGGTACAGGGGGAGGTATTATTCCACTCTGCCGGTACCCCACGGCCATTATAAATATATTTATATACAATTACCACCATATTAATTACTGCAATGCAATACCAAGGCTAAATGCAATGAATTCCAAAGCAAAGCTCTCTCAAAAGATCGTACAGTATACTATAGTCCCCACTCACTAAGTAAAGGGCTACTAAATAAAACAGAAGTGCATTAGATACTTGCTGGAGGGATTAGCACCCTCTTGGGCGGTGAGTGCCGTAAATAAAGAGGGACCGGGCGAGTGTATCGCTGTGTGTGAGCTACATTGCGGTCGCTGCTCATGAGTTTAATTGAATCTTTTAGACTTGTGAACCAGTGGTCATTAAAACTGAGTGAATAGTTGGAACGGTTAAGATTATGTGGATGCAATGAATTCACTTATGTTTTTAATAAGATCAAGAATACAGAGCTAATGGCAACTACAGGAAACGTTGTGACGTTTAGCGACTTACCAGTGTCGCTTTTCTTTAAAGCAGAGATTATTGGGAAAGACTATCGTGAAAGTAAATTAAAATTGTTAAGTTTATCAAACAAGTTGTTCGATAGACTTCACTAACATACTATTTTACTGCAGACAGTCTTTTTACAAGGTCGTCAGCAGCTACCAAATCTCTCTTAGCTAATTCTACTGCTAAATACCGCATTGCTGTGTACCGATTTGTATTTTTTTTTACACTAATAGTTGAGCTTCAGAAAAATAAATATAAGTTCTCACAATATCTCATACATTGAATTACTTCAAAATAAATCACTCACAGTAATATTACATAATTATCACTCAGACTAAAATCTAACACAAATATTCATCATATAAATGTTTGTCTCGAGTGGGGACCGAACCGACGACCCTTGGCGTATAAGACACATAAAATGTATGGCCGTGATAATAGTATCTTGGCTTAGAACTTTAAATACAGTTAAGTAACCTTACTATAAGACCAAACAATTGATGACAGAAGAAACCAATAGCAATAATAAAAAGGCAGTTGCAATTCTGATTGTGTTCTCGCCCTGCGGGATGTTTTACGGGATCGAAAGTAAACATAGACTACTTAACATCCCGCAATAGTAGCCTATGTCCTTCCTTGGATAGGGTTTCATCGATACATATCATATGCCTAAGAAACATAACATCGGTATAAAATAAAAAGAAACTTCTAAATCCTGTGACGTTAGTTTAAATGTTTTAAATTTTTTGTTAAATTTGTCTTCATTATTCTACTTTGAATTCGAGCCGCGAAAGCTGTGATTACCAGCACGCTTGCTCAGTGCGGCAATTATTGGCAAAAAACACCTTTCTTGAAGAGGCCTATGTCTAGCATTAGACTTTTAATGGCTGGGATGATGGTGATTCAATACCATTCTCAAGCCTCAAGCCATTTTCATGGTACGAGGTAACTGAAACGTGGAACAAAAATGGCAAAAAATGGCAAAGGTTTTAAAGCCGTTAAATATGTAAATAACTAGTAACGAATGGGTTAGTGTTAGAAATAAAAAAACTCGGTTTTGCATAAGCTACATTTATGCCTAGACATATACACAAATAGAGAGACACACGTGTTCTATACGTTTACCATATTAGTACGGATTTGTATTTAAATAACTGTGACAATCTAATAAAATGTGTATATAATCAGGACGCAGCCTGTACGTATCATTTTAATCGTGTTACTAGCAATGATTTGATCTCTGCATTTTCGTGTGCTGACAAAATTATAATGATATTTGACTTCAAATTTTTAAGATCCCGAGGCACGCGACTGAAAATACACGCGGAAAAAACCGCAGACAAAATGCTAGTAATGACACAAAAAGCAGTGTCAAAGAACAAAACAGAAATAAAAACTAAGTTTTCAAGAAAATAATAAACTACAGTGTAAAAACAAATCTCGTACGGGAACAGAACGAAAACTGTACCCATATATTCCCTGTTGCACTTAGATGCATCACGGCAAATAAATAATTCCGGTACGGAACCGCTTCGCTAATAGGGATCATCCCTTACTTGCCTGCACGGGCTCAGACAGCTAGTGATGTACCTATATAAAAATAGCGATTTTAATTTATTAAAAAAAATACACCTGATTATTTTATAAGTTTAAACGTAAAAAATGCTGAAGATTTAAAAAAATATTAGTTTTATGTTGGATATAATACATACATACATCACGCTTGCATCTCATCGGGAAAGACAGAAACTATGGATCCTCGCTATATCTTTCTCGCTTCCCTTACTCGCATTAGCCCATACACACGCTCGTTTATTCTAAGTACTTCTGATCATACTCTTTTTCTACCTGGTCAAGCCTTAGCCTAGGTCAAATTATATTTAATAGTAAGAATTTGTTTCAAGCTTCAGGAACTTGCAACTTTCCTGGAAGACTGCATTACCGTTGTGCTACCGAGACCTTGGTAGACACATCAAATGTTTCTAATGTTATTTTTGTGATAAAAAGTTGAAGTTAAAGAGTACCTCTAGCATCTCTTCAACGCTGTAGTTAAATAATTATGATGACCTACAACATATTTTACTCCAGTACTTATTATCTTTAAATGCATCTAACTTCACACTGAAAGTCTAGCATTATAGCTGCCAAAAGCTTGTATATTAGGTAGTAAAAGAAGAATCAACTTGAGATTATCCCGCGCGTTTAAACATCTTTGTTCTGCACGCACTAATTGTAACAAGGAACTGTTTTGTTAGTTATTTTAATTGTATGCGCTATGCTATGAAATATATTGAACATGATCTTCTATCATGTTTGCAGGCAGTTTAAATACAGTTGAATTCTAAGAAGATTGTATTTTATATTCATATGTATGGATTAAGTCTGGATAGTGGAATAAATATACGTACGTAACGTCCAGACTCGCCATAGTTTTCCCGAAAGCCTTAAGTCTATTTGAGGCTAACAAAACAACTAATATTTAATCTCATTAACTATTTATGTCGCCTATGAACCCAAGTATACTAACTTAGTTTCATAGCCGATCTAAGTTAGTAAACTATGGCTTATTTCCACTGTATAAAGTTTAATCTAAGAATGGATATATGTCACCAGTCGGTTCCGGCACCTCAGTCGACTTAAGATATTTGGTACAGGGGGAAACCGACAGTACCCAAGCATTTCAATAAATTGCAAAAGAAAACTAAAAATTATTGAATATAACAGTAACCAAGGTAAATATATTTTTTTCAATTAGACATATAAATTGAACAAAATGTTAATGAATTTTTTAAACAATAATTATCGAAATATTCACAACATGGACCAGTCTTAAATATACGGTTTATATTTATAGATTCCTCAGAGAGTCCAAACTATAGTGTATCTGTACAATATCTATCGATAGTGGCGCAACACTATCCAAAACTTTCTACAACAAATGGGGGGCTACTAACAAATGACGTTATAATTTGAGATAGACAGCATGATGGATGGGGATAAGTCATTTCGAATTTTGCCTAATTTAATAAAAAAAATTACATATTATTTCAAATAAAGGTCGTGCTTCTAAGAGATACCCCCTTTATGTCGGAATAAAATATAACATGCTTAAATTCCACTTTGTCTAATTAACTTATTTGCCGGAAAATATGTAAAAATAGTATCTAAGCTATTTGTGAAAAAAATCTCTAATATAATTAATAGACATATTAATTTTAAACTAAAGTATCCGTATCTCTTATGAAAGCAGGTTATTTGTGGAAATCACAAGTCAACGTTCGAAGACGTTACAAAACAGAAAATTTAAAAACTTTGTTAGTTTCTTGTATCAGTTAATCCTGAACATATTATTTTATAACTGATAGTCAATTCAAGTATTAATAAAATACTTGTCATATATCATACTTTAAAAACTAGTTCTAACTAGGAAAAACGCATTGTATCTAAAAACTAGTTCTAATTGTAAAAATACACTATTATTTTGAAGAAATCTGGAAAGAAAGAAGAAAAGAAATGTGGAACTGCCTACTTACTTAGAAAAGAAATGTGGAACTTAGCTATCTGCCAGTGTAAATCTCATCAAATCGGTCCAGCCGTTTCAGGGATGACATGTTGTTTTTGTTATATGTACCGTGTATACGTCCATATGCATATAATAAAAAACAGTTGTTTTATATTACAAACAAACCAATTTTATTTATATGTATTCATCATTATTATCACTACAGCCATTGGGAGTGCACTGTTGGACATAGGCCTACCCAAGGAAGGGGGTATTTTGCCGATAATTGCCGCGCTGGGCAATCGTGTTGGCAATCGCACAGCGCAGCTTTCGCGACGGGGATACCTTAATCGCGTCTAACAACACCTGGTACAGAGGGAGGTACTATTCTAATCTGCCGGTACCTCACAGCTGACATTTATTAAACATTGATTAAAGTGTTTCTACTTGTTAGGCAAACTACACAATATCTTCTATAAATACATGTGTATGTGCTTATAAAAGGAAAATTCCCCACTGATGTATAGACGCACGCTCAGCCGTAACCAATAACAGTAGAAAATTAAAATGTAGACGGTATTTTTTTATTCAAAATCAGACGCATACTTAAAGGGATATTAAAATTATTTCATCCTATAGGAATAAAGTAGGGGTCGCTCGTTTGCATGGAAACATAATTATATTATCAATGACGTCAATTACACATGAGATTCGTGCTCTTTAAAACATTTAATTAAATATGTATTTCATGGTTCATTAGAATTCACCTCTAAGGGTGTATAGTAGGGTTTGAATGTTTCTAAGAAAAGTATTATAATCTAGTAATAGTTTTGCTTTTAAAAATATTTAAAACAATAATATTCAAACTTTCGGTTTGAACTCTTTTTTAAAACCCGACGCATATAATAGTGTTTGTTTGAGTGTGAGTCTGATATGTATAAAAATTTTATCCAAATATATTTTTATCTATATTATTTTATATATATATTAATACCCGTGGAAATCGGACCGCTAGTATTCAATATAATCGTAAACCGTGATCACGAAACTGGCAACTGCCAATTCCGCCAACGAAAAATCAATGATTAAATTTCACACAGTAAACAAAAGATTAAACACAACCGAGTCTATAATCCTTTAGCTATTGATTTTAATAACAAACTCCGTACCGCAATCAATTTTCAACTTTAAGTATACGTGTTAGTGTAGAAAATCGCTCGGCAATTTACGGCAGTTGGGTGTAAAAGGTATTATGCATATGTTCCCGGGAAGATAATCCTTTCTTTATTGAATTCCACGTGTCCTGTCGGCATGTGCATACTCCTTAAGGAGTGCAGTTTATTGCGGAACATTTCCTTCCACCCTTCAGCGCGGTTCCTACTTCTCTTTAAATTGTAATAAAAAAGAAAATAATTTATTTTTCATAACAGCATAACGTTCAACTCTCATAATAAAACTATTTTTGTTAAACTTTTTGGTTATGAAAACGAAAATGTCAAAAAGTAAGTGACCTGAGTAGTTTTCTGATAATATTTACAAGAATAAAATCAACTTATCCAAAACTTCAGGCGGAAATGCCTTTTAGGTGACAAATAGGTACTAATGAAGAAATAGTGCTGATTTCTTTGCACCGAAAGAATACTAGGAAAATTCGACATGTCTGCTAAGGTATCTGTAGCACACCCCGGTATGGAAAAGATGCAGGTTCCCATCTGACACCTAAGACAAGTTGATTTTTTTCTAGTAAATATAGTCGTATATATTGTCTTAAATAAACTTAGTATTTTTCTATGCATAAAACCTCTAAAGTAATTAGTTCACTGATTCAGAGTTGCTCATAATTAACACTAATATATAAAAAACAATATAATTTTAAATTGCCGTTAGGTACCGGTATAGTAGAACAGTACCTCCTTCTATACCAGGTGTCGTAAGAGGAGACTAAGGTACCAGAACCAACAGATGTATATCCCTCCGAAACAGTGTAGCTCATATACACGGGTTGGAGTTGGGTCGCAGCGTTACTGTAGTGCGATCTGCAATTGCAAACACGGTTGCCCAGCAAGGCTATTATGGGGAATATGACGATGAAGGTTGGCAACGCGCTAGTATCCCAAGCGTATAAATCCTTGTCAGCATTAGAATGTAGACTGCGGTGAGACTAACTGTCACGCAAATCGTACGATTGTTAGTCGACTTAGTCTAGACTATAAAAAAATATTGTAACTTTTTCCTTCCAGAATGCCCACAAATTGCAGTTAATTACAAATCCCCATTTCCCAAACAACTTGTTTTTGTCATTTCCATCAAAACAAACCCGAAGGAACTTCACGAAAAAAACGTATTTTGTTTACTTAATTTATTTCAAAACTCCTTGAGGTTAACTGCTGAAACTCTGTCCATCGCGAGATAGAACCCAAACGATTTTGTACCATATTCTTTTGGCGCTAAGACCGAGAGTGCTGAAATAGATGAGTGATCTGGTAAATGAGTTTTTTTTTCACTTATCTAGGGATCATTGGATGTAAGAAGTAAAATATGTTAAGACTTATGCCTCTACTAATGAGGGTCACATGTAGAATAAGGATGCCGTGAAACATTTTCAGAGCGTATACATAAATGTTATTAAATATACATACGATTTGTATTATCATTATCATCATATCAGCTATTCCACTGCTGGACATAAGCCTCCCCAAAAAAAGGGTAAATTTTGCCCATAGTTGCCGCACTGGGCAAGTTGGCAATCGTAGAGCGCGATATATAGTTAACGCCCAGACACAGAACCAATAGAAATATTAATTATGTAAGTTGGCAAACAAGTTACAAGAACATAACCCTTTACGCCATCAGGAACGTCCAAAGATGGCGTATTTTTTCTTGGTCACATGGTTTATTATTATTAAACAATCAAATATAAACTACCAGATAGTTTTTAATTAGTTTCAAAATAACTAGCAATGCTCCGCGGTTTTACGCTAACGTTTACCTTTTTCTGCAAGAATATGTAGAAAAAATATAGCTTACATTGCTCGCTGATAATGTAACTTTTTATAAATGAGATTTTTTATAATTGTTTGAGTAGTTTTTGCGTTTGTTTGTTACAAACGTACAGATATACAAACACAAATATCATCATATAATTATTTATCCTGCGTAGGTATTGAATCTCTATCATCTCTGCCATCGCACCCATTTATTTAAAGAACAATAATAAACAAGAGAAACAAATCGAACACAACAAGAAGACTTAATAATTCGTCACAGAGTAAAAAAAACACAAGGCTTTCAATTCACTCGTAGCACAAAACATTAAAGCATCCTCCATCCTGCGATAGATCCAGACTAATCACGCATAAAGGCGCGCACACACGGGCAGACACTTTGTTGTGCCTCATTACATGCGGAGTCACACCCAGCGATTAAAGCTATCGTATGGTGTCGGTTTGGGGCGTGAAAGCATGCAGGGTTCGGTGATATTTAAATATGACGTTTAGGGTGACAGATGGGGGAGCGTTGATGGAGTTAGTTGTAAGACAGCATGGAAGAACTGAAAGATGACTTTAAAATTCATCGGAATTAATCATGGAGTTGACGTAAGTATTACATTAATTCATACAAAAAATATCTTCAAATGAGTTATCGAATTTCTTACAGTACTCTTTTTTATACTCTTTCGTCAAGAGTGAAAGAGACTGCGATTACACTAGCTATTGCAGTTTATATCAGACACAAGTTATGTTTGACTTTTCGTTTTCATAAAAAATATTGTGACGACAAAGAAGAATAATACCTCCCCCTGTACTATGTATCGTAAGAGGCGATTGAGGTACCGGAGCCGTAACGGAGCTCAAATGCATAGAACCGGGGTGCCATGGGTGAATTCCACGGCCATCACGCTTGCCCATCACTGTAATTATGGGCAAAATTCAAAAAAAACATCATTACAAAAACTGATTGCAATAGAGGCCCCATACATTATTAGTAAAACATTTTACGTAGTAGGAAGCTGACCAAGTAAGCTAGCGTTACATGATGCCTAAAAATTTTATTTCAAGACAATTATTATTCCTTAAGATCTTACAGAAATTCCCTTGAATAATTTATTTATTTTATGGTGATAAGTAAATAACGACAAGCGGCGTCTCGGCTTGTCGATTTGACAACAATGCCTGATGTGTATATAAATATATATCTTAATCATACGTGTTTGGATAAATCCAGTAAGTAATGTTAAAATTGCCATTACGATGTAAGTATGTAGTACGTATCAGTTCGAACTGATGTCTATTTAAAGTTGCGTATCCCTTTTGTCAGAGTAGTAATAAACTTGTATTCGTTCAAGCAACATCTATTAATTGAATCCCGATCCGTTCCTCATATGGCGACCCTGCCAGCCAACTCGGGCCATTTTGCGTGTTAACAGCGTATTTATTTAATATCAGACGTCAGACGTAGACAGGTAGATATACCCTGAAGTTATTTCTGATAGGACCCGTTGTATATAGCTTGGGTCTAACGCGATCCTGTGGTTCTAGTCAGGTCGTCTGTCACTCTTACGGATGGACGGTGGAAACCAGAGACCACGGTCTCTAGTCTAATGCTAATTTAAGTTGCCGAGTCTAGTTCCTCTTCGGATCTCTTGATTCACGATTCGAACACTCAGATTTGTTTTACTATTTATCTTAACAGAACAAAGCAAAAGCATTTTCCTACCTATTCCGAATAAATAGCCATCACCTTTAAGTCTTTAAAATATTTACAACTCGATTAAAAATGCATTCTAACACCAAAGCAAGTAAATGCAAATTTTCTTAATACATTTCAGATTCAGAGCTCGCATGCTTTTCGGATGATCACATTTTGCACAGTTATCGAGAAACAGGTGGCTTTCATTCCCTCGAGAATCGTGACGCTCATTACGTGGCACCTTTGCATAACCACATCCAGGGATAGTTTACGCGGTGTACGCCCCAGGGAATTCAATTTCTGACGGTTTGTAGGGCCCTCGCCTTGTACAGATAAGAAAATCTAGATGTGTAAATTCAGATAGGGAAAAAAAACTTTATAAAAAGCTAAGGTTAAATTTTTTGCTAGTTTTTTTGTTAACATAAAACAAAGAGTGCATCGTCGATTTTAATAAAATATTTAGCATCAGATATCTACATTTTTACCTGATAACAAATAGGTTATATATATATATATATATATATATATTATGTTATGTTATGTAGCTAGCAAACAAGCATACGGCCCGCTTGATGATAAACGTGACCGCAGCCTATACACTCGTGTCTTCTCAAAGATATCACTAGCATATCGCCAACTTTGTGATCTGAAGAACACTGCTATTTGGCGGTAGAAAAAAGTGAGGTACCAATGCAGGCGACCTCTGCAAGAGGAGATCTCTATATAAAACTGGCTGACCAGACGAACATTGTCTTTAGACAAACACGTGATTTTTATATATATAGATGAAACGATGTAAGCAAAATTTATAATTCCGTATAATCTCAAAAACTACTAAACACTTTTTGTGCATATTACAATCCGTGGAGTACCGGAAGAGTAAAATAGTTTCTAGAGCACGCTTCATAAATATAAAATAGGTAGAAATATAAACAGAATTCTTAACTGCTTTTGAAGTCCAAATAAGTTATTGCTAATACTTTTAAACTGTGTGGTACCAACAGAGTGGAATACTAACCTCAAGTTAGTATCCGGAACGGACAGATGGCGGTATACAGAACTATTAACAAATTTCTGGGAATATTTACAAGAAGGTTTGTGCTAATACTGTTAGGCTCTTAGCAGTGAGGTACCGTCAGAGTTGTAGTACCTCCCACAGCACCAGGTGTCATAAGAGGCGACTAAGGTACCAGAACCGACAGATAACGGTATATCCTCCAACAGTGTAGCTCAAATGCAACAGGGTAGGGACAGACACCGGAATTCTCTTCATGTAACTACGCTCTGCGATTTCTACAACTCTTACATAGCTCGATAATTATAAGCAATTTTTTCTTGGGGATACATAAGTCGAACACTGGACTCTTTACGGTAGATATGATGATGACGAGGGCGACATACTTTAACGAGTTATTATAATAATTTTATAATACAATTAATAGTGCTTACGGCTACTAGACTTTCGGCAGCATATTTTCCAAAACATATAGTTTTTGCCACATTTCTGATTGATGCTCCGTTCTATAAATAAAATCGATCGATAAATAAAATTTTGATACGACTAATAGTAGTATCAAAATTTTATTAAATCCTAAGCTACTTCATGGTTTATCAAATATTTGCCAGTAAAAATCCATCCAATTGGCTTGTCTATTTCAGAGATTATCTCAAACAAACAAAAAGATTTAAAAAGAAGAAACATTTTGGAAATATGTACCATATATCATTTTGCATAATTAAAAGCAGTTATTTTAATATTATACTCGTATATAGACATTGCCAATTTAATATAATTAAATGTAATGATTATAATTTTATAAAAAAAATAATCATGCCGTAATTTTCCTTTAGTATTTTTTCTATTTAAATTTTCATCTCTAAGAAACAGTGTTGGCAGTGATCCGTACTCAAACATTCAACTAAAACAAGCCAAACTCTAAGGCATAAACGTGTTATCTTTGCATAACCCTGTAAAGGAATAGTTTACGCAGCGAACTATAGATGAAAACCATTTTCGGAGCTGAACGCTCGCGGCTTGTCTGCGCGGGAAGGCCGATAATTCTCAGCCTTCCGTTTATATTTCCAAGTTCCGAGAACAGACTTTTATGTACACAATATGTACTACTTTTTAACAGTTTTTAAATATTTAAAACTATCGCCTAAAGATAGTGGTATATTGTTGATAAAAAATTGCTAATTGAAATACTTATATCATACTTAAGTTTATTTATATTATTATTTTATATTATAAAATCAACAAACAAGCATACGGTCCGCTTAATGGTACGTGACCGCGAATTATAGATGCTAGTGTAACCTGTGAATTGAAGATTTTATGTGATATAAAAATTTATTACAAATTCTGTCAAATCCTACTAATCCTACTTCCTACTAATATTATAAATGCGAAAGTAACTCTGTCTGTCTGTCCGTCTGTCTGTTACGCTTTCCCGCTTAAACCTCTCAACCGATTTTGATGAAATTTGACACAGACTATCTTTAGACCCTAAGAAAGGACATAGGCCATTTTTTATTCGAAATAAGGGTTGTAAGGGGTCGAAAAGGGGGATGAAAATTTGTATGGAAGTATCGCTATTTTTAGAGCTAAAAACTTGAAACATATTTTTCAGGCTACTAATTCGATATAAATAAACATGACATTCTAAGTTCATATAAGTTAAGTTAAAAAACTATTCCACGCGGACGAAGTCGCGGGCACTACTAGCGTAAAATAAGACTGTATTAAAGGCAACCACACCCACAATCTCCGAACTAAAAATAAAGTGCAACTATCAGCGCCTAGAACTCACTATAGAAAGAAGTCTGTACTGTTTGGAGAGCACAGCTATTTCAATAAGCTACCTAACACCATAAAAGAGTGTTAAAACATTAATATATTTAAAAGTAAGTTGAAATTGTATTTAGAGTCGTTTACCGGCTAATTGTTTACTTTTATTTGAATTATGAGATGTAATTTCGTATGAGAATAAAGATTTTTAAACACATATCACATCTACCCAGTAAAACAATGTGATCACTGCTACTTGGCGGTAGAAATAGGTAAGAGTAGGTACCAATGCTGACTACCTTCGTAAGAGGTATGTCTACTTCATTTAAATAGTAGTTATTATACTATAACAATATCTATACGTTACTAAACAGTACGGGTCGGAGACGTATAGAATATTTCGACGTAATTGATTCGACGGGCCCGATATCGCAGATGGTAGTGATTCTATATTGAGCACCAGGGGCCATGAGTTCGATCCCTGCCGAGGATAAACATTTATATGTTGGATGTTCGTGCTTATTCTGTGTTTTGGTGTTAAATATATATTTAATTATTATACGCACGATTCCTCTTTTGTCTGACTTCGCAGGCTGAAACATGACAAATCAACAAACACACAAAATTTGAAAAAGACCTTTGTTTAGACTTTGGTACCGTAGAAACCACCAACTATTTCTTTAATGTAAGCTCCTCGCTAAATATTGTGGGTTGAATCGTGTAATCTTGGATTATATTTATAACTAAACAATCTACCCCGACCTCATCCAGGTGCATATTAACATTTTATCCCGTTTATCCCATTAAAAATATTAATCCCAATTTTAATTATCTAATAAATAATTATTTAACTCAATATGGGTCATAATTCGCAAACTTATTCGGAAAGTTAACTTATCTGAACATGTCTATTGAAATCTTCCTGTAAGTACATGACATTTCGTTTATATTTGCGAATAAAGACATGATTCTAGAGTTGAGATAAATATTTCATTTGGGTTGATGCAGTCTTCATCTAGGAGTGTGATACACTCATTTGCAAAAAAACAGGCACCTAAGCAATGAACCATTTCAAATGTTACTATTCGTTTGTTTGATATATAACCTATTTATTAAAATATACTTACAAACATACAACATCTTCATCCTAGCAGCCGTACAACGCCGACTGCTAGACAAGTCTGACTCTCCGAGACAGGAGAAATTTTGGACATAATTGGCGCAATGGACAGACATGCTGGCAAACGCAGAGAGTAGTTCGCGACAGCTGCTAACCATTTCTGCCCGTATATTAGAGCTACGCTATTTTCAATCATCAGTCAACAGCACTGCCAGATTATAAAATCTCGTCAGCACCTACTAATTGGATGGGAACGCGAACGTATACCTGATATAAAAAAAATGTGTCGATAGCATAGATAGATAGATAGATAGTATAAATAAATGTAAAAACATAAAAACGCGACGATTTAAAACTTTAAAAAAAAATTGTTTTTTATTAGACCAGGTCGACAATACCGTTAACTCAGTCGTCTCTTCAGGGAGTACAAAGTTAAGTCTAAATATATCATTTTTATATAAGACTAAGACGACAGGCAAGCATACAGTCCACGTGACAGTAAGTGTCACCGCTAGAGCATTGCCAAACTTGTGACTTGATGATATGTCACATTACCCAGCAATTTAACTGCCTCTCTCACCCTTCAAACCGGTAGAAAGAGGTGTGAGTGACCTCACTCCTAACTACCAATGAAGACGACCTTTGTATGAGGGCTTCTTCATCGTTCTAAATGTATGCACGTACAAACGTGAGATGATTCATGTGTATGTATATAGATTAGTGACACATGCTCAGACAACTGGCAATAAAAGGCTTGTCGGGTGCTAAACTAGGCTTACAGTCTGGGCTTTGAGACAGTAATTGTTTCACATTAGCTACAAAGGCTTAGTGCGGATGCCTCCCTTAAAATTTATTTTAATCCCATTTATCTTGTTTGCCATGAAACAGAAACGTTTATATATGTGAAGCGAAAACGAATTATCTCTCATTTTAAAACAATGCACGGTGTATTGCAGACAGATTTAACAAAGGTTTAAATTTACCGTGAAAATTGATCATATCAATAAAAAAGACTACATAGAAAGACAGATAGCGGGACCAATGACACAGGTGGTAGAATCCGAAAATATATACTATTAAGATAATTTAATGTAATTAAATGTAAAAACTTTAATAAACTGCGTCTTAAAGCCGTTAAAAATGTAGTTTTATTATATTTTACTCACGTACTCAATGTATGAACGGTATGAACGTCACCGTCCACTCTCATACGTAATTGTAATCTGTACCTGTAAACAAAAATAAATAATAGATTAAATAGAAATTAATGTGTGACCTATTGTGCATACTATTGCGATTAATCTCGTGACATGAAGATACCTAATAATTTTACTGCTTCTCGCACCCTTGATACCGGAACACAACAATGCGAACACTGCTAATTGGCGATAGCAATAGGCGAGAGTGGGGTACCAATGCACACGACCTTTGTATGAGTACTATTGTACCTCTCATGTACATCCCACTGCACCAAGTGTAGTAAGAGGCGACTGGGATCCCGGAACCAGACGATGACAATTATGCGCCAAGTTTCCCCTTTTTTGGTAAAGCATTCAGTCTTAGACATTCTGCGGCTGCTAAGATAATAACGAATTAGTTTAGTATGATTCATGACCCTATATAGTAAAATATGTACCTATATAATATTTTTATGGATTTTTACATATGTACACTATGCTAATTAAGATATGTTCGCCTAAGTTGCCTATACCAACTCTTTGCTTCACTTCCGTTTTTTATATTTGCGTAGTTATTGAAGGGCCAAGTCAGAATTACCAAGAATAAACGAGCGTGTATGAAATGACTAATGCAAGTAAGGAAAGCGAGCAAGGTATGCCAAGATTTTAACAAGTGGAGATCCATAGTCTCTGTTTACCCTGATAGGACACAGGCGTGATGTATGTATGTATGTATACCTTTAATATAAACATACGCAAACCTTCATTATATTCATCAGCGAATACTAAATACTTCTAACCCTTTCCACGCAGACAGACAGTGGCTTACGATTAAGAAATGCGGAGCATTTCTGAGTCTCGGTGCAAATGAACTGTTTGACAAAGAACGCCGCTAAATTGAGCTAAGCCCGCCTTTTGATTCCACCCTAAATTAAGACGGGCACATGTGTATAAAGAACAAGATGATTCGGATGACGAAATGGGGTGCGAGCAAATTAATCTATACATACAAAAAAGTTTCTGTTTGTAATATCAAAATTACAGCTTGTAAAAATAGGCATTTAAAAGTATAAGTAATTATAACAAAAATAGGCTTCTAATTTTTTTGTGTTGTCCAGTCCAATTCGGATAAGCTAATTTCAACGACACTTTCACCGGCGGATAGCTCATTTTACGAGGAGTAGCTTAGGCTATTTGTATTATTTTTTATTGTCGCGGAAACGGTAAATACGCGGATGAAACCAATGGGCACCGCTATATTGTATTCAAACAAATCAAATTTACTGTTCAAAAACATGTTCAAGATATTTCAACTACTAGTATCTTTCATCGACTACTAAGATAAGATTTTTTATGTTTTTATTTGTATTAATTAAGCTTTATCTTTATTTGATTAATACCTGGTATATTTAGGACGCATTTCTCGTTAGAACTCGTTTTTACTTGTTAAATTACAATTATAATACCTTTGTTAAAACTATAAACACTCAGTTATAACTAGAATCTACCACTGATATAATTTATTTTCAGATAGAACTAGTTGTGACATATAGCTGTTGTAATATTTCAACTTTTAATATATAATTTTCGTTCTGGCACTCGCCGGCCGCAGCCGGAGCACGCTCGCTTCGCTCGCTCGTCTCGTGCGCTGTGGCGGAAGTCCTAACCTAGACTAAACACCATTACCTTTCAGTTGACCGTACGCATATATTTTGTAACTGATATTCGATTTGCCAATTTGTATTTATAGGGTAATCTGACCTAAGATCTTTAAGTCACAAGGTAACGCGCCAGTGATATCCTTGTGATATTACGAGCGTCTACAGGCTGCGGTGACACTTACTATCACGCGGACTGTATGCTTGTCTGTCGACTCATATATAAAAAAGTAACGACTAAGGTAATGGTACCGACAGATGGTATATCCTTCCAATATAAGGTCCTTGTATTCGCTTGCATCCAACAGAGTAGGGTTGAGAACCTGCCACAGATCAATAGGTTGCTAATGCCGCATTTCCAGCGAGTAACGTCCCGAACAATGCAATCGCAAAAATTATATTAGAGTAGCCTAAAACGAACAGTAAAATATCTACAGCCAATTTTATACTAATATTGTAAAAAATAAATATTTATTTGTTTGTATGTTGAACAATTTAAATAATTATTTCACAATTAAAAAAATATATACATGTTACAGATAAATTATTACAAAATGGAACGAATATAACAGAATTACGAGGCACGATTTTTATTATTGCGAGATTGTAAAGAATAAACTCAAATACTATTCGACTGATTTTAAGAAATATTACTAATAGAAACTGAATGGAAGTTGGAACTTGAATTCTATAAGCTACATTTTATTCTTATACTCCGATGGTAATAGAAACTACGCGGGTATACCGCTGGGCTGTGCTAGTTATATATACAAGTGGCATGTCATACATTGACCTGACTCCGTGATAAGTAAATATTCATCGTATAAATATTTGTCGTGGGTGATCGAACCCACGACCTCTATGTCCAAATCCTATCTTATATAACCGAATGCGCTATCGAGCCAGTCAAGTTGTTTGGTTGTTAGTAGTCTTATGTTTTTTTTCGGATAGAATCTTTATAATATCCATCTAATTTTATTTGGTTAAGGATTTCGTTCGGCTTAGTATTGACAAAGTTTTTATTAATTAAAAAAAAAGCTTAGTCGTGAGGTACCGGCACAGTAGAATAGTACTTCCCCTTCTGCCAGGTGTCGTTGCCGGTGTGGGGTACCGACTTCCTACAGTGAGAACCGATTATTTATTTTTTCTAAAACTTCTAGTCCTTATGATATTCGAATAAAAGTACCATTAATTAAATAAATTATATAAATTGGTTTGAATTAAATTGACGGTTCATTGGAGTATTGAATGGGGTGAGTTTACTAAATAAGAGCTCATAACCTCCCCCAAAAAACGGGGATCTTTACCCATAATTGCTGCACTGGGCAAGCGTATTGGCAATCGCAGAGCGCAGCTATCGTGACGGGGATGCTGCTGCCTATCACCACCCTGTGCATTTCAGCTCAGCTGTTTCGGATGGATATTCCGCCATCTGACGATTCTGGCACCTAAGTCGCCTCATACGACACCTGGTGGGAGGTACCATTTTGCTCCGCCGGTACCCCACGGCTAACAACATAATATCAAAAATACGATATGTTTCCATTTTAATTCTCTACAAGTTGTTGAAGTAGACTGAGCACGAAACTGCAACAATCTCCGCATTAAATATGGAAATGTGTCCCAATTCTCGCAATCTCGTGCATCGCACGCGTCATAGTAAAGACGATTACACACTACCTGCGCAAGGTAGATGAAATTCAAGCAAGGGTGGCACACCACCAAGGCGGGACGTCAAATTGTTATTACGTTAAGCCAAATGTAAGGAGCGAATGGAACATTCCGGAGCATTCCTCTAATTGGAATTCGACGTCGTCCCGTTTGAAATTTGTTAGAAGCGTCAAACGTCGAGTGAATTTTCAGATGGGAACGGTATTAGAAGCCTACACGCTGAGATCCCGAATTGGATGGCCTTGATTAAATCTGACTTCTCTAAAAGGTTGAGAAGACAGCAATCTTATTTGCGTATTCTGTATTTAAGGAAAAAATACAGGAAACATGGCCTCTTTTGAACTGATGTTTGGTCCATCCAGACGACGGTTGCTCGAGTCGAGGTCCGTGCCTTAGAGGCGCCCTATAGTGATCGCCGTCGGTCTCGCTCTAATCCCGCAAACATAGGGCCGCTAATTAATGAGCGACTTAGTGACGTTGGGACTGAAGTCAAAGTCAAACAGTATGAGCTGCATGAGAAGCAATAAGCGGCATAAAAAACCAGGCTTTGAAATCTAATAAGACAACACATAATAATAATTCACCCAACATCTCATTCCATGTATCAAGGTTTGGTGGCGCCGATACCAGTAGGCGTTCCATTAACACTAACTATTTAGTATTGATAGAACCTTTATCCAGCCACCAGTTATAGGTTTTTATAGCAAGTTTACTAAGAGAGAAAATTAATGAAAATTGGTTCAGTAATTTTAAATTAAAAAAAATAAAAGAGTACATACCGCATAGACACAGTGCCACAAAATTTTATTTAAAAATAAATAAAAGGACCCCTTCAAATAATAGGTTCCCTACATACATGTAAAAAGATGAATTTAGTAATTTTCATAAGATGTTAACATGCGTGTATCTTAATTTTTCGGTTCCGTAAACCTTTGTTATCGAGACGTCGGTCGTCGATACGGTCCTATTAAAGGTCAATGACCTTCGATACATAGGTTTATAAGAAAATATTGTAATGAAGTAGATGAATCACATGCTTTCATATTTCACGCCACATTGCATTATTTATGGATTACTAAAATACTGTTGATACAATAAATTGCTAGTACCGATACCGGAACCGACAGATGGCGGTATATGCATGGAAACAACGGTTTGTGCAATGGACAACAGCATTTCTATCCTCTGTAAATCCCACTATGCCTGCGCAACATGGCAACTACAGGCAATAATTCAACCAGAAACTGTTGAAGCTCTATGTTTTATTTCTGTATTCACATTTAAGGTCCATGTCTACAAAGAATTTGGTCAGGAGTATCAAGAACGAACAAGCATCTCAAAAATGAGAGATGCCCAGATCTCTGGGCGGGGATGGGTAGCAACATCTTTGTCGCGATGCTACGCTCTGCGCGCCAATTATGGTCAAAATTCCCTCTTCTTGGGGAGTCCCTTTATGTTCAACAGCGGACTTCTAATGGCTGATACATGATGATGATGTATAGTATATATGTATGTTATATGTATCTATGTATGTCTACAAATAACAGGTAATAAATAATGTATAGGATAAAATGTTGTGTTGCTGGCGTCTGGGTCGTCAACTTAATTATACCGCCAATAAGTCACATTTTGCATTGTTGTGTTCCGGTTTGAAAGTGACAATTGCAGTGAATTTACTGGTCAATGTGACATAATAGCATGAAGACACAAGATTGACAATGCGTAAGTGACATCCTTGTGAAATTACGAGCGTCTATGGCGGCGGTGACAATAACTATCACGCGGACCGTATGCCTGTTTCTCGAATAAGTCAGATAAAAAATCAGGAGAAGTATACAATGGTCGAAACAAATGAAAATTAATAGTCCATGCTTAAAGTGGGAAATGGTGGTTTTACACGTGAGTATACAAAAAAATTTCTGCTGGAATGAACACATCAAATACCTGTTTCGGTGAACCGTTTAAAAACAATAACTCGAATACCGAATAAAATGATGGAGAAATTGGAGTAACACAAAATACAAGTAACTCGATGCCTAAAATAAACCGTGTACCGGGGAGAGGAATCATTTAGTCGTAACATCCGCTCCAGTGACTCCTTGCTTCGGCGTTATTACAAAATGGACTCACTAAAATGGCGGCCAAGGAAATATACTACAATAAACCTCCTACATTTCTTCTGCTTACTTTTATAGAGAACTTGTAATTGTAGTTAGTTATAAACATTAAAAGCGGGATCTTGAGAATGATTGCCGGAAGGTAGCCGAAACGTCGAATAAAAAGCGTTTTTAAACCTGTTTTTTTAATCCTGTACCGTATGGGTATAGAGCGTAGAGGCCATTAAAAAAAACGGTCTAACAAAGAAACAAAAAAAACTGTACATATTATTTAGTATCAATTTGACGGGCTCTAAAGGTCGTGAATTCTATCCTTACCTAGTAAAAATATTTATAAAAAGAATACTTCTGATTTTTCTGTGTCTGGGTGTTAAATATTTATTTAAGCCACGGAGTCAGGGCAACGTATGAGATGTCATAAATAATTTATATATTATATTTATTGTTCGACTGATGTAGGTATATTATTTTAAAACAACTATAATGCCACAGGTAGAGTATACACAGTATACCCGACGCGAAGGTACATTCAGAGACTGTCTCTACGCCTGATAATAATAGGTAAACATTTAGACTATTTGGATAGGTAGAGGCCATTAGCGGGCGTCGATTCAATGTTTTCCATTATTAACGCGTTCACTACTAATAATAAAAAAAATTGTGGAACCGTAACGTCGAAAGTGAAAATCGCGTTTTCAAGCCGTTAGAAAGTAGAATTATCATGATACTGAAATTTTCTTGTTCCTAGCAATATTGAAGAATCATAAAACAAAAATAACTAACAAGAAAATTTCTTGGTATATTTGATTCAGCGAACTTCAACGTGTTATTATTGAAAGAACTCCAGTGAACCGAAAGCCGACGGAACAAGATTCATACTCGAATAACTAGTGGGTTATTATTTGTCAAAACAAATATGCTAGCCTAAAAATACTATAAATGTCTTCCCAAGTCTGTCTAGGCCTGTCCTGTCCCACTCTGTCTTGGCTAGGCCTGAGTCCAACAGTAGACGTTATTTGGGTGCTTCTGTAACATGTCAGTGGATACGACTATAAACTGCCATGTAATATCAATTTGAGGGTAAACAGAATGTATATATATATGTATTTAGTCGTGAGGTACCGGCAGAGTAGCATAGTAAAAGTAAAAGGCGATTAAGGTACCAGAACCATCCGAATGAAATAATGGTGGGCGAGGATGGGCAGGTTGCGCTGAGGAATTGCCAACACGTTTGCCCAGCGCGGCAATTATGGGCAAAATTCCCCCTTTCTTGGGGAGGCCTATGTCCAGCAGTTGACTTTCAATAGCAGGTATGATGATATATATTTATGTATTGTGCCCGCTGTACCCACGATAATCTAAAAAATAAAGTACACTCAGTTACTCCTTATAACATGAGCTTTCTGCCAGTGGAAGCCCCTTTACAATTGCTCAAGTCGTTTCAGAAATTATCCCGAACAGAGTTAGATATACAAATCTAAAATTTGGTTTTCCTGTATTTTTTTATATTAATATCATCATAAAGATATCACTAGCATGTCACCAACCCTGTGAACTGCAGATACTGTGTCACATATACCCAGTAATTCCACTGCCTCCCTTATCCTAGAAAACGGGAACACAGCAATGCGGACACTGCTATCTGGCGGTAGAAATAGGTGAGAGCAACCAATGCAGATGACCTTTGTAAGAGGTCTTCCTTATTTGAATATCGTATATATTTTCATATACATTGAGAATATTAACCACAAAATCCCAAGATGGCGGTATATCAATTTAAAATAGCCTGAATTGCACGCTACGCTTGTCCAACGCGGCAATTAAGCGCACGGCCGGTCCACCTTTATTGTACCAGTGTACGTCCAACAATGGACGTCCAACATCTGGTTTGATGATGATGATAAAAGTTATCAATTTCTTGAAGTCTATATTAATTACTTTAACATTATATACCTAGTTAACACAATATAATTAGCTAAGTACTAAATGTCGCAGCCGCAGTTTGCAATACAAATAAAGTTATTAAAACAAAAGACAACGAGAGAATAATGACGTCACGGGTCCGACGACATCTATCGGGTGACACAGAACAGTATGTACAGAAGATCCTCACTATTGAACACTCATCAGAAAGCTCTCTAACTACGCTGACAAGAGACATCTTTGGCCATTTGAATTCTCTGACCATTGAAGTCTCTTTTTAATTTTCGCTATTTAAAAGTAGAAGCCAATTTTTAATAATTATTGAACTTTGTTTTTTAATAGTTCCGATGAACAAACAAACATCCAGTCCGCATGTAAGCACAAAGACATCACTAGTGCGTTGCTAACCTTGTCACTTGAAGATATTATGTCGCATTAACCAATAATATCACTACCTCTCTCTCCCTTCATACTGGAAACACACCAATGCGAACACTGCCATTTGGGAAAAAATAGGGGAGAGTAAGATACCTTTGTATGAGGTCCACCTCATGAAATATAAGTATTGATTTAAAGAAAAAACTATCTCTATTTATTGAATAAACAATTGTTACATCGAGAGGACCATCTCCACTTATTTGATTCCCGCTTGTAGCGAGCTACAACAAAAACAAAAGGCAGTCGGTGTGTCCGTCATCATACCCCCTCCGCGCCCCCCACTTGGAGGCTGATAGCGCGACTCCAACCGCCTTTGTGCCCCCGGGGCATGTTCCCCGTTGTTTGATAGTTGTTAGGGCTCCTGTGTTGTTTAAGACAACAAAGGGGGGGAAGTATGGGAATGGAAACGGTGAAATTATTCAGTGTCTAACATTGACAACAAATGTATTTGGCACGATCTAAAATATACGAAGGTTTTTTGTTATGGATGATTTTCTTTCACTACGAGTAAACAACCTTTGAAGGAATAATATCTTTATCATAAAAATAAATCTAAAGTGTCTGTTTATTACTAACAGACAACATTATTAAATTTTTCAGTCTCTCTGTCTGTTTGAGGTAAACTTCGTTGCAGCACGACCGAATTTAATGGGGATTTTACAGGCAGATAGTTGATACAATAAATAATGACCTTGACTTCTTTTATTATTTATCATTCTCACCAGAACGGGTATGATAACGGGGATGCGGGTAGATTCGATGCTAGTATATTATAAAATTAAGTGACCCCCCTCCCCTTGCCTAGTATTTGTCTCTATGTACAGTTGAGAAAAAAATAACTTCTATAACCGCTGTTTCACCCCCTACATGATAACTTATAGCCTAAATACTTTCTCGATAAATTGGCTGTGTAACAATAATACATTTTTTTCAAATCGTACAAGTAATTCTTGACATTAGCGTATTCAAACAAACAATCTCTTCAGCTTTATTATAATTATAATAAGTATAGACAAAATAGATATAATACTCTAAACTTACCTTATAATTCGTGTAAAAGCGCCCTAAATTGTGCTAGGTTACAGTTATATTTAATTTCTTTACATAAAACTCTATTTATATATAAATATATAGTCAATTTATTAAATCTATATCTATCTCATAAACACTCTACTCTTGCTAATCCTTAATTTTAATCACTCTTTACCAACCCAAGGTTGCCTTAAAGAAATACCTTTTGTACTTCACAATTATTGTTCTTGTTCATGAGTGTTGCTGTGTCTTGTGTAAATAAGAATAAAAATATTATTATAACTAGCTTTCCACCCGCTTTCTACTTTGCTAGGGATGACAGAAGGCTATATCGCTGCCTGACAACTGAACTGTGCAAAGAGCCGTGCCGATTCTGAACAGAAAATAAGAAACAGTTCTATCAAATCTCATTTAGACCTTTTTAGTGTTGCCGCGTGAAAAAATAACAGTAAGGATTTATTAGTGATGACAATTATTGATGATATCAAATTGATAAACCTCACTTAGAAATCACTTTTTAAAAATTGTCCTCGGTCAAGAATCATTTGCAATTTTTGACGTGACAACGTCTTATAAATTGGTTTGCCGGGTGACACTTCAAGAAACTGCGTTACGCTCCGCTCACGTTATGCGCTCACAATGAGAGCGAGTGAGAGGCACGCGTCCCTCTCACTCGCTCTCATTGTGACGTGTGTTACGCAAATGTATTGCAAGTTATTGCATGTATATTTGTATATAAATATGAAATTCAGTGCGCGATTCTTTGTATAAATTAATGTTTTAAATATAATTATTTGTATAAATAAATGTTTTAAATTGTTACTACTATTTCATCTTTATTCCTACTATACGAATGAATATTCACATTAAAATTATTTTACCACTTAAAGTCGTTGTCACGTAAAACTTTCGCCCGTATACCGACTTTACAGGCAACCAATTTTTATTCCAAAAAGGCTTGTGTTGCTATAGGATTTTAAGAACAAAAAAACTTGTAGCTGCTGGTGTTGTCCCCTAGATTAGATTAAGCTTTATTTAAATCTAGGGCTCATCAACTGCAGCGGTGAACAGCGACGTAAGAACGCTGCAGAGTACACGAGAGCGTCTAGTACCATCTCATTTTCATAACTCTCAACACATATCCCACCTGCCAGTGGAGCTTTGTAGCTTGAATAAATTTGTAAATAGAAGCTTTAAAATAAATTTATGATTTTATGGAATAACCGGACATTTATGATTATTTTTCTAAACTTTTTCTTTCCTCCAAACTTTGTGCGGTCACCATATCGTTGACGAACTTTAAAATTAGACTTAATACGTTATACGAAATCAAGGTAAACACTTTATCATCATCATCATTGTATTAACCGTAGGACGTCTACTGGTGGACATGGTCCTCAAGTGATTTCCAATAAGACCGGTTGCATGCAGTAAGCGTCCAGCATGATCCAGCGGTTTTAATCTGATCGTCCGTCCACCTTGTAGGTGAATGCTCTTCGCGCCGCGCTTGCCGTTACGTGGTCACCATTCCGGAATATTACGACTCCATTGTCCATCTGCTAAGTGCCCTGCCCTTTGGAACCCGCAGGAGCTTTAAGTAATCACCCAAAGTGCCAATTAACAATTTTGAAGATACGACGTCCTATTTCCTATCTTAATCTACTTTGACTCTGCTCCTGTACTCGAACCGACATAATGGCGTTGTTATACAACTCTTCAGCACTTCGATATACTCAATGTCAATATGGCAATGCTGTAGAGATTTAAGTACACCCATCGAAGTTATTATCAATTAATCGATTCGACGAACGACTCATCTTCGATTCGGTTGTGTCGTGATTCCACGTCTCAACCGAATTGAAGGCTTTCTCATAATCCACAAACGCTAAGCACAATGGCCTGTAACACTCTTTCGTCTATTGTATAACTAGCCATAGGATAAAAATGTGGTATATGGTACTCTAGCTTTTTTGGAAATATCATCATCCAAAAACCATAACAATTGCTTTTATTATGGCACGGACCGGATAACGTCGTTCGGTAGTGTTCTTTGGAATCTAGTGCGCCAAAGGCTGTAGGTTTTATACCCACCCAGGGCTAATATATGTATGAGGAATATTTGCTTTTGTTTTGCGTCTGGATGTTAAGTATGTATTTATGATGTCCGTCATACATAACTATAAGAAATTTATATCAGAGTCCAGTCAATGTATGACATTATCGTGTGAATTTAAGTATTCACCCTTTTTGTGGTTAAATTCATAATAACAAGATATTATATAGCAACATGAAAATAAAAGAACAGAGACATACTATAGGGTAATTTTAAAATGAATTTAAATTTACAATTTAATTTACCGATACCTATGTTGATTGGGTAAACAGATTGGTAATTAATATCTTTAGATCACAATGTTGGCGATGCAATCTCATCTCGATGACACGAGCATTTTTGGGTGGACTTTTATGTTATGAAGTCAGCCAACAAGCATATGGTCTTGATGATAAAAGTGACCGTAGCCTGCTAGTATGTCACCAACATTGTGAACTCAAGGTACAATATCACATTAATCCAGTCATTTCACTGCCTCTCTCACCCTTCAAACCGGAATACAGCAAAGCAAACACAGTTTGGCGGTAGAAATGGGTAAGAGTAAGGTACCAATGCAGACGACCTTATTAAGTGGTCTACCTATAGTTATAACATCTATCTGTTCATCTTATCAGCTATTGGAAGTCCACTGTTGGACCTCCCTAAGAAAGAGGGAATTTTGTTTTTAATTGCCGCGCTGGGCAAGCTTGTTGGCAATCGCAGAGCACAGTTTTCGTAACGGGGATGTCCATACCCGCCCTGCGCATTTGAGCTACACTGGTCTGGATAGATATCTTCATTTACATAGGTATTTATACCGATTTTGGTACCTTAGTCGCCTCTTACGACACCTGGTACAGGGGGAAGTACTAATCTGCTGGTACAACTCGGCTAGTATACCTGTTATTATACGACTATTAGCAACATTATTTTTAGTACGAAAGATACAAAGAATACATGGATTCTCGTAATTGAGCAGTCGCCTACGCGATGTTTGACTGCTCAAGGCGACGCCAACACAAAATCCAAGCTTCATGTAATATATCTAAAAATAGTACACCTACACTTAATATTTAATATAGCAAAATTAAATATTAAGATACCTACATTTTGGTATTATCTACTGATAACATGTTGTTGGATTTATTTAATCAAAAACAGTACAATGTTTTCTTTCAGTTATAGTTACAAGTTCTCGCGATAAAAATCACTAGTCAAAATAAAAACACATTTCTCTTAATAAATAACTCGTTTGAAGAACCTTATCACAGTTAAATGAAAGACTATGAGTACGACGATATTACTGCAACAAAGTACTAATAGGGCAAGTACTTAGGAGCGCCCCGCGGTTTCACCCGTCTAACTCCAGTTCCCGTGCCATAAATAAATAATAAAAGTAGCTAAGATACTTAGGGGCATAGATATTCTGTGAAACTCCCGATAAAATCGATTCAGCTATTTCGGAGTTTATCGTAAACTTTCTATTACAAACAGACACTTCAACTTTGTTCATATGTAGATGTAAAAAAAAATCATAACTGAAACACAACACGATAATAAGCAAAAATGGCTTTGGAGGCGCAAGCAACACTTATCGTTATATTTTGAACGAATCTTTAATATAATAATTTTTAGCCTATGAGTCATTCTGGTATTTAGGCTATATTATTGCAATGTTTCATTAAAATCTATTTCGTAGTTTTTGCATGATAGAGCAACAAACATACATCCATAGAAACTTTCGCGTTCTCGAAAAACCTCCTTTCGAAAATCCGCGAAATTATACTAATATTACATTAGTAGGATTTCCGAGATAACTAGGTCCATAATATAAAAAATGATGTCTTCATTTATCAAAAATTCGTTTATATTTTTTACTTCAAATGAAACGTTTCAAATCCAAGCTCTGGTAGCAAAAATGGAACGACTCTTTAGACCACGTAAGCGTGGCGCGGACCGTCTAATACTCATAACTTCCTGAATATATTCCAGGTTCTTTGGAAAGCTTAAATTTTCCCACTAACTTTCATGGGACACTTATTTTAGAGGTGTTACTTTGGAACCGCGCAATATTATAATAACTTACCTCGTTGCATTCGCAGAGTCAGGCTAGGCTGCCATTTTGTTCTGTGATAATTAACCGTCACAGTTTGACTAAGTTGTAAAAAAGTTTACTCAATTGGCTGTCTTGGAAACGCGTTAAGAGCTGTTTCCGATTTCTTTGCAAACTGTGGTAAATATGTTTTTTTTTTTATTTTTAGCGTGAATTATTTACGGATTTATATATTATTTACGGATATTTCTCCGCATGATTTTTCAAAATTGACAAGAGAATAAATAAAACTGCGTTTTAAAGCCGTAATTTTTTTTAATGTAGTAATTTTCTCATTTTATCAAAAACATATATATAATAGTATACTGGTTATAAAATTTGAATTTCTCATGTTATATGAAAACCTGAACCAGCATTGGCACACAACAACTTGAATATAAATTAATGTATTTTTATCGAAGTAATAATTCATATTTTTATGCCTCATTTAATGTCAGCCAAGAGTTTGAATTAAGAAACAGATTCAGCTAACTTTTTTCTCTTAATATAAATATATACATACATCACGCCGTGTCCCATATGGGTAGGCATGAGAGTATGAATCCTCTTGCTATGATCTCGGCATACCTCTGTCGTTTCCCTTAGTCGCATAGGTTCTCTCATATACGCTCGTTTATTCTTGGTACTTCTGACCTGGCCATTCTTTATTACTTTTCTACCTGGTTAAGATTAAAATATATTCGCCTGGGTCGTCCTATATCATATCCACACCATCTCAACATTCCTTTCTTTATTGTTGTCACAACATCATGTTTTACACCATATTAATGTCTTAACACTCTTTAATTTATCTCTAAAACTCACACCGTGCATACTTCGTATTGCTCTTATATCAATAGCATTCATTCTACTCGCTTGTTTCTTCTACCAAACCTAACATTCACTACCACATGTCAGTGTTGGAACCAACACACCTCTATGAACAGACAGCCGTGCCCTTTTTGACACGTTTTTTGCTACATTTGCCTGCATAATCTGCTATCTGTAAATCAATAGTAATGGGACAAGAACATTAACTATTGTCCTATATTTGCCTATTCTAGTTGAATAATAAATCACTTTTAATAATCTTAACTCGTCAGTTCGTTTCAAACAGCCAGCATCACCTGTCTAGTATTTAAAACAGTCAGTGTGGACGTATCACAGGTGAAGATGTAATATTGTTGGTCATCGCTTTATCTTTAGCGATAATTCAGGCATAATTCGCTGAATATTAATTCTCAAAATAAAATTAGTACGTCATGAAATAATGTTAACTTAACTTCATTATTGAAAAAGAAAATTACTTTTATACGTCTACGATACGAAATGTATTTAATTTTCCTATAAAAAAAACAAACAGACATTTTTTTTATTAACTACTCTACTCCTTTTTCAATCATTTATACTAAGGTTACTGAAAATTAGTTTTCTTAATATTTTCATTGTTACAGCTAAATCAGTAGTAAATAATATTGTCTATTATAATTCAATACTTTAAAATCATGACAACATATTTGTCAATCCATTGAGCAGTTGCTGCAACGTAATTGACGAGCCTGATGGCGCAGATGGTAGCGATCCGATCTTGTGCTAGGGGCCGTGGGCTCGATTCCCACGCAGAGCAAATATTTATGTAATTATATAGAACGACCATATAATATTTTTATATGGGTGTTAAATATATGTATTTAAGTAGTATATTTGTGATTCCTCCGTTGCATGGCGGCCGTTACACAGGTGCTTTAAGCGACTTACAGAATCAGGTCAATTTATGAGATGTTGTGGGAATTTATTATTATTGACATAACTAAAACGTCGAAAAAGTTAAATATAAACACTTCTTCGGTAGCTGGAGGTAGACCTCATACAAAGATCGCCTACATTTAAACCTTTCTCTCACCTATTTCTACCGCCGAATGGCAGTGCTTGCATAGCTGTGTTACAAACCTTGTAAACACTGTGTAAAAAAGACATAATTTCTTAAGTTCACAGTGTTGGCGACACGCTAGTGAAATTTTTGTAATGACATTAGCGTCTATAGGCTGTGGTTGCGTTTACCATCAAGTCGTATTCTTGTTAGCTTACTTCATAATATATATAACAAAATTATTTTAGTCATCATAGTAAAGTCCGATTTAAGTACTACTCTTTCTTTGCCTCAGCATCATCTGCAATTAGAATGAACGAAGACATCGCCGATTCTAGATCGTCTTCACTTCGTCTACCCTCCCCCAAACAACAGGCAACTATAAATTTCGACGTTGATATGAAAATAATATCACGTCTCGATGTTTTAAGAATGTCCGCCCTTCACTTCGCCCCGTTTAAAGTGCGCTCGTGTTGGAATTTTTAATTCAATTATGATAGCGATCTTGTTTAATGACCTGCCTCTAATAGGGGACGAGGACGCGTTTTTTTATCTCCCCCAAACTCCCTTACTGGGAGAATTTCTTTTTCTTATTCCATGAATAAAAGTGGACTGAGCTTCTAAAACGTCGAAGAGAGATTGTTAAATTTTCATAATTGCCCGAGGTATATATATACCTCGGGCAATTATGAAAATTTAACAATCTAAACTAAAATTAATAAATGTTTATTTTTCTTAATATATTTTTGTGCATTAAGTTAAAAATCAAATCGATGAAACTAAATACAAAACGGTGGCTTTTAGACTTTAAATACAAGTAAAAGCAGTTTATGTTATTAAGCCCTATCCTTAAAATTAATATAATGCAAACTATATACGTACGCAATATTTTTTATCCAAAAGCAAAATCTCTGAGACTAAACAATTGTGTATTCACTTTTATTTTTTATTAATTAAACATACTTTAAAACATTATCTTTTATATAAAATTATAAAGCTACTCGTTTGTTTTTCTTTTGCTTTGATAACTAATAACTTCTATGTAATCCTGATGTTTTTTTTTTGGTAGCCAATTGGAAATGTACTATGCTTCTAACTCTAATATACCAAATAAAAGGTAAATAAGAAATAGTCACTAATAACGCGACGTCTCTGTGATCTTGAAAAAAGTAACGAGTACTTCGTTATAACCAAAAATAAATATCTAATTAGTAAGTTAAAGATAAGATGATCAAAATAATAATAAGATTATATTAATAAATAGGTTTGCTATAAATAAATTGCGTAGTCAAATAGGTCGAGTGACGTATTACTGAAGACAAAGACATTTTATTATTTGGTAACTTTAAAGTTAATGTTCATATTTGACTTGATATTTGTTTGCAGTTAAAGCAGGATTATAAAAAGTTAAACATTTTAGCAGGATCGCATAAAACTGGCCCTACTAGAGATCATTTGGGGTGTTTGATGTCCAGCAGTGGACGTCATACGGCTGATGTGATGATGATGAAATTGTTCTTTTCTGTATTTACTAGTGCGGCTTGTATTCTCTATCATTATATACGTTTTATTTTATATAATAAAAAGCATTAAAAAATAAATAAAATATGTCGTGTATACATCTCCTAGGTTCTCGTCTAGTTAGTATTATATTTAATTATAAATATATTTATTTATGAGGGAAATTTATGAGTGTACATATAATAAATAAAATGAACATAATACAAAATAGATAGATAATATAACTAAAACAGAACGCGACGGTAGCGGACTCTTTTGGTTCTTTCTCCAGGCGATGTCCGCCTATATGTGGTCTCCTCCCAGAGCGACAGACTCACTGAGCCTATTTGTATCAATGCGGCACACATGTTTTCTTTTTTTTAATGTTTATTTTGCTGTTTATTTTTGTGTCCGGTATAAATTTTGTTAATAAATTCAAATTCATTTATTTGCAATAAATAATTAATATGTTACCATAATTAGACAGTAATAAAAAAATATATTTAATATATTTTTTTATATATAATTCAGTGAAAATAATATGCTTGAAAAAGTAACATATGCAAACATTCATTCCTTAGAACAAAGACCAAAATAAAAAACATCTTTATCTCACTGATATATAATAAATATTACGCAGGTTGTCCTCGGCCGGGAAATAAACAAGTATCTAAAACTGAAAAACCGAGTAAATAACGAGTTAGTAAAATAAAACCAGCCTTAAAAGTTTTCAAAGAACAAAAGAGACAAGGCAATTATTTTTAAAAATACCTTCGACATTTGGGTGATTTGATCGCTTAATTTGTGTTCTAACCGAATTGCGGTTACGGTCGTATTTTTTTGACATGTTTTCAAACTTTTGACATGTTGACTTCGGTTTGGATAACTGATTTGGATTTTGTAGTTAATTAATTCTTTTAAAGTTTGTTGATTCTAAATTTTTATGTAATTTTTGTTGCATGCCATTGACTACGTTTACTTTTCATCTTTCAATGACAGTTATATGATATTTCAGAAATATACAAATTTAGTGTTACCACTAATATCAATATTAGACTGGCAACACTATTTCTTAATTCTAATAGTGGATCGCGGGAGACAGTTGAAACTTCGGGTCAAGAACTTTTGAGTAACGTTTTTGTGACACTTATTACTATGAGTTCAATATAATCCTACAATTTATTCAAAAAATTGTTTTTTACATAATTTGCTGTTTAAAACTACCCTTTTCTTGCTGAAATGCCTAAATTATGACCATATCTAATACATTGACCTGATTCCGTCATGAGTCGCTTAACATAGACAACATAGGAATCACAAATATACTACTTAAATATATGTATTTATGTAGTATATTTGTGATTCCTTTTAACACCCAGACTCAGAACAAACATAAATACCAATAAAAAATATTTACCCTAAGCGGGAATCGAACGACCTCTGGCGCACAAGACAGTATGACTACTATCAGAGCCATCGGATCGGACCCATCATCGAAGTAATATATAAAATAAACTTAGTTTAACTTAACCGAACTGTAAGAAGCCGGTACTTGATATCAGGTAAGATATTCCTGGCAAGGTTTGTAGAGTATTGTTAAAAATTAAAATATAACACTTTTATAATGTTTGTCTAGTGTTATCTAAACAGAATAAATTCAGATACCTAACAGATAGATAACAGATCACAGATCTTAAATAATTAGTAAAAATAGGTGTTCCTTTAAACTCACAATTAAGGTGCTGAAGGTTAGGAATTCAAAAAGTCATGACCACTCTACATATTCGAAGGGATGTGTTATCGTTGTAATATTTTCGGCTAATTTAATGTTTATTATACCAACTTAATCTCCATACTATACCAAATTTTATCCAGATCTGTTCAGCCGTTCTGGCGTGAAGTAACAAACATGCTCGCAAACTTTCGCGTTTATATTACAAGTAACGATTCTGTACGATGGTATATAAAAAGTTATATATCTCAATAACCTTATTTTGTATTAACATTATATTATTCGACACTTTGACCATACATTGAAACCGTATACAAGGATTTCCATTCAAAAATTGATGAAAACAAACACAGTTAATTGTACAGAGCATGGAAACCGTAAAGTCTTCCTCCCGATTCGCCGACCCAAATACACTGCCCATCAACTACCGAATCATCGTGCAAATTGAAACAGTAAAAAAACGGTATCCCAATAAAATAAAAACGTAATTCGAAAGTTAAACTTCGATTTTACGAGGCGGAGAGCCAGAAAGGCAGAACCTATGCCGATAAATTTATCAGACCCCGAAAACTTTCATGCTAATTCAATCATACGACGCCTGGCTTATGTTTGAACGAAGGGGGCCACTTTGCGCAGTATTAGTATTATTTTTTTTAATTTCTCCATTCCTGAACTGACAGTCTTTAATTTATGGTTGGGAAAACCTTTTTGGTGTAACACTTTTTTTTCTGATGACGTATGTGTATTTAACCTTTTTTTGTTATACTTACTTCTTTTTTACGTTATCTTCGCGTGTAGTAGTATTAGTAGTGTAGCATTGGAAGACCAATGAGGTTTCCAATCATAAAAAAAACTTATAAGTAACTTTCCGTCAATAAAATATTGTTTCTATCTCGGCAACGATTGCAACAGAACTAGATACATGAAGTAGAGCGCTTACAAAGGTCGTCGGGATTGGAACTTCACTTTCATCTATTTCTACTGCCAAGTCTGTTAGCTATTGTTCGGTTTGAAGAAGGAGAGAGGCAGTAAAATTACAGAGTAATGTGACATAATATCTTCAAGTCACAAGTTTCGCAACGCGCTAGTCATATCCTTGAGATATTACAAGTGTCTACTTGCTGCGATGATATTACTATCAAGCGGATTGTAGGCTTGTTTTCATAAAAATAACCTGCAACTGAATGCGCCAGTACAACTTAGGACAAAACGACACATGTCATCTGTGTTAGTGGAAACCACTTGGGGAGGCTTGGTGTGGTCCGTCAGTGGATATCCAACTAATACGTTGGAGATGATGTTAACCGTAATATATATATACAGCTTATAGAGCTTGATAACAATATAATTCAAATTATTTTTGTTAAGGATTCTTTAGGTGAATACGTAAAGAACAAAGACATAAGAAACAAAAACTCCGACACAAGTTTGAACTATAATCGATAACTCATCATACCAGCCATTGGATGCTCATACACACATAGACATTGGCCTCCCCAAGAAAGGAAATTAGCCCATATTTACCGCGCTGGGCAAGCGTGTTGGCAAACGCAGAGCGTAGATTTCGCGACGGGGATGCTGCTGCCCATCCCCACGCTATGCATTGGTGCTACACTGTCTCGGGTGGATATACCGCCATCTGTCCCTTACTTATATTAGAAATGCAAAAGTTTATGAGCACACACTTTCACTTTTGTAACTGTTTCATGCCGGAACGTAACTAAACAGATCTGACTGAAATTAGACACAGGCGTTGTTGATAGTCTGGAGTAACATATAGGCTACTTTTTATACTGGAAACAAGTATACATAGGTTAGATCTGGCTTTTATTTTTCTCTGCAGAATTGGCACGACATTCTACACAGTGTAGCTGTCAGGAAACGATATAGAATTCTTCCCAGAATAACAAGAGATCCTCAGGGAACGATATAGAATTCCTCCCGGAATAACAAATGATCCTCAGGGATGAGATATAAAGTAAAGATTTTGCGGACAAAGCCGCGGGTGGAGAGCTTGCATATAATAAATTGATAAAAATTGAAAAATAAATTCAAATATCAAAACGGAATGAAATTTAAAAAATCACTGGTCCAAGATCAAAGGGTCCAGGTTTATTTGAAATTAAGTTCTATTTTTAATTACACAATATCTTTTTATTGACGAGACTCTTCCACAGACAAAAAATCTCTGCCTTAATATTATATTTTTGATTCTTTTTTTGTCTAATTTCCATAACACAAGTGCCTTATGTGACTTGATAATGAAGCGATCTCGGTGGCAGGTTTAATGTATGGGATGTTGTGTAAATATTATTAGTATAATTTTTTTTAAAAAAACTCCCAACATCTGATACACTGACCTGCGTTACGGACGCCAAACCACAGAAGAATCACAAATATAATACTTAAATACATATATTTAACACCCAGACCCTGAACAACCACAAGTAGCATCATATAAATATTTTCTCTGGGTGGGAATCGAACCCTTGCCATACAAGATAGGATCACTACCATCTACGCCATCGGACCCGTCAATATTGATGGCCATGTTGTTTGATTGGTATCTGAATTCAAACAAAAAATATCTTTTATTACCCAACATCTACGTGATGTCGGAAACACGGATATAATTTACGTTATTCTCGAAAAAATTACCCTTATCGAACGAGACAATAACGATATCAAACTGTGCTTCAAAGTTTCGAAATAAATGAAATATCATGAGGCTTTTTTTTCCGTGAAACGTAAATACGAGTCTACCGGATATTATAATTAAGATTGAAAAAAATTAACAATCGCATTCATTACGAGATGAAAGCGAGTTTTCGGGAAAAATATCTCTTTGTGCCCGGCCAGCGCTGCGGGGTACTGGCGTTTTTATAGTAAAATATAATAAGTGCTGTCATATACCATAAGTATGTTCAGCCGTACAAATTTATTACATATATATATAAATGTAAAGAAATATTATTCAATTAAATAATAATTTTTAAAATTAAAAAACTTTTTAAATAAAAGCCGTTCGCGTATCGGAGAGGGTCATAGGATACAAAGGCGAATTGACATTTATTTGTGTATTTTGATATTACAAAATGTCAATGATGATATAAGTGAACATTAAATGTTTTTCTTTGTTTTTTCTCTGCATTTATTCTACTTGCTTCTTCTGCCATATCCAACATTTTCTATCATATATCAGTATTTTTATTGATACACTTCTATGAACAGTCGTGCCCTTTTTGACACGTTTTGGCTGCCCATTAAGGTATATAAACCATTGATACTATTTCGAATTTTCCATCTCCATTCAATATCTCCTTTATACTTCCCACCTCTCATCAAAACACTTTCCAGATACACAAACTCTTTAACATGTTCAATTTACATATCATCGATCACGATTTCACAACTTTTCATACTTCCCTCCTTTTCACTCACCGACATCACCAACACTTAAACATAAAAGATCTTATACATTAACCCGACTCCAAGATAAGTCGCTAAAATCATATGTGTTACGGGCATCAGACCACAGAGGAATAAATATAGTACGTATTGAACACCCAGACACAGAACAAACGAATATTCTTTTAATATGTAAGTCAAATCAGGAACGAGGTGAACTTTAGTTCTGTTATGAACAGAACAAAAACAACCGCCATTGCCCGGCGGCAAATACCGGCACCACGGTATCACGTACCAGCAAGCGCAGCGTAGGGCGTCCACCTGCAAGATGGACAGACGATCTGACTAAAACTGCAGGATCACGCTGGACGCAAGCCGCATACAACCGGTCCTATTGGAGATTACTTGGGGAAGCCTATGTCTAGCAGGGGAATCTTATGGCTTATATGATGATGATAATGATGATGATGATGATATATAAGTCTGCGCGCAAAAAATAGGAACTAATAAACGCGCTTTTGAACTCATCAAACTATTTATCTACAGTATAAAAGTTAGTCAAAATATAATAACAGTGGGCTATCCGAAACTAACACTCAAACAGGGTTCGTAAGGAAACTTTAAGGGTGGCGACTAATAAATAACTGTCACGTGGCACGATAACGCTAATTTGAGTAGTCAGAGGTATTTTGTAATGAATGTACCGCACTGCCCTACGAACCGCAGATTAGATTCCACTTGTTTCACAAAGGTAATTTATTATGTCCACTTTCATAGATTACATAAATTAGTGGTTCACTTTATCGCCGTATTTTTGGTTCACGCTCCGACAATGTACACGACTCTGGAAATTGTTTATGATTAAAATAAAAACATTAAAATACATCTGATAGAAACTTGTTAAACATTCATAATAAGATTAATACAAGACAAACGTAGTATCAATTATGCTCCGCTGTTGTTAGAGTGACGTTATATCTATATTTATATATACATACATTTTTTTTTGGACGAACCTATAGCTGGACTACTCAGACGTCAATTCCAGTGTCACTGAAAAAAAAGGCGGGGCCTCTCATAGATAATGGTGAGGTCCGATGCCCATAATTATCCTGCGTACCCCGCGGCCGCACCCTCAAGGCTTGCTGGATCTGAGCGGGGCCGACGGCGACCGCGCGAGGGCGCCTCTAGAGGCTCGACCTAGGCTCGGGCGACCATCGTTGGGCGTGATTTTAACTATGAAATTTAGCAAAAGTGGACGGAGAGTAAAGGAGAAGCTGACTGATTGACTGACATGTCAACGTAGGCCCTAAGCTATAAAGGTTAGTAAGACTAAATTGTGCACAGTGCACAGAGGTTCCTTTCATAACGTAGAGAAGACTTAAGGAATAATTTTTACAAATTTAAACTGCAACTTTGCATTCGAAACTTCTCCCCCCCCCCCCTCAGAAGGTATTTTTTAAAATCATTTCGTTGTCCTCTACTACTTTATAAAAGAAACCCTTTTGCACATTTTCAAGTTTCTAACCCTAGCTTAGGCCCTGCGCTAATATTTCAGTCAGTCAGCTTCTCCTTTTTTATACATAAATAGATTTAAGATGAAAGAATTTCATTTTGTTACACAATCAGGTCAGATAATATGAATAGACTTACCACGATGCAAGTCGCAAACTTCCGGTCGAACATTTATTTGCTAGATTTAAAACCCCAAGTGATTTTATACGAAAACTGCTCGCTGCGACCCGCTCAAACTTCATGCAAGTACAAAAAAAAATTCATCCCGTTGATTCCGTTACTGTGGGAACTGTACTACTGAGTCTATATCCTATTATAAAAAATATTCATAGAAATTTTCTAGTCCTGATGATCCCATACAAACTTGGTACAGACAATCACAAACCATATCTCACCTCAAAAGATATTGTCGAGAATATAATTTGCTGTTTTTATCGTCAAATAATTTTAGCTTTTTCTACAATAAATGAATTAGTAATATATTTTATTTTGTATTGTCAGATAAATAAAAATATTAAACCTATTTCTATTTAAACTGTCCTTCGTCTGACTTTGACAGCAGCGGCGTATAAAATACCTTCGCTCCATTAACTCGAGTATCTCATTGCCATATTTTCACTACACCTCAACAAAAGGGTTATTCACAGGCAATTAAACGATTACATGTTGTATCAAATAACTCTTTGAAATCGTTATTAAATACTCCACGACTGTCACAAAAAGCCATTACAAATTTTACAATCCCAAATTTTTGGTTAGAGTAGCATTTGCCCCAACTTTGCACGAACATAGGAGTATAAACCTAAATATAATATAAGTTTATTTACCATAGAGTCCTTACCATCTTAGCACGCTAGCAAAGCTTCCATTCAGAACGTTATTTCCAATATATCAAAATTAAATCATACAACCAATTAATACAAAACTATAATTAATTACACAATTAAACCTGTCTCTTTTTTTAATCTTAATATCTTCTGGACAAACCTATTTGATAATCTGCTTATTACTCTTCGAGTAAGTATATCCTATTTAGACAAACAAGACCGATACCATGCATCGTGGGCAGAGTAGAATAGTACCTTCCCCCGGAAGTGTCGAAAGGAGCAAACGAGGGAGGTAATTGCAACAGATCCGGGATGGACAGCAGCATTCCCGACACGAAGCTACTTTCACAGATTGGTATCATGACTGGCCAGCGCAGCAATTATAATTTAAATTATTTTTTTTCGGGCAGGGATATGATTAGCAGTAGACGTTCCACGTCTACTAAAATGGTGATGTCTTGTCTAAGAGAATTCTTATAGAATCTGTTATTGGAGGCATTGTATGGACCGGCATTCAGCGGGCTCCTTCGGTTATAGTCAAATTGTCTGTCCACCTTGTGGGACATTCTACCCTAATCTTGCCGATAAGTGGTCTCCATTTCAGAAACCTACAGCTTCATCAGCCGTCGGTTCTGCCACTGGACTTAACGCAAATATGTCAAAACGTAATAAGAAAAAGAAAAACTATAATTAATAGAACTATAATTAAAATGCTTTCTAGGCTACGTGACCTTTACAGAAACGTTTCACATTAACTACATTGTTGATTACACCTCATTAGCTGTTAGTAAGACCTTGAACTGTGGTATTAAATGGGCAAATAATTGCTGTGAACATTTCTTTATACTATTTAACATAGTTCAAATTGTTCTTCAGATTTAGTCCAGAAAGCAACGGCTGTAATATTTTATGATTTATATCGATTCAGATAATATCGACTCTCCTCTTGCAATTATGAATTTTACTATCGTGCTCCACTTTATGCGTGATATAATGTGTAATACGTAATATTAATGGGAAAATTGAAAGGGAAAAAATTGCCTAAAAATGCCGCCCTTTGGGCATTCCAATGTAGTTGCGTACATCTCCCCTGGTTTGCTTAAAGCTGCTGGGTCAACAGACATACAGGTAACAACCAGTACTGGCACCGGAGATGCTTTATAGTAGTGAAAACCAACCCCACCCAATTGATTAAAGGCTCCTCTGTCCTCGTACTCATCGTTCACATTCGCCCACCAGCACAACTAGACTCTACTTGCTGCGCGTGAGGTGAATGCCCGTTGGCAGTGGCAATACAGGGCAGATACAATTTTGCCCCACCACTTTAACTAAAGCAAAAAATGCCACGCGGTTGAGCTAGTCTATGAACCCGCAGTACCCAACAATACCCAATAGTCTTGATAGAGAAACCGTAGGTAGCGTCTCAGTAAACCCTATCTTCTAGGTCCTAAACTTAGTATAGTACAGTTAGTTATATGAATGTACATCTTCCAATCACCCGACGCACTCGCTTTATCTATCTATCGGTACATCGATAAACTATACGATCTCCAATTAAGGCGCCGGCCATCGAAAAAGCATTAGCCGTGGCAATTAAGTGTGCCCGCGGCATTTATAAATTTGCATGCCTTGCGGTCAACGCGCACTCGACGCCTTTATTTGGTACCCAAGTTATAGGAAATTGGAAATACTTGTCTCTTTTGTATAGGATTAATGTTTATTTAACAAAATGAATTGTTAATAAATGGGGCCCGATGACCTATTTAATAATTGTTTCTATCTTATGCGCAAGGATCGTGGGTAAAATATTTGGGGATAGCCCCAAATATTTATGAGATGAACATATGTGTTTTTTTTTTGTTTTTAGGTACAATATGTTTAAGATATCTAATATCGATCTTTACTTATTGGTAAACGTGACCGCTATAGACGCTAGTGTCATCACCAAGTAAAACCAACGTGTCACCAACCATGCGAATTGAAGATACTATGTCTCATTTACCCAGTATTTTCAGTGCCTCTCTCACCCTTCAAACCGGAACACTACAATATCAACTCTGCTATTTAGCGGTAGAAGTAGATGAGTGAAAGGTACCAATGCAGATGACCTTTTGTAAGAGATCTACTTTATCAGTCCGTAATACAAAATGCGTTTATCTGCTTTTCTCTGAGTCAGGTCAAAGTATGAGGTGTGTCCACAGTATACCTATATAAAATAAACAAATAAATACATTATTTAAAAATGTATGTACAATGCAAAAATTAAGAAGTAGGCAAAATATATTGATTTATAATTGATGTTTTACCAAACAATTTTATCCTGAAACGCTGTCTCCGTACTTTATTTACTGATGCTGCTTCTCTAACTTTATAACCCTATTTCTGATGTACGTTATTATATATATATATATTATATATCATATGCATTTATTGCGATTATTTATACAAATATGTATGCCACGTTTATTTATTTTGTATATATATTGCCTGCACCACTATATATACATTTTTTTTTCTGTTTTGTGTAATGGTTGACTGGGAGATAATGCCTTCTGTCATTAAGTCCGCCATTTGTACATTTTGTAACATATTGTGCAATAAAGTTAAATAGCTAAAAAAAATTTTTTTATAGCATTTCATTGGACTCAAATAATAATTTGATTTCAAATTGTAAAACAAAATATATTACATACATTATTAATAACCCCAAAAATAAAATCATCACACCTTACAATTGTGAACGCGATGTAGATAAGAAAAGTACTTTTTACCAGATGTAAGAAGCGACAGAGATACCAAAGAGGACTGATGGAGACATATCCACCCAAAACAACAGAGCGTAGCTTCGCGGAGGGGATACTGCCCATCGTTGTCTTTTGTTTTTGAGCTACTCTTCTGTCGTTCCAGGTATCTCATCCTCCCCTTTCGGTCCCTGGTAATGGAGGGAAGAGGAGGAAGGCATGCACTATTCTTCTGCCGGTAATCCACAAGCATCACACAAATATTTAAACAAAATATTATCATCACTACCAATAACTGTAATCTGTACAACCGCCACATTTTATTTATGCTTTAAAACGAAGACAATTAAAATTTTTACGGTGAACAATAATGTTCTAAATGGTATTGTATCCTCGCTATTTTCCTATTACATATACCACGAGCTACTATTGTGTTGAGAATCCCACTAATATTATAATGAATGGTTGGATGTTTGTTACTTTTTTAAGCTGAAACAGCTGAACAGGTATGAGTGAAATTTGACACAGAATAATGATGGTTATCCATTCAACTTTCACGATTATTTACTAATATGATGTATATACTACAACCGTAAACTAATTGAATGCTTCTCGGAGTTCGTTGAAATTAGTTTCATCATCAAATCAGGCATTGTACATCCACTGTCGGACATAGGCCTCCCGAAGATAGAGTTTAGAAGCAATTGCGGAGCGTAGCTTTGCGACGGGGATGCTACTACCAATTTCCGCTCTATGCCTTTAAGCTACACTGTATCGGATGGATATACCATCCATGGATATAGCATCTGTCGATTCTATTTTTGTTACACTTGCACAAACTTGACTACAGTCAGTCAGTTTCTCCATTTAGAAATACAGATATGAGAAAATAGTACAGTTAATAAAATAGTTTCTACCTGCACGTATTAGAAGCCGATACTCAATAACAAACAGCCACGCCTAATATTGGCTATAACTCACAACCTCTCAAAGCGACCCTCCAATAGCGGAGGTCGAAACAATCATAAATTGTGCCCAAAAATATGAGCAGCGCAGAGAGACTGCTTGCACATTCACCGGGCGCCCGTCGTAAGTCACCGGCGTCATGTCCGGCCGGAGTCGGCAAGTATGTCGATTGATTTATCGGGACCTGCAACTGGTTCTATGTGATGTATCGCTCTATTGAGAATAGGGTAGAGTAGCTTGGAACAGAGAGCGCTGTTTCGCGAACTCTACACAAGGTCGATCGCACGCAAAGGTCTACTGCATTGGTACCTCACTCTCACCTATGTCTACACTGCCAAATAGCAGCATTCACATATCTCTGTTGCGATTTGAAGGGTGAGAGAAGCAGTGAAATTACTGGGTAAAGTCACAATCTCTTTAACTCACAAGGTTGGCAACGCGCTATTGATATTGCTATTGAAGGAATTTCTAGCATGCTGAAGACTCAAGTCTACCACTGTTAACCAAGTACGAAACCTCCTTTTATATCATCTCAACAATTTAGGTGTCATTAGGAAAAAATCAAAATACTATATACTATATAACTCTAAACCCGTAAGTAACCTCCCTGACCTATTTTCAACAGCCTCTGCAACAAAGCCTATTCCAGCCAACGTTCACTGCATTGTTTAACCTTGCACGGAGGTGCGATTTGTTTACCCACACCCCAGAGACGGTTATTTGCGTCGTGAGTTGAAAATTCACCTAGAAATTCTAGACTAGTAAATTCTAGTTAAAGTCTAGATCCGAAAACACATCAGAATCGATCCAAGTTTTAGTATAGTTACTTATTATTCTTCATGGAATTGACTGTGCTTAAGCCCTGTCTATTATATAAATATATATAACTCTACTGTACATGTGTATGTCACTAATTTCCTAATCGTTGCGTTTAGGTGAGGTCTAGATGATGGAGCTGCAGTCGTTATCTAGATAATTTATGTATACTGCAACTAAACAGTTGGATCGATTTGAATTAAAGTTTGTGAATGTTTCCCAGATGACGCTGCAGTCCATATATAGGACCGCTAGTAGTATATAAAAGTGAGTCATCATTATCACCATCATACCAGCCATTTAAAGTCTACTGCTAGACATAGGCCTCTCCAAAAAGGGGGGAATGTTGCCCATTATGGGCAAGTGTGTTGGCCAATCGCAGACCGCAGCTTTCGCGATAGCGCGATGCACAGCCCCGTCCTATGCGTTTGAGCTGCAATGTTTTGGATGGATATACCACCATCTGTAGGTTCTGGTACTTTAATCGCATCTTACGATACCTGGTAGAGGCTTCTTTTTATCCCGAAAATATGTTCCTATGGAATAGATGCCTTTTTCCTTTCGTCTAATCAGCGCGATTTACTTTTCAGAGAGCGACATATACTACGCTAGAGAATTACAAGAGTTCCTTGGGGATGAGATTTGAAGTAATAACTCAGAACCTATTATATTATATTGATACATTTAAATGTATATATTCAAATTACTTTTTAAGATTACTTATTTCTTGCGTATTTTTTTTGGATGATTTGTATACATCCTATTGTATATATGTATTCTATGTGTTACATTACAGATAATTATTTCTAGTTTCAAAAAACGTTTTCTAGGTAATATAAAGTTTATCTATTTAACATCCCCTCTTTTATCTGGTTAAGATATGTTCGCCTAAGACGCCTAATACCAACTCGTCTATTGATGTATTTTAAATGCTTGTTTTGTTTTATAACGTTTTCGCTAATATACCAAAATTTTTTACAATTTTTTTCATACAAATAGATACATATTCTTGGAAACAATCCTTGTTCGTTGCCCATTTCCCATTAAAAGTTCAGTACAACAATTACCTCTATAAATGGAAACTTAAAAGTTCGCGAGCGCTGCGGCAATGCGTTACCAACTCACTAGGTCTAACTTTAGAACAATGCTTTAAAATTTCCTCCTAAAATCTTACACCGCGGCGCAGTAAACTATGCAACAGCAAGATAAACTGCAGTTTCCACACTAAGCAAGGAACATGGCTAGATTTTCAGCGGTACAGCACCGCGTTAAGTTATTGCCTGAAATTGTTCGCAGCGGTGACTAAGAGGACCTCCTGAAACTATAATTCGTCTTGACTTTTATTCAATTCGCTTAAAGCAAGCGTATCACGAGCGACGGGTAAGAAAGACTTGAATTGTTTTTGCTTGCATTGCGTTTAGACCCTTTACGAATAGGATATTTAGCTGGACCTGAATCAGTTGTATCTATTGCGATTAGATGGAGGAGGTGAAGTCTCGCCATTTTACTCTCTTCCAAAAAATCTCACCACCAAATCTATTCAGGTAGACCTAATACAAAGGTCGTCTGCATTGGTACCTCGTTCTGAACCTATTTCTACTGTTTTACCAAATTGCAGTATTCACATTGCTGTGTTCCAGTGTTAATAAGTGAGAGACCCAGTGAAATTACTGGGTAATGTCACATAATATCCATAACTCATAGGGTTGGCAATACGTTATATCGTTTTATCCGGCTGACACTTATAATCACGCGGACTGTGCTTGTTTGTTGACCTGGTATAATAATAAAAAACCATCAGCATAAAAGTAGAACCTCCACTGCTGGAATTAGCCTCCGGAAATACGGGGGCAATAACCAATACATTCTGTGCTGGACTGATGTGGTCGCAATCGCAAGGCGTATCTTCGGCTGCCTATTCCACTCTGTTGTTAGTCTGAGCTAAGCCATTTCAGGTGCACATTATCTAAAAAATTAATAGTGGCCACCTATCCCCTTTTTTTTTCTCTTTAAAACTCAATTATTATTAATATTTTGTTATATTTTTTCTAGTCACTCTACCATCATTATAGCAACTATAAACCCCACAGCTGGACATAGGGCTTCCTGAAAAAAGAGGGTAGTTGCCCACAATTACCGTGCTGGAGGTGGCAATTGCAGAGCTTAGCTTTACCACGAAAATGCTGCTGCCCATTACCGCCTTGTTGCATTTGAGCTTCCTTTCTCCGGATGGATATACCGCCATTTGTCGGTTCCGGTACTCTGTCGCCTCTTACATAATCTAATATAGGGGGAGGTACTATTCTACTATTGTTAATTATCTACATAGTTATGTAAATTTCATTACTTACACGAAAGGTATATGTTTATTGTTAATATAGAGTTGTTAAACCTATTTCTTAAGTAAGATTTGAAGAGAAGAGTATCTTATTTGTATTTAATCGTATTTTTTATCACATACACTACCCAAGTATTTGGCATTCAGTAGATTAGGTCAATCAGACAATTACTGTTAAATATTTTAAGTCACTAGTTTTTTTATACAATCACTGAATTACACTTTGCCGATAAGATTATTCCGATGACGACTGATTACGTGCTTCCTCAACCAAAACAGATAATAAAACCAACAAAAAAATAAATAAAATAAAACAATTTCCAAATCTCCAGAGTATCCAAAAAGTATTTTAATAAAACTATCCCGAAGTATCGCCGCTTAAATGGCGAACAAAGCTCGCAACAAAAATAAAAACTCCAGGAATCGATCAGGGCACCTAAGCAAATTGACTCCGTCCACCGTTGGCGGTCGTTGAAACTTCACAAATTGTCCCAAACGACGTTTACAGGAATTCTCTTTAGATAATTAAAAGTTTGCTCTCTCGATCCATAAGTTAGCAACTGTTGTGACTGGGTACTTCGAGATGTTGAGCGTTTGGTAGTTGACGTTTTGCGGATTTACATAAATTTGCCTAACTCCTCGTGGTGCTTATGCACCGCGCATGCAGGATATCAATAATTCGTAACATTAAAGCAGAGTTTCAACAAAGCAACGTTGCCTTTGACGTGAAAACTTTACACATGCTTCTATATATAGCGATGCATCCATATTATATATATATTAATGTCTAATTGTTTGAAAATTTGAATACAGAACAGATTTTTGCTAAATACATTCGTGCTACACATATCTTGTGCGTCAAGGATCGTGAGTTGGATCTCCACATAGGACAAATATTTAAATGTTGATATTTGTGTTTGTTCTGTGCCTGGGTGTTAAATATATGTATTTAAGTAGTATATTTATGATTCTTCTGTTGTCTGGCGTTTGTAACACAAGTGCTTTAAGCGACTTACAACGAAGTTAGGTCAATGTATGAGATCTTGTAGGAGTTAATTTATTTATTTTGTTTATAGTATATACGTCCGTGTGTACGTTATTACATAAAAAAAAACATTTTTTAAATGTTTGTCTGTCTGTTCTCTGAACCTGGGCCTATTTTTACCAGAACTTTCACCATCAGATTTGTGACGTTGCAAGTAGTACCTAGACTACTTTGTTCCTCAGGTTAACGCGGTTGGAACTGCAGGCATGGCTACTGGCCGAATAACATTATCAAACTTAAAATAATAAAATAGTGGGTCACAATTTAGTATATTTAACTAATTCTATCAATTCAACTAGTTATCTATCTTGACGGGCCGATGGCGCAGATGGTAGTGATCCTAACTTGTGCGCCAGGGGTTGTGGGTTCGAACTTCACCCAGAGAAAATATTTATATGATAATATTTGTGTTTGTTATGTGTCTGGGTCTTGAATATATGTATTTAAGTAGTATGTTTGTGATATCTCAGTTGTCTGGCGTCTGTAATACAAGTGCTTTAAGTGACTTACCACGGAGTTAGGTCAAAGTATGGGATGTTGTGGGAATTTATTAGGTCAACCCAAAATTTAATTATACCATTTGAAAGATCTAGAAAATAGTCACTATCATCAACATAGCAGTCGTAGATTGTCCACTGTTGGACATAGGCCTGCCCAAGAAATGGTAATGGATAATTACCGCGCAGGGCTGCACAAGAAAGCAATGTAAGGTCTATTCTATACATACATACATTGCTCCACAATATATCGTATATATGTCCAACTGTCAATCTGAACCGAAACTTGTCACAATTTTTATTCAGCTGTCTTCATAAATTCTCTCAGATTGTGCAGGCAATGCCCTTTGTTTTTGCAAATTCTTCTCGTCATAAAGAACACAGTCCATAAAGGATAATTTAAAAAAGTAAGATAGTACATCTTATCCGCAGAACTTTTGGTGATATGAAGAGATTTCTCTGGCTTTGACGTTCCTTGACGCGCGCGCTTACCAACGACTTCTGGCCGGTTGGATTTTATGTGACGTCACAACTTTTGCCTCCACGACGTGTGATCTCTGAGCCTATCTGCGATAAAAACTTTTTTGTTGAGTCAAGGGTAGGCAACGAGGCAGAAAATAGTGACTTTGGTATACTTGTGAATATAGTCCTAATAAATCCAAGAAATAATATGATAATGAAACTTCCATGTTACTTTACTTGACAAAATCTTATTTTTTTGTTTATATATAATGAGGTTACTAACAGTATCGTTAAAAAACAGATATTTATCATGTTAGAGATGTTAAAAAACACCTTTATAGTATAAAGAAAATAGTCATTTGTATGTGACAAAATCTAAACTGAAGTTAATAGAAAATGAAGGATCAGATGACTCTTTGAGTAAAAAAAAATAAAATTATTTTTTATCTCAAAACCTCGTATATTAAATACTTATTACAAACACAAAAAATCATTACCAATAATAGTTCTACAGGCAAGAGATATAAGAAGTACACAAACGATGAAAACTTTGAGAACCGTCGATGTCGCTGAATAAACAAAAGACGATACAGGACATTATTTTTTATATTCTTCATAAATGTCCAAATGGAAGACATCACATTACACACACAAACACACGCAAAGCCCGCGTCAAACGCGCCGTCACGGCTACTCGGAATGCGTGCGCAATGAAAAATGGATCAGCCATCTATCATAAACTCTTTTCGGCTGCGATATTTGGCGGAACACAAAAACTTACCGGGACGTGAATAATGTCACGCGAAATTAAATCCTGTAGTCGCGGGCATCGAGTGCCGCTATTTTACGTTACCTCTGCGGCCTGATATGAAGAGCTTGATAAGACTAATCTTTTAAAGGTTTAGAAAATCAGAAATTGAAATACTATGATAAGCATGTACATATTAGACGGGCCCGATAGATAATGCAGACGATAGTGGTCTTATCTTGTAAGTCAAGGATGATGAGTTCGATTCCCACCCAGAGAAAATATTTATAATAAGATATTTGTGTTTGTTTTGTGTCTAGGTGTTAAATAAATGCCTTTTATATTGTCTGGTGTCCATAACAATGTATGAGATGTGAGAGGGAAATTATTTATGTATTACTCTCCATTGTTGCAAATATTTCGTAATCATCTTTGATTACAATCTAACAAATGTTTTGTGAGAAGTATAAATAACTTATAAATGGAAGTCAAACTTAAGGAGATTCTTATTATTATAGCAACGCCCTAAGTTCAAGTGCTTTTATAATTGTAGAACTAATGTTCGTATTTCGACAGTATTCCTAATTAAAAAGTGTAGCAACAGACATATCTAATTAAAAAATTCAATACATATTTCATAGCCAACTTGTATTACTCCTAACAACACTACATACGGACAACACGGAAAACGTGCTAAAATTCGTTCAAAAATGCACCATCTAAAAAATTTACACAACCCAAACGCTACCTAAAAGTGCACTTTGAAAGTACCCTAAGGTCACAAATAAAAAAGTAATACAGATGGTCCACTCAATACTGAACGCAGACAAGCCAAATTATTCGCAGACTAGGCTTTATAACAGACATAGGCAATCCGTCCCATTTAATTTTCCGAAATCGCTGCCATTTTGATTTTCGAATAGACCTAATGCTGGTGACCATTCAGACGTCAATTTCGCACGACCGAAGGTACAGCCTTCGGTAAGGTCGTCAAATATGAAGGCTGTTTGATATTTTTTACTCGCTCTGCGGCACTCTGGCATGCGATCATCAGCTTGGCCCGCCGTCGTTTGGGAGATTTGCGAAAATATAGAGAACGATACGCGCAAGACCGAACTAGCGCTGCCGGCACACGATCCGTAGAATATTTACTGCACGGGCATTCTGCACCTATTTATTCGCGCTATCGCGTTAGTATGAAGCGCAATTAAAATTTACACTCTACTCTGTTGCCAAACCGCGACCATAGGTTTTTATAGTCTGCAACGTTAAAACAACATGGCATTTCCGTCACTTCCAAATGTACCCACAAAGTTGCATTATGTCATTAACATATTGTTTATATTTGACAAGTTTTATGGACTTAAATACTATGGTGGCGTGGAACACTTAAACACATTATGGAAAATAATCAAAAGCGACCTAATTAAATACAACAAAATATATTAGGTATATCATAAAGAATCGTTATTTATTGTTGCCGTGAGGTACCGGCAGAGTGGAATAGAACCGTCCTCTCAACCCGATGTTCAGATACCAGACGGCGGTATATCCATCCAAGACAGTGTAACTCAAATGCTTAAGGTGGGGATGGGTAGCGGCATTCCTGTAGGGAAATCTGCATTTTGCATTTGCTAACAGGGCGCACTTGCCTAGCAAGGCAATTATGGCCGAAATTTCTCCTTTCTTGGGGAGACCAATAACCAGCAGTGGGCTTTCAATAGCTGATATGATGATAATAATTAATTGTTGGTGTGTTATATACTCGTACATGTTCAGGTGTTAATTAAAAATAAAAAGTCTAAAAATACATACTATTTTTTGCGTGTTGATGCCGAGCGTTGTTGTGTTCGCCATTTCCACGTAAATAATAAAATGTTAAAGAAAAAATAATAAACATTTATTTAGTCCAAAAAACGAAGTTCTTCTTCAGCAGAAAACACCAATTTTTCTAATTAATTCACTATCAATTTTATTCTTAAATCCCGACCCGTATTCTTTAAGCAAGTTTTTGCAAACTTATATTTACTGAATTTGCTTTAGAGTGCTGGAAGAGTAGAATACTGCCTACAGGTGGCTTTATATTTAAAAAAGCTGAAAAGGGGGGGGCGATATCTATATGTCTGTCGCAAAACGCTGCACGATTGGGCATACATCCTTCTATTGTAGACCTATTAAAATAGTACACCCAACGACGTATATGATAATTCCTCTAATCGGAAAACAAAAAATATTTTTTTTTATATACTTTGAATACAACAAAGTCTGTCCCCTAAACTAGCAGAGCTATAAAGAACAGATGACGTGCCCACTCGGCGGCCAAGTTTGGTCCGAGATGGTCTCACTTCACGAACCATCTTGCGGAATACTGCGGGCAACCGCAGATGCCTAGATTCTTTGAAATACTTCCGTGATTCATACGGATATTTTATTATTATTCGAGTATTATAAAAAACTATGTAAGTTATATCTCATATATTCTTATTTGTTCGCATTACTGTGTTCAGGTCTGGAGGGTGAGGGAAGTAGTGAATTTACTGGGTGATGTAAATTCGTAATATCCTAACAACGTTTGCAACGCGTTAATGATAATACGAGCGTCTATAGGCTGCAGTGACGCTTATTATCCCGTGGATCATGTATGATTGTTTATTGACCTGGATAAATAAAAAAAATGTATCAACAATATTAGAACACAGAAAAAAATATTTGCTTTTCTCTCAAGCAAAAACAATTAGTCTTAGATTCCGCTTTTTACGAAAAGCTTTCGTTTATTTTTTTATTTAAATGGAAACACAACAGGCTCTCTATGACGTTAAATGTAGACACGAACACCAAACGAAAAAAATAACAAAGGTATAAAATTGATGACGACCAAATTATGATTACTATAAAATCTAGTACTTTTTAATTTCGGTATTGTTTTTATTTATTTTATTATGACGATGATATACAGTAGGAAAAAAAAACAACTTGTATTAAGTATCAGGCGGGACTCGAACCTGCATCTTTCCGATACCCAGGGACTCCATTGTGCTATCGAGATCGTAGCGGACGTGTCGAATTTTGTGTTCTTTTTGTGCTAAAAAGTCAGCGCTATTCTGTATATTTCTATGCATAAATCCTCTCAAAGTAAATATTGAAGATTGAAAAGTGCCTTGCCTAAGGTGTATTTAGAGTTCCAGTTTGAATGTATTGGTGTATTCATTTCCGACACTACCGAGATGTCGCGCAGACGTAATACTGTCACACGACATTAACATATCAGAAGCTGTAGACCCAAATACATTTGTATTGATTAATGGATTACGCAACAGATTACCGCGCTAATTGGGGATGTTGATGGCAATAAAGATGATTAATTGTGCCTTTGATGTGTACTATTTAAACAAGTATACACATACTAGGGGCGCTCAGCAGGTTCACCCGCGTAGGTACTGTTCCTGTAAGGATATAGGGATAAAACAGCATATCGTTGGTCATGAATTCTATTGTTGTAAGGGACATCAGGCTTACAGGAAAAACAAAAAAGAAACATTATTACTTAAAAAGCTATTTTTAAGCCGTTTTTAATAAATATTATTAAAATTTAATCCTCTTTTACTTGAAACAATTAACAAAAACGGAAACGGAAGTCGGAAATAAACTAATACAAAGACTTTTGAATTAATTTATATGTCTCTTACGCCAATTGAATTTCTGACTGTCGATATGTTACTCGCTGGTGCTGTAACTTGTAATTAGTGAAAGACTTGTTTATACTGGTTAAAAAGATTTTGAGTTAATTTTTTACTCCGTCATCATCTCCGCCGTTGGGCCCGCGCTTGTTTATCGACTTCATCATCATATCACTCTACTAGCCATTGAAAGTCCACTGCTGGACATAGGCCTCCTCAAGAAAAGGGGGAATGCTGCCCATAATTGCCGCGCTGAGCAAGCGTGTTAGCAATCGCAGGGCGCAGCTTTCGACGGGGATGCTGCTGCCTATCTCCACCCCGTGCATTTGAGCTGTTTTAGATGGATATACTGCCATCTGTCGCTTCTTACGACACCTGGTACAGGGGAAAGTTACTATTCTACTCTGCCAGGACCTCACAGCTAGTTAGTGGTCGACTAAGTCATATAAAAAAGCCCTCCTTGCTTCCCGAACCTCAAGTAAATACTGTCACTACACCACCAACACCGTAGGACAGATATATGGCGATGCCTAACCACTCGTTAGCGCTACTTTAAATATTGCGTTGACAAGCGACCCTTTGAAAACTCTCTGTTTACATGACAGTAATGCAAAGAGCCTCTCTTTACATTCTCGCGCACTTCTACCTATTAGGATAATCCGATCTGACGGTGTTCATAAACTTTACCTTGGAATGACAGTGACACTTTAATTTTGTGATTGAATTACGTGGTATACAATTTCAAAGAGGAGTTTAGAATGTTGGTTGAATACATACGATGGGTTTATTTATTGAACTTTATTGCACAAAATATTACATGTGTACAAATAGTGAACTTAATGCCAGTTGTCATTATCACCCAGTCAACCATTACACGGAACAGAAATATATATATATACACAGTAGTGCATACAATATATATATATATATATATATACATATATACAAAATAGATAAACGTAACATACATATATCTTAGACATACATATATCTCAATAAATAGATATCCAACACTGAAATAAATTTTTCAAATCGGACCAGGGGTTTCAGATATTAGTGCGTTTAAACAAACAAACAAACTCCTCAGATTAATAATATTTTTATTTTATAAATGTCATCTAAAAAAGGATTTTCATATCCTTTTTTAAATCCTTTTAGATTTGCAAAGCTACAACTGTATGTATATAAATTACCTACCTACCATATATTCGGGATGTTGTAAGTCTTTTCCAGGCTTCCTGCTTTTGCAAACAACAATTAATTATCTAAACTATGAGTTAGTATTAGCCGTAGCCGTGAAGTACCGGCAGAGTTGAATAGTACCTCCCTCTGTACCAGGTGTCGTAAGGTGCGAATCAGGTACCAGAAGCTACAGCTGGCAGTGTATCAGAACAGTATAGCTCATATACACAGAGCGGGGATAGGCAGCAGCATCCTCTTCGCGAAAGCAGCGTTCTGCGTTTGCCAACACGCTTGCCCAGCGAGGCAATTATGGGCAAAAATCCCCATAGGTATCTCTAGGAAGCCTAAGTCCAGTAGTGGACTTCCAATGACTGATATAAGTTAGTATTCTTTGAAAATATTCTCTGAAATATGATGCAGATGCTAAACTACCATTCTTTATGAGAACATATCAAATACTGACCTTATCTCTCAGCATGTCGCGTACCCTGGTGGCCTGGTGCCGGCTTCGATGCAGCTCAAGCTGGAGCTCTAAACAGCGCTCCTGCCAGTTCACAGCCTCGGCTGCAGCCAGCTCGAATTCTAGCGGATCCAGCCGTGACGAGTGGGCGACCGGCCTAGAGGATAAAACAAATATTATAAACAAGATTCAGGGTAACGGTTATTGAAAATCAAACAAAATTGTAAGAGGAGTCATCAACTGGTCACAGGGTTTCCTAAGAAAGGGGAATTAATAAGTCATTTAATATATTAAGTCACTTTACCCAAATAACTTATTACAGTGAAATTACTGGGTAAATATAACATGGTATCTTCAGTTCACAGGGTTAGTTCACGCTAGTAATATTTTGTTATGACACAAGTGTCTATAGGTTGAGGTCACGTTCATTATCAAGCGGAACATATGCTTGTTGTTTGACTTCAAACAATAAGGAATTGGTCGCATATTTTTATTCGTCTATATTTGGCATGCCGTTGGCGCAGGAATTAACGTCTAAGTCTATCACACGTCAATTCCTGCGGCACCGTCAATGAAAATCATCGAGATTATCTTAGGACCTAATTATCGACGATGTAGATGGTAGTGATCCTATCAAATGCGCCAAAGGTCGTGGTTTCGATACCCATCCAAGACAAATATTTAAATGATGATATTTATGTATGTCTTGTGTCTAACAATATGTATTTAAGTATTACATTTGTGATTTCTCTGTTGTCTGATGTCTGTAACACGAGTGCTTAGAGTGACTTACCACGGAGTCAGGTCAACGAAGAAAATGTTGTGCGAACATTTTTTTTAATTTATATTATGTAACTTTAATTTCACTCTCTCTCATTAACTACAGACCGGCACAAAGCATATCGGATATCATCATATTAAGCGATAGAAATAGGCGAGTGTGGTACCGATGAAAACGAACTTAGTATGAGAAATACCAGAAAATATCTCTTCAACAAAATTGGGATTAAAAAGCATTAATTATAAGGTCAAAGAACTTATACCCCTTTATGAGATAAATCACGAGGAGATTGCAATACGGAGAAATCGACGTAATCCTATTTATTTATTTGACCTTGAACAAGTTTGTTGTACCCGAAGTCGATGTACGCTCAAATAGAAATTACGGACGGCTGAACAACACAGAGTGGTATTGATATTTTAATATCTATAATATACCAATACATTCCGGCATTGTTATTATAAAGAGGCAACTCTCATTATTGTTATTTTAATTTCACTAAGCTTGCTGTGTTGTACCGGCAGAGAATAGCACCTCCTTCGGTACTAGGTGACCTAAGAGGACATTAAGTCCAGCAGTGGACTTTTAATAATCTATTATGCTTTTTTCTTTTTTACTCAATAATTATCTGTCTCCCCATGAAAGGAGTACGCAGATATCCAGCAGATTTTCAGAGCGTAGTTTGGTACGGGAATGCTGCAGCCGATTTCTACTCTGTTTTATTTATGCTACACAGTTTCGGGTGGATACCAGATGTCGATTCCGGAACCTCAGTCACCTCTGACAAATACAATAAATTTATAAAATTAGGATTACAGTCACAGTCAAATAATTCATCACAATACAGTTACATTCAAAATATATTTTTTAAGTATTTACACAAGATCTCATATATTGACCTGACTCCATGGTAAGTCACTTAAAGCACTTGTTTCCGGCAATAGCGGAAACACAAATATAATACTTGCATTCATATTTTTAACACCCAGACACAGGACAAACACAAATATATCATCATATAAATATTTGTCCTGGGTGGGGATCGAACACATTACCCCTGGCGCATAAGATTGGATCACTACCATCTGCACCATCGGCCCCGTCAAATATCTTATCATATCGTGTACAACTGGTAAGTATATTTTGATAACTAGTTTCATAGTAAAAAAGTATAGTTAAAAAAAATATCCTTTTAAAAACTTTCGACACCCCATAGCCAATGATAGCCGTTAAAGACCCATGAATCACAAAGTAGACGCATTAAAATCGCCGACGCAATAAATTGTCAATTGTAAAATATCGCGGCGTTACTCAGGCCGCACGCGTCGGCTCCCCGCGCTTTTTCGCCCGTAAATATTGTGTACAGTTCATTAATTTAAATGCACTGTAATGATGGGCATAACTAAAGGTTTTAAGGCCGCCTGTGGACTGGCAGACGCGTTTATATTGTTAATAGCGACTTCGTCCGCGTAGAATAGTTTTTTGGGTACCATACCTCTTAACTTTAACTTATATAAACTTTGAATGTCATGTTTATTTATATCGAATCAATGGCCTGAAAAATAAGTTTCTAGCTTTAAAAATAGCGATACTTTCATACAACTTTTCATTCTCCTTTTTCACCTCCTACAACCCTAATTTCAAATAAAAAAAAGCTTTGGTCCTTTCTCAGGGTCTAAAGATTGTCTGTGCCAAATTTCATCAAAATCGGTTGAGAGGTTTAAGCGGGAAAGCGTAACAGACAGACAGAAATTCTTTCGCATTTATAATATTGGTAGGGATTACCTATTCATATAAGTAATATGTATCTATCAACGGCGTTTCATTCGTTGACCTACCTCCAAGGTAGGTCGCTTAAAACATATAACAGATATCAGATAACAGAGGAGTTTCAGCACGTTTTTTTTTCTGACCAACCTAATGTTGATTCTGACCCCAAAGGGGCCTCATATATGTCCGTTCCTTTGCCACATTACGACGATCACTCAAGGGCGCCTCTAAAACATGGACCTCGACTTGAGTGGCCGTCGTTGACAGGACTTAAAGTGGGTGGATGCGGCCGGCCGCTCTAGCGGCCTGTATGCGCTATCAAGGAAGGGTGAACACGTATAATAGTTAAATATATATAAACACTAAACAGGCACGGAACCAATATAAATATTCCTGATATAAATACGTGACCTTTGTGAGGATCGAAACCACGACCGTTGGCGCGCAAGATAGGATCACTACCATCTACACTATCGTGCCCGTAAAAAATATTAAAGTATGCAAGTTTTAATATCTTTGTCAGTCCGTCTGTCTGTCCGATTTTATCGAGACTGTCACTTGCAAATAGCCGATGTTATATGGACCTACTTAGCTACTTTGTTCCTCAAAATGCGTGGAAAACCAAAGCCAAAGCCAGTTATAATTATATTATCCAAAAGCCAAAGCCAGTTATAAAATGTCGACTACTTGACAAAAGGCTTCTCAAAAGATTGCCCTTTAAACTCTTGGTTGTATTAACCCTGCATCCAGATGTTCTAGTTTGACTATATCAAACCCATAACTTAAAAAAGCCAGGCCAGAAGTACTAAGAATAAACCAGCGTGTTTGAAAGGAATAATGCGAGTAAGGGAAGCAAGATGCCTACCCCCATGGGACACAGGCGTGATGTATTTACAAGTATGTATGTATATAGCTTATAACCCTTTGACATACAGTCTAATAAATTTTCCTAGTTAATTGATTTTACCCTCTGTTAAGGCTACTAGTGTTGTGGCCTCCACCAACGTTTTTATATAAATAAGATCTTTATTTAATCGGAAGCCCTATGCTTCAACACTAGTAATGAAGAACCATGATTCTGTATAAGCGTTATTTAAGAAATTAATAGACTTTTTTATTATTAGACCTGGTTGACAGACAAGCATAGAAACCGCTTAAGGAAAAACGCAACCTATAGCTCGTAATAGCACAAGGATTTTGGTGACTAATAATACGGATCTCCTTCTACGGTGAACCTTCAAAATAGACGGCAGATCTTTTAGATCTCATGAAATATACAAATATAACTTATTTATTAATTGGTTATATATTTTTATAATAACTATACAAACACAAATAATGAAATCACTGTTTTGAAAATGGCTAAAAAATTGCAATCATTTCATATTTGCTGCAATGCGGCGAGGAATGAGGCGTGCGGTCAGCCGTGCGTTATACGAGTATGTGGAACCTTTTTGTGAAATTAACATAGAAATATTTTATGTACTAATAAAAAAATAAACTGTTGTCTAATAATGAGGCTGGAAAATAAACCCTTTAATGGTATACCACAAATATCCTCTACCAGTAGTGCGAAGTTTTATTAATCTAGTGCATGTATTGGGAGTTCACACGAGGCGCCAAGTATAGACATATGTTAGAAAAAGGTTCCGAAAGCTTTCCTCCGCTGTTATTAAAAAGAGTACACGGTTATCGCTTCATGTGCCCAGCTTATTACTGGGAATTTGAGGATATGAATTGTCTGAAAACAAAGAGAGCTCGAGTAGAGCTATCAACCGCTTATATTCAACATTAGCAATAGCTAAGCATTAGCAATAATAATAATTAGAAAGATAAATAACTTGTTAGAATAAAAAAGTCTCGCAACACCCCACAGATTAATCTGATTAAGTGATAAGTTGCTTAAAGCACTTGTGTTACAGACATCAGACGAATCACAAATACACTACTTAAATACATATATTTAACACCCAGACACAAAACAAACAAAAATATTGCAATATATATATATATATATAATCATATAAAACTTTTGTAAATATATTTAACACCCAGACATAGAACGAACATACATATATATATCACCATATACATTTTTGTCCTTGGTGGGAATCAGACCTATGACCTTTGATATACAGGACCATAGAATCATAGGATATGGACCATAGGATAGGATCACTCAGGCCCGTCAACCGCTGTAGCAATATTGCATGGAGATGTGACCTCGTTTGAATGTGTAAAGCAATAATCACGCATCTTAAGGAGCCTTAATGTGCAAATATCTGCGCATTCGATCCGGACGTAGACATAGGCTGTTTGCACCTTTGCCATGGCGGACTATCAACGCGCGCGCATTCCCCGTTATGAGGCATGCAGCAGGCACTTAACGCACTCCTTGTGTCGCATCCGAATTTCGACGTTATTTTTGATAATGTTAAATTATTATTGATTAAGTATGATGTACAACAATTAAATTTTTTATTTATATACCTAATTATGCTATTGATATAAATCGTATATTTTTGTTAATATATATAAAAGGATATATCTAGATGACTACCATTTAAAACTAGAGCTGGTTAAAAGCCCCCAGTGCACACATGACATTAACTGCATTGAAGCAGAGCCTTTTTTATGTCCAAAATAAAAGCAGGCTAAGTTAAATTATTAACTTAAGCAAGTGAAATCATAGAAACATTTGCTTTTTTGGGGATTTACTGGCTTTATTTATATATAATTGACTACTATATGTATGACTATGACGTGATTGGCACAACAATGTGCGTGATATTGGTGTGCCAATCACGCCAATTGTGAAAAAACGTGCAATTATGTCCAACGCCATTACGTTATATACACAGTCAAAAGTTTTCTTGAATTCTGTAATCTATTGCGATGTTTAATTTTTTTATTTTTTACTCAAAATCCCTTCTATTTACTATAACAATCTCAAAGAAAACTGAAAAGAGAAATGGTGATAAATTTGTATAAATACAGATTAACTCCTTTATGTATTGTTTTGTCCGGGAATAGTTTTTTAGTTGATAATTCAACAAATAAAATATGTATATATTTACACGATTTCGGCTTCAACTCAAAACTTGCCTCTTCAAACTTACTTAAGGACGAGGACGGACTCTAAGGACAAACACTTTAATTTAGTTTATTTGTTGTTTAGTTTGTAGTTTAGTTGTTTCTTTGACCTGAGTGACTTTTGAGAAAATTATTTTAGGGCACACATAAAAGAACTAAAAACAATAACATATCCATTGCATTAAATATCAGCAGTTACTAATAATTAAATAACCTAAGAATAAAAATTGAATTTAACGTAGTCTATGGGCGGCCTTATCCGATAGATTTCGGACATTGCAAGCTTTAGCGGAATTAACTCCGGTAACAAATGAGCGTATATTAATTTTCAATATTAATTACATATTTAGCTAAAATTAACTGCACTTTGGTTAACAAATGCGGTCAACTGTTAAACTGCTCTATTGAAAATATTAATATAATATCTGTATTGAAACAAGTTAATTATGACAAAATAAATAATGACTGTAATAATTGATTCGCAAAAAAAATTTACTAATTGTTCATCGAGAAAGAGGTCAGTCGCCGGCTAATCCAAATCAACTGGGCTGCGTTCGGGAAATAGCGTACTGTTTTCTCGTCCCTAATACCCCAATGTTTAAAGACAAAAGTATATAACCCGTATGTGTTGTCAGTAATGACATCAGGCACTGAAACTTGACCTCTAACTATAAGCTTAATAAAGAAGCTCAAGGTCGGTCAGCGTCCCATGGAAAAAAAGAGGTCGTGGTTTCCCTCCGTGATTGCACATATGGATAAAATTTGGCACAGGAATTTTTGATAGTCTGGAGTAACACATAGGTTGAAAACATGTCTCCATGACGTAGATTTGACTTTAAATTTTCTCTATGGAATCGGCACGACTTTTTGCATAGTTAAGCTGTCTGGAAGCAATATAGACTTCTTCCGGTAACAACAAGAGATCCTCGGGGATAAGAATTAATGTGTAATTGGGATGAAAGCTAGTGATATTCTATTCAAATTTTATTAGGAAAAACATTAAATAATTTTAATTACTTCGACAATTAGCACTGTCCTTCCCATTACCATTTTAACATGCTAATTCATCAGGCTATGACACCTTTTTGATTTTTTTTAGAGATTTCCTTATTCCTGATTTGATCTCGCAAAGTCTCCAATCATTATTTATTATTATTTATTATTTATTTGATATAAAAAGACAGACTAGAACAATGTTGTGTAACTAACAAAATTACCATCATAAATTCCAATAGAAATCTCCCAAATGATGCCATAATCATTTATTCACTGGTCCATTACATGTTTATGATAAATAGTAGAACCTCATTAGTGATGATCAATCCGTTAATCCGATTGCTTCCGCTAGTTAGAGCCTCATTGCCTGATATTAATAAGCAAACGCAACGTTTTATTCCAAACCCCGGGATTGTTCAAACAAATCGTCGACTATGGTATTATTGCTGGTGATTTATTTTTTACTAGCGTTTGCCCGCGACTTCGATCGCGTTAAATTCGGAGTAACACTGTTAACACATTTCCATCCGCTATTTTAGGAGCTTGGGTTATCTAAACTACAAAATTATGATCACGACATCCCTAAAACTACATACGAAAATAACCAGAGAGGTTCAAACCGCAACAAGAAAATATACAATAAGACCCACGGTCTATTCGGTAATGCTCCTATCTTGTGCGCCATAGATCGTGGGTTTAATCCGCACCCATCATACCAGCTATTGCAAGTCCACTGCTGGACATAAGAATATCCAGCAGTGGACGAGAATTTTGAGAGAAACGAGATTTTTGCCCACGATTGCCGCGCTGGGCAAGCGTGTTGACAATTACAACGGGGATGCTGCTGCCCATCACCGCCCTGTGCATTCGAGCTGCATTTTTTCGAATGGACTACTTAGGAGACCTGGTGCAGTGGAAGGTAACTATTATATTTTGCCGGTACCTCGCCCCACCCATGACAAACAATAATATGATTAGATTGGTGTTTATTTTATTATATAATTTAAATATGTATATACATATATAACTATGATGTATTGTACACACCAACTCGCTCATTATTTTTCTCTTTCATATTTCCATCTAAAGAAGCCTGGAAGAGATCGCTCAAAGAGATAAGGCCGCCAATTTACGAATACAGCATTATGTATACGATTTTAAACATAATGTAAATGTATGTGTATAATAAGGAAAATGTATTATTATTATTTATTTTGTGTATTTTTGTCAAATATACATTAATGCTTAGAATTCTATACCTCGGAGATAGATCAATATTTGAGATGTTGTGCGAATGTATTGTATCTAAAGGTGGATTTACACCAAACGAGCGAATGCTCATTTTATCCACACTACGTCAAATTCTTCTAGTGTAAACAGGCCTAGAGCATTCTTTCGTTGTTCTTAGTGCGTTCGCAAAGATTCTATAGAATATTCTAAGAATGCACTACCAATACCAACCAAAGAATTGACTCAAATGAGCAAAGAACATTCGATCTAGCTCTTGTTTACACCAAAAGATTAAGAAAGAACATTCTTGTTCTAGTTCTAGTTCGGTGTTCGTTTGATGTAAATAGATACGTCAAGCTTTAGTTTACACTAGATATTAACGAAAGAATGCTCTAGTTCTAGCTCTAGCTCTATGTTCTTTTAGTCTAAATCCACCTTTAGACCAGACATAACACAAACAAAGCCAACAAACATGCTACCAATAGTTCACTCGATCAGATGATGGTTTTGTAATTGATCCCGGCTCCAACCAATCTGCAGTCCCAATTATACGGATGCAATATCCCCCATTACGTTTAGCAACTATATAATCTAACTCGGGCATTTCACAAAGCAAACGTACTCGCGCCAACATAAGCGAAAGTACCAGGACAACGCTTGCGTGGGATAATTACAACTATCTATTTACATAGTGTTTTGATACAAATATTAGATAGATAGAATATTTTTTAAGAAAAACCTGTCAAATGATTCTTTTTAAAGTAATATGTTTGCGAAAAGAAAGTTTGTCAGGTGGTTCGTTTTTAAACATTGTTTGTGAAATGATCTTTTGTCATACATTTATTCTTAAAAGATGTACACAGAAAAAACATCGTAATTTTAAATATACACCATATAGACTATACTTACCAAGAATCTCCGAACAAACTCGAATTCCAATGAGAAAATACCAATCTATCTATCCTGCGGATGTCTTATCATTAAGGTTTTTTTTATGAAGTCAGCAAACAAGCATACGGTCCGCTTGATCGTAAACGTGACCGCAGGCTATAGACGCCTATGTCATCACAAAGATTGTCACACGTGTCACCAACCCTGTAAACTGAAGACACTATGTCACATTTACCCTGTAATTTCACTGCCTTTAAATAAGAACACAGTAATGCGAACACTGCTATTTGACGGTAGAAATAGGTGAGAGTAAGTCACCTATGCTTTCTAAGGGGTTTATCTCAAGGTCTTTATGAGTCACTCGCATACGCTTCTACTTCTTTGTGTGTATTCTAATCGCAAGTTATCAGCAAACCAAGGTTACCTCACTAGTTTAAACTAACAATGTAAATGCTTATCGTACCATTAGTTTTATCACTAAAACACAAAAAAAATCTATTATTGGTTCAGAATAACCAGCAAGAAGCGTAAGCACCAGAGGTCAACAGATAGCAACTGTTAATATGATTTTGAGCCTTCTTGTATTATAAACATAAGTTAATATTGATTGAAAATAAATTTTTCTTTATGATAATTTTAATGCATATAGATGACTCAAGTAGCAATTGAAACTTGTATAATTTGCAGATGAACTTTATTTTATAACAGAAAAGAATATATTTATTTAAAGTCGTCTAGAGGTTGACATCATAAGTATTTGTGTATTGGTACCTCAGTCTTACTTATTTCTACCGTCTAGCAGCTTTCGCATTGCTGTGTTCCGGTTTGTTATAAAAGAAACGAAGGCTGCGAAATTACTAGGTAATTTCTATATGGGTAAATTTAATCTTTAAGTTGGCGAAGCGGGAGTGATTATGGTGGCTCTGAGTCGACATGGGATGAGGTGACTCTTACCATCATGCGGATCGTATGTGTAACAGTTTGACACTGTACACTATCTTAACTCCGATTAAAACGATGTTCAAATAAAAAAGGTACCAGAATCAACAGATGGCGGCATATCCATCCGAAACTATTCAGCACAAATGCACAGAGCGGGGATGGGCAGCAGTATCCTCGTCGTCAAAGCTGCGCTCTGCGATTGCCAACACGCTTGCTCAGCACGGTAATTATGGGCAAAATTTCCCCTTTCTCGGCGAGGCCTATAGGTCTAAACAGTGGACTTTCAATTGCTGGTACGATGATGATAGGAATCTAGAGATAGAAATAGCACAAATTGGTACTAAACTTAACTCGAGCTATTTTGATTAAATTGTCTAATTTTTGTTTTATAGCTAATATTATAAAAATAATACGAGTATATATAGAAATAATAATATAAGACAATTTAATATACATTGTTTTTTGCTTGGAATTAAGCTTAAGTATCAAATAAACTCTAAAAACACATTTGAGCTATTCCGAGAATCGAACCCTAGATCTCTTGGTTTATACCATTCAGACAAGACGTCACAAAACTATCACGACTAATAAATGTTATATTATAAATATCTTATATTCACCAATAAAACGTTTTAACGGCTTTAATACGCGATTGAAATTATTAATATGTGTGACGTTTCAAATTACTCGTAGCATTGAAAGGTAATTATTGCGTTCAATTTAAGAAATACATAATTAAAGAATGAATTTTATAGACATTAATGTTGTCTGATTAGTTCTATGAAACTCACCTAGGCGGCGGTGGTGGAGGGTCCCTCGCCCGCCTCGGCATCAGGCGTGGACTATTAGGGGTGCTAGCCGACCCCCCAGCCCCGCTGAGGTCTGTGAACCGAGCCAGCGGGTCGAAGATCTGCGACAACCGCCTCGATCGCTCCTCTGACATTATCACTGCACTTCACAACACATCACATCACGAGACGGCAGCGTCACAAACACTACTGGCTATTTATTCCCGTGCGCTCCTCAATAGATGGCGCGCATTGACAAGATCCGGCGCCATCTTTTTTTCACAGTTTAACGAGGCGCATTTAGAATCTGAAAAAGAAAACGGCGAGATTAGCCATGGTGGGTTTGTTGAGGTTTTGGACGGTTGTCAAAAGCTAATGTCAACAAGGATGATTGGTCATGTCTACGGGAAATTCTATTTTGAGGAAGCCGTTGATTGATATATCCAGGTGAAGGTACATTATTGCAGGAATCGATGGTAAGTCAAGAAGCTCGTTACTCGATCGTGAATCGTCAGTTTCACATTAAATGCGGTGTCGTTAATTATTCAACACATTATTTGTTCTGCTTTTCTAATATAGAACATACTGTAAACTATTTTTAAATATGAGAAGGTTTTTGTTATACTGCAAAACGCGGAGTTTTTATTATAAATGTTTTAAGACAGTAAGCTTTAATGCATGTACACTAAGCAACAGATCAACCAATACAAATCAGTCAATTTTGAACTCAATTACTAGCATTTAAAGTGTAATGTCAATTGCGAAATTTTTCCACATTTGTGTAGATTAATAGTTTAATGTGTGGGCGTGGAGGTGTCCATTAGATCTATCTATGAAAGAATAAACTAAGTATTATCTACCAACTCCCAACAACAAACTTGAAACAATCTAGCGATAATCGAGTTTGTCTATACATCGTCCTCAGAATAACGTTAGGGATTAGAAGGATCAATAATTTACAATATTTTACATTACAGTCATACAGTCAGTAAACAGAACTTAATTAGCTAGATTGAAGTGAATGAAGTGCTAGCAACACAGCCGACTATACAATGATAGCTGATTATTACATAGCTAACTAGCGACCCGCCCCGGCTTCTCACGAGAGCAATGAGGATAAAAACTGATAACTGATTAAAGAAAAGAAAAGAAAAGAAAGAGAGAAAATCACTCATGTGTCCCATCGGGATAGGAAGGATTATATATGTCAACATGTAACGATCATGGTGTACTTCTCTCGCCTCCTTTACTCAAATTAGTTATTTCATACATGCTCGTTTATTCTTAGTACTTATAACCTGACCTTTCTTTATTTCCTCTTGTACCGTGTTTAGATATTTTCACCTAGGTCGCCCGTATACCAACTTTTCCATTCACTTCCTGTCTATATATTTATGCAGTCATTCTATCATCCATCCTTTTCACATATCCAAAGCAATACCTAAAAAATAGGCATATACCACCGCGAACCATTCTGAAAGCCTTTTAATATGTATACTAGTGTAGTAAGTACATTAGTTTGATCCATCTCGTCGGGTTCAGCCAGCTTTCTCAATGATATATAAAATATGTTTATTGACGACATCATATTAGAAACTTCTAAAATTATAAACATTTCTCTTAGTTCTAAGTATGCATAGGCACAGACAAACAGCGGAAGAGACATACTGTGTATATCGAGCCCTTACCGCCAAATTATCGTAATCGACACTTTTGTTGAAAATACTTTTTTTATCGTAATATGTATTTAAAGCCGTAACGGACACATCCCAGTCGACGTTTCCCCCCAAAAAAAAACCGTTATAAAGTTATAGCAATTGCTAAAATCTAATTGCTTAATAATATTTATAAAAATCCTGCTCCTGTAAAGTTTGGGTTTTGTCGGTTACGCTAAGACGGCGGTAAAGGCTCGATAGGTATTCCGATTTTATTGTCATACAGGGAATACGTTGAACAACGATTTTATATTTATTGTAATGTCGTTTTGCATATTTGCATAATTTGAAACGTAATGTATTCTTTAATTTATTATAATCATACAACAAACACGAGGTACCGACAGAATAAAATAGTAATAGCGGCTAAGGTGACCAGAACCGACAGAAGGCGGTATATCTATCCAAAACAGTACAGCTCAAATGCACAACGCACTACGCTCTGCGATTGCCAACACGGTTGCCCAGCGCGGCAATTATGGGCACAAAACCTCCTTTCTCTGAGAGGCTTATGTCTTGCAGTGGACTTCCAATGGCTGGTTTGATGATGATAGACACGAAACATTAATTGACAACCGCCCAAAGCACTCATGAATCAAGGTCATCGGTGAAAAACGAATAAAATTTTGCTTAGTACATTTTAATACATTTGAGTATATCAACTGAACTATTCAAATAAACGGTAAAGTATTTTTTTCTAACACAACACATTTCTCATTGCATTCATTCAAAGTACCAATTATTGAATAATTTGATTCGTATTGGCAGGGTAATAACACACTCCATAACCGAATTATCGGAAATTCTTCAAAGATTTTTATACCCGCTTAAAATATTTAATTTTTATACTAATAGCCTTTCTCAATAAATGGGCTATCTAACACTGAAAGAACATTTCCAACCTGACCAGCAATTCTTCAGGGAAGCGCATTTAAAGAAACAATCAAATTGTTCAGCTTTGATAATGTTATCAGTTCATTGTTAACCTAATTACAAAAAAGGCCAGGCGCCCATAGCACTAAAAGACGAGGCATTCTGAGCGTAAGATGGGCAGACGGAATAGTAGAGACGACAGGTCGTTGTTGGCAAACCACAGCCAACAAAGGAAAATGGAAGAGGCTTATGGCCGAAGGGACCCATTCTATTTTAACGCAAAATATTTATGTTTTCCATTTAAATAGTATTCATACTGCATTAGTTTATGAGCGGTGCCATATAAGTTTTCTTAAAATTATTGTTTACTACCGGTCTCTTTTTGCCGTGTGGTACCGGTACGGTAGAATAGTACCTCCCCCTGTACTAGGTGACTAAGCTACCAGAACCAACAGATAGCTTATCAGAACCCATAGATGGCGGTATATCCATCCGTAATAGTGTGTATCTCAAATACACAGGGCGAGGCATGGGCAGCAGCATCCTATTCGCGAAGCAAACGTGATTGTAATCGCAGAGCGTACCTTTGCGATGGAGATGCTGCTGCCCATCTCCTGTTGTGTTTTAACTGCGCAGTTTTGGTAGGTTATACAACCATCTGTCGTACCGTAGTCGCCTCTCAAGACACCTGATACAGAGGGAAATTCTACTCTACTGGTACCTCACGGATAATAAAAAATCCACGTTGCATTTCTAATTTTCAGCGCACTTCAATGATAAACATCGTCTAATATTTAATATGTATTAAAAATAAAACAAACACAAACCAGTCTAACTTTATAACCCCATTTCTGATGTACGTTATTTTATATATTATATCTTTTTTTTGTGTATATATTGTCTACACCACTATATATATTTTATTCTTTTTCGTATATTGGTTGACTGAGAGTTAATGCCAACTGGTATTAAGTCCGCTATTTGTACATTTTGTAATATTTTATGCAATAAAGTTTATTAAAGTAAAAAAAAAATAAAAAAGAACCAGTGAAAGAAAACAACGTTTCAAACGAAACATGAAAAAAACAATATCCCACACTTAATCGGTCCAACGGATAAACAAAACTAACACTTAAATATCCAACCGTGAACAGTTACAAGACAATAAAAACGGTCACAAATGACAGAGACACTTTTAATAACTTCACTCAGCCGTAAAACTATTTCTAGTACTTTACGATTGGTGAGTAGATTGGATTTGCGTTACAGCCGGACGTCCCAACTAGGGTTGCCACCCCGACATTAGAATACAGTATTGTACGTTATTGCAAATAAATGTACTCTATACTTTATGACGGTGATAGCGCGGATAGTAGTCAGCATATCAGCCATTAAAAGTCCACAGCTGGACATAGGCCTCCCCAAAAAAAGGGGGTTATGCCTAAATTTCCGCGCTGGGCAAGCGTGTTGGCAATGGCAGAGCGTATATTTGCGACGAGGATGCTGCTGCCCATCGCCTGTATTGTTTTAACTGCGCTGTTTCGAATGGATATACCGCCACCTGTCGGTTGCACCCGAGTAATCTATGAATAAAAAGTAAAAACAGACCAATAGTCGGATTGGTACTTAATCGATGTTGCCACTCGCCAGCGCTGCATCACCTAAACGCTCGGATTAATAATTGTTTTTTACAATTATTTCTGAACGCATGCAAATACATAATGAAGATATTTACATAAGGTAGACTTCACACAAAAGTCGCCTACGTTGGTACCTCACCCAAACCTATTTCTACCGCCAAATAGCTAAGTTTACATTGAAGTGTGAAAGAGGTACTAAAATTATTGGAGTGTGACATATCTTCAAGTTGGCAAGGCGTTAGTGATATACTCGTAATATTACGAGCGTCTATAGCTAGAAATAACTTTTTAAAACCAACTTTATAATGAGTTATGTACTCATAAGGATTTTACTAAACCATCAACTGCACAAAAATGGGAGTATTTAACATAACCAATAATATATTTTTATTTATTTTATTATTTTTATTAACTTAGCAAATGAAAAGATGAAAAAAAATTATTAATTATTGTTCACATAAAAGCTGACTGACTGACTAAATAACTGATTTAAATGTTGCGCAGAGGTACCTTTTATCTAAAAGGCTTAAAAAAAAGATTTTTCTTAATTCATCCCCTTACTTTGGACCACAGGGGTGCAAAATTATTATGAAACTACTCTCTCAGTGTAAAGGTTCTTCATTGAATGTCATAAAACACACGAAAAGATTTATACTGTGTGTATAAATTGTACAGTGTTTTAATAAACTTTAAAACTTTTTTATCCTACCTATACCAACTAATGTACTTTATCTCCAAAAAAATGGCAACCCTAGACCCGACAGATCGTAAAATAAAACCAAAATTTATTGAGTGTAACAATTATAAACACCAAATGACACTGCCACGAGGTTTAGGTGTAATTGATCAAATAATAATGTTATTTTGGTTATGTGTTATAAACAAATAACGACGTAATTTTGATGAGTGCAGTACCGCAAAGTAGAATAGTACCACCCCTTGTACCAGATCACTTAAGAGGCGTATATTCACACTTATCTAAATTACCTAAAATCTAGAAATTATAAAAGATACCAAAGCAAAATATGCTGACTCAGACCATAGTGGTATGCGATGACATATATATTACCATAATTAAAAATTTAAAAATTAACCGATGCGAAACCTAGACGAGTTATTAGTATTTACAATATACATATGAATTTAATTGGCAATACTTTACTTTGAATCAATGTACTTCTCTCTTAAAACATCTATTGGTATCTCAAACTCAAATCCCTCTAATCAGGTAGATACTTTATATTAGTATACACATATTTCGACATATCGGATCTTTTTGTACCTATTATTAACTGAACTGAATCACTTAAATATAAAATATAAAAAAAATACACCGACCGCCTCAATTTAAATAACAGATAACTGGCAACACTTACGTAAAATTACTACACTATAACGACTTCAACATCCTCTACTAAACATCCGGACACTAAACAAATCAGTGATACAAAAAATTTCACTCTAATATTTTCACAGTGACACAAACTGCTACTTATACCAGCTACAAATCGCAGTCTTCCTGAGCGTATATCAAAACACCGAGCTTTGCCCGCATATTATTTTAATAAGCATCTAAATCACGCGTATTTTCAAAGGCCAGAAATGCTCGAACCGCGGTCGCGGAGGAAGTAACGCGTTTGACTGAGCCGATAAATAAAAACCTCACTGGAGCATATAGCTCTTTGATATTCTAAATTAGATGAGCGTAAGACAATGGTTCTCAACATTATAATATCAAATATGATAAATATTTTTTTCGTATCATAATAGAAATGAAATATTTTCTGTGCTGTTGGCAAAAGGCGGAGCTGCGCTATTGAACATAAACCTGCGTTTAATCACTATTATAGCTATTGGAAGTCCACTCCTGGACATAGGCCTCCCCAAGAAAGGAAGAATTTTGCCCATAATAGCCGCGCTGGGCAAGCGTATTGGCAATCGCAGAGTGCAGCCTTCGCGATAGGGATGCTGCTGCTCATCCCTACCCTGAGCATTTGAAATACACTGATTCGAATGGACATACCACCATCTGTCGGTTCTGATATCTAAGTCGCCTCTTACGACATCTAGTACAGACGGAGGTATTATTCTACTCGGCTGGTACCTCACGACTACTCGGCCGATACCTCAAGGCTATAATAAAGATCACGCGTTTAATAAAGAAAACAAAATCCATTATTTTTTATAACTATACTTTCATAGTCACCAAAAACAAGCAATAATTATCAACGAAGTGCAATCAGCATAAAGTTTAATCAAAATAAATATATATAACTCATATCTAATTTTCAACTTCAATATTATAAACACGTTGGCTTCAAGCCATGTGAGAACAAAACGTACAAACCCTAATTAGTATTCGAACAGTACGTGTAATTGTCGGCGACAGTTTGGCAACCGCTGTTTAATTCATACAGACTAGATGACAGAACAGACAGTTAATTTAAATGATAAAAGACCCGAGATACTACCGGTTGCACTAATTTTACATGTACATATCACGAAATCAGTTCGTAACGCAAGAAGGTACGACAAAGACGATTTAGATTTCGCTGTTGTTCCATTTACAGTTTTGACATTGTCGTGTTTGACATGTGTCAAAACATTTGGTTGTCATAAATGAAATTATTTTGTCTGTTTCCTAAAAATTTTGACGGTGAAAGTGCTATTTTATTACTTCGTTTTAGTTTATTTATGCTTATTTTTTTCATTTATAAATCAATAAAAAATCTTCGATCTTTTTTATAACTATACATTCACACAACGACATCTCATACATTCTAGTCAATAGTTCTACATCCAAATACAGTAAAAGCTCAAATATCTACATATACATATTTGTCCTGGGAGGGGATCGAAGCCACGACCTTTAGCTCTACGGTAGGATCACTACAATCTGCCCATCAAACAAAGAACTATTTTTTTTGTTTACCCAGAATTTACGCTGGATGCAGACTGCACAAAACCCGTTCTATTAGGATATAAACTTGAGGATATCTATATCGAGTAATGGACGTCAAACTGCCGATATAATGATGATGAGAAATAAATGCTATAGCGTCAGAATTAGACTGAAAGCATAACAAACAAAACAACTTTAAGCTTAAGTTCTGACACGCACATCAAAATGTCTCGTTAGCATTCACAGAAGCGTGCATGATAATACTTGTCATAAAAGATACAAATTGGAATCGACGACGAATCGAAACACTGGCAACATCCTGTATAAAGTATTCATAGAACTCCCTCTCGTTGAATTCCAAGCGCACTGAAACTATAGGATGCTGCAGGAATGGTTTTAGTGTTTTTATTATATATGCCCCGACTAACGGAACGTTCCCCGCCCACTTCGAATACTGTTTCGAAGTTATATTTTTTACTCGTATTCTATTTTCACGAAAATCTAATAGTACGTTTCGCAATGAATGTTATGTGCCAATTTACAATTATTCGATGCCGGATGGTATTCGTTGAATATACGATACGTATTGTTATACTGCTTTCTATATATACATATATATAGTCAGTATATATATATACATATATATACTGACTGACTGACTGAATGACTGGCTGACTGACTGAATGACTGACTGACTGACTGAATGACTGACTGACTGAATGACGGAATGACGGAATGACTGACTGACTGTACGACTGACTGACTGAATAACTGATTGACTGAATAACTGACTGACTTACTGAGTATAACGGTGTGAACTTAAAATTTGGAAAGAGATTCCTTATATAATGTCGGGCAGCACTATGAAAAGGATAATACGGGGGTGCAAAGATAGTGTGAAATTTTGCCGTTTTTAAAGTTATTCAAATAAAGGTTTTTCATTGAAAGTAATTAAACACGAAGATGAATTAATGATTAATGCTCGAAGACCTCAATCGAGTTTCTCAACAGGTGGGTCAAAATTAACATGGTACTAATGTAATGTGTAATGCCCATGTTGTACCCACCCCAGTTTTAGTTGGAAGCTCGCTTCTTGAAGTTGTTGACTCGTATGTATACCTAGGACAAATAGTCCAATTAGGTAAGTCCAACTTCAAGAAAGAGGCCAATCAGCAGCATCGGGCAGCGTTCGGAAAACTGCGAAACATCTTCTCGTCCGACATACCTCAGGGCCTCAAGTCGAAAGGTTTCGAATAATGTGAGTTACCAGCGATGACCTATGGCAGCGAAACGTGGTCTCTTACCATTTTACTTACCTTACGTGGCCTTTTTGGCCAACTGAAAGGAAGGATTATTAGGTTGAAGTAGCAGTGGGCAGGGCATTTAGTACATAGAACCGATGGCCGATAGAGTCGTAAAATTCTGGAATGGAGACCACATGCCGGCAAGTGCAGCGTAGGGCGTCCACCCGCAGGATGGACAGACGATCTGAATAAAACCGCAGGATCGCGCTGAACACAGGCCGCATACAACCGGTCCTATTGGAGATTACTTGGGGAAGCCTATGTCTGGCAGTGGACGTCTTATGGCTGATAACGATGATGAAACACGTGTAAACTATGTTTTTGAAAAGCATCCCTTAAGAGGGTAAAAGGGAGGTTAGTATGAATATTCTCTGATTTTCAAATTTATTTCATTTAAATTTTATATCCATAAATATAAGAGAAGAAGCTGACAGATTGACATATTGATAAAAGTTCTAAACTACAAGGTTAGAAAAATTTAGTATTACATAACTTACTTGTCTTAACGTCGTTAATATATTAACGCAGGCGTAACCGCAAAACCCCCTTAGTTATATGCCTAGGAGTACCAGCAGAGTCGAATAGTACCTTCACCTGTATCTGGTCTTCTAGAAAAAGCTATAATACCGGAACTGATAGATGGCGATATATCCATCGAAACAAGCGTGGGGACAGATGGCAGCACAGTCGATGTGAAGCTATGCTCTGCGATTGTCACCAAGTCTGCTCCGCGTGAGAAAGATGTCGATGATGGTGGAAATAATGGTTACTTTTGAATAATTCCCATTTGATTGACTCCCTAGAAGAAAGACAATTTAACGCGGAATTTAAATTGCATCAATCGATATCCTTCCGCTTACAAGATGATCTATTTAAGGCACCCCAAATGCTTTAGTATGATTTATCTCAAAAAAAGATACACCACTGCTATACATAGGCTCTTCTACTCCTGGGTTTCTTCTACCCATAATTGCCGCGTTAGGCAGGCGTGATTGCAATCATAGCAGAACTGATCTTGGTTACAGGCATTTGAGCAACGCAGTCTCAGTCGCTTTTTAAGACACCTGGTACAGGTAAGTACTATTCTACTCTACCAAAACCTCACAGCCGCGCCAAGCAGTGCCTCATGCCAAAAAAAATAAAATTGTTCAAATTACCCTCAATCACCTGAGGGGCGACCTCCAATCAAATGCCGTATTTACCGTTCTGTTCAGCTGAAAAACCGTTTAACGGATGAGGAAATTAAAAGGGCATTGACCAGAAAATTGTGGACTAACAGGGGCTAGAGTTGTAGGGACGGAACAGAAATATGTCACAATATACATTGGTACAGATGGTACAAAAACACAGCGATCTGGGCGCAAATAGATTCTCATTTCATTCGAATAGACGATTAGTTACGAAGTAAACGCGATAAACGTATTTGTACTGATTACAACTTTACTTTAGCATTTGTATATAAAAACAACCAAATAATTCCACTACCGCGTTTTAAAGTCGTTAGTAGACGAGGGTTATTTTTAGTAGTGAACGCGTTTATGTTAAAAAGGCGTTAGTTGATGTACGAGACATATTTGTCCCATTCTTAAAAGCCTAAATTGTATTTAATGCACATTTGACAAAATCCACAGTAAATGCATGCATGCAACTAAATTAAAAGGGATGTTAAGCCTATACGATTCAAAGTAAAAGTGAATGAACTTACAAAATATACATAGCGAACGATTGATTAATATTAAAGCATTACCTTGAAGGGTGAAAGAGGCAGTGAAATTACTGGGTAATATGGCATATTATCTTCAAGTCACAAGGGTGTCAACGCACTAGTGATATATTTGTGATATTTCAAGAGTCTATACCCTGACTGTATAAGCTTGGTTGGCGATATAGTCTAATTGTAAATAAAAAGAATACTTGTCAAAAGTTGCTAAATTTGTAAGACACCTAGAAAAACTACCCTTTGTTTGTTACATATAATGGGTATCTTAACAACTCCACTTTACGCGTGGACACGCACTTGACCAGCACAAGTTTATTTAAGTACTTCACGCAAGACGAATCTTCTGTCCCTAATTTTGTGGTTGCATCGTGTGATTAATGTTATCAACTGGTTATCTGAGCCCAAATTGGGGTCAACCCCTTTTTCTACGGGTATTTTTATCTTATAGCTTATATTATCTGAAAGGTTTGCTTACAATTGAGAAATGTTCTTGTGAATTATCTGATGTTTGCTATGATAATGTTTAACTTTGGCTCAAGTCGAAATTGGATCTTTGTTTGGGTTTTATCTTGTTCTTAAAATATCGTGTAATAGACAGTGTAAGAAAAACGAATAAATCCACTGCCGACTTAATTAACTTTTATAATTTATTAAAGGTATACTAATATTTCTATTTAAAGCCTTGAGGTACCAGCAGAATAGAATGGTACTTCCCCCTGTACCAGGTGTCGTAAGAGAGGCACCTAAGGTACCAGAACCGACAGATGGCTGTATATCCATCCGGAACAGTGTAGCGCAAATGCACAGGGTGGGGATAGGCAGCAACATCTCCGTCGCGAAAGCTGCACTTTGCAATTGCCTATACGCTTGCCCAGCATAGCAATTGTGGGCAAAAATCCCCTCTTTTTGGGAGGCCTATGTCTATCACAAACGCGTCGCCAAACTTTCGACTTGATGATATTATGTTACATTACCTATTAAGTTTCAATCCTTCCAAACGGAATTCAGCAATGCGAACAATGCTGCTTGACGATAATAATATGTGAGAGTGAGTATAGCCGTGATGTACCGGCGGAGTAGAATAGTACCTCCTTCTGTACCAAGTATCGTAAGAGGCGACTGAGGTACCAAACGCGAAACTATACTCTGCCATTGTCACCGCGCAGCAATTATGAGCAAATACCTCTTTTTTGGGAGGCCTATTTTCAGCAGTGGACTTTTTTAAGGCTGCCATGATGATGATGACATTTTCAGAGTCTTGTAACCATGCAATATGATAAGAATAAATTTTTGTAGGCCTTGTAAAATGCAATTTCATTTCAACGGCTTTTAAACGCTTTATATTAAATATCGATTTAGTTTCGTTTTATATTGATGTTTTATTTCCTTATGGCAATTGTTCGCAAGTGACAGATTTTAAATTAGAATTTATACTTCAAGTTCGAAATTCAAATTTAAATTATGAGCATTCGAATTTCAAACCATGAAGGTGCTAATTGTGTTTTGTGATCTGTGACTCTTGAGAACGAAAGTCGTAAGATAATGAAACCGTCAATATAGGGTCAAAATCTTGGAATTTTGCAGAGTGGTTCCTTTTATAATGTTCACTCCCTAAATGGGTTAACGGGGGGGGAAAGCTTAGTATGAAGCTTTGCTGTTTTTAAAGTTATTCGAATGAAATTCAATATAAAGAAAGGTACTTTATACTAAATTTCAAGAGAAATTTCAATTCAAAGAGTTTCAAGGGATATGCAAAGTTAGTATAATAGTAGACTTCTAAAGCCTGTGAAAAAGCGCTGCAAGTATGAAACATACAACGCAAACGGGGAACGTTGTCTCGCTTTCATTATGATAAGACAAAGAATATTATCAATCAATAAAAGACTCAATAGCATCGATCAATATTTTGGGTTTGTTTGCTTCAGTTTCAATCAAATATTACTAACTCCTTATACAGATACAAATAAATAAATTAACTGTACTTTATGTCGTTATAGGCGAATGTGGTAAGACAATGCAACGAGGCTGGCAACAAAATCCCTGTAGTTGAGATGCGCGGGTTCTACCACGTTTGAGAGCGTGGCCACCATAGGCTGGCATTGGATGCAGGCTGCACGCACACACAACTTTATTCACTTGAAGAGGTTTATATCCAATTAAAGGAGGTGTTCCCACCTATTCCCGTCCAGTTGAAATTAAGCTACTCTAATTAGGCTCATAATTTTCAAAATATTTTTCTAATCTAGGTTTTTTTTATTAAACCAGGTTGACAAACAAGCATACAGTCCGCGTGATATAAAACGGAGCCCATAGACGCTTGTTATATCACAAGGATATCACTAACACGTTACCAACCTTGTGACTTGAGGATATTAAGATTACATAACGGTAAATTCACCCTTAAGACCAGAACACAACAACGCAAACACTCCTAATTGGCGGTAGAAATAAGTGAGAGTGACGCACCAATGCAGACGACCTTTTGTATGAGGTCTACCTTATGGTAAATTGGATCTAAATAAACCATTAAAATATAAACAGTTACATATATCACGTTTTATTTTGTTGTTTCAATTAGACTAAAGCCTTAATGTATTAAAAAATATTTCTTGTGAACAGATCCTGTAATATTTTACCATGTAACAGCTAAATTATATTTTTATGGATGTTTGAAATTGTAAGGGGCCCCTTAAGGGGGCATTTGCTGTTGTAGATACACAGGACACCTTTTGAGAGCACTGGACTGTGTAATAAGGAAGGACCCGATCAATGTAATTTAGACATATATCTCGCCATCAACATTCCCTCTCGCATCTAATTTAAATCCCCTCCAAGAGCAACAAAATAATGGCATAATTATGCTAAGGTATAACATCATCAAGACGTCATTTCATACAGCTTAAAAAAAGGCTCGATAAAGCTATCATGGATCCCTTGGAATTGCTACTCATTTACCCGTTTTACCCCACGAAGGATCGATTACCCTAATTTTGGAGGAGGCTAAATATCTGGCGATACGAGGAGGCGATTTATTCTCCCTTATTTTGGGACCACGGGTGCACGTACCTTGAAATTTGGTGATAACTTGGACATTGTTGTTAAATTAATGTTTTCAAGTCAAATGCTCTTCGAATGTCTAATCGCCCATCTGTTATTGCTATCATAATTCGACATGCTGATAGCATAGATGGTAGTAATCCTGTTTTGTTCGTCAGAGGTCGTGGGTTCGATTCCCACCCAGAGCAAATATTTATATAATTATATTTGTGTTTGTTCTGTGTTTGGGTGTAACAAGTATGTATTAAAGTGTGATAGTTTGTAATTCCTCTGTTGTCTGATTATAATAACACAAGTGTTTTAAGCGACCTATATTGGGAGTCAGGTATGAATATAGTGTGGGTTTATTTATTTATCATATATTACAAACATTTGTCCTGGAAAAGAAAAAATAAAATGAAAAAACTTTACACTTATACTAAATAACTAGCATTTTGTTATTATAAAACATCAATTGTATATATTTGTACATATTTATGATGTACATACAATAATCAACAGTTCTCTGTACCGAACATCTCCTAGTTCTATCTACCATACTAATATGCTATACAAAGTCTATACAGATCAGTAATTTCAAAACGAAGTACTTAATATCACCTCACTCAACCTTAGCCAAGCGATATTCGACCTAACCGCTCAACAATTATTATGGCAGACACAGTAATCTTCCATGAAATCTGTAGCCGAATGATACCCGACTCCGTCTTGGCACAAGACTATGTCTAGAATATTCCAGTCTAGTCTATATAGACGCAGGCTTAGCGCCGTTCGCCGATGTGAAGTTATGGTCCTGTGGTTTATACGCTAGGGTTGGATTACATGGGATTTGTCGTGTTCTGATCGAGCGGTGGTATCCATGTAATCTGCATAGGTAGATTGGACATGAGTTTTACTATCACTAGTTATTGACCCCGACTATGTTCATATGGAAATGTTTCATTCACTTACAGGTATTGAAAAATAGCCGATGTTATTCTCTGACCACTCAATTATCACTGTGAAACAAATGTCTTTTCATCACAGCCAATTCTTCATATGGTCATTTAATTAAACGGCTTAAAAAATATGCTACCAGCAGTATGCAGCATTTTTAGTGGCATTTGCAATAATTTCGTAATCAGCTAAGTCTAAATACATAAGTATAAGAAATAAAGACTTTTTTTTGTTAAAAGCAAAACAATTCTCCACCTGAAAGATAGATCACGCCATTTAACATAATCACGATACGATACGACATGTGGATGCCTATCCCCAAGGAAGGGGACATTTTGCCCATAATTTCCGCGCTGGGCAAGCATGAAGCAGAATCCCCGTCGCCATAACTGCGCTCTGCGATTGCCAACACACTTGCCTAGCGCGGCAATTATGGGCAACAAACTTCGTTTCTTTGAGAGGCCTATGTCTAGCCGTGGACTTTCAAAGGCTGTTATAATGATAATGAAGAATATTTTCATACGAGTACCTACATGAATCACTCTTCAGTCCAAACTTTCATCCAAAATGCTACTTCTAAAAACTCAACCCACTTTAGCCCATCGAACTCCGCGTGTCTATTTTGAAAGGGTAGTCAACGAGCGTGTAATATTCTATTGGTACCGGCACATGTTTATTAGTTGGCTGTAACATCGCTCCGGTGAAGGTTGCCAGAAGCTCCAGTTAGGTCGTCAGCTAACTAATATCACGTGCTGTTACGAAGTGAGCTGTTATATTAGCTTGTACAGAGCATTGTTTGCAAATAGCTTGCGATTTGAAACACGGGCTGTATTTTGTTTATAGCAATTACTATATACGCGACTAATATCAATTGTGCTTTCGTATATATTTCAGCTGGATGTCAACAACTAACTATTTTGTTTTTATGTCAAAACTAATTATATAACAAAAAAATTGATTCCAGTTGAGTTTTGTTTTATTTTTCGTTAAAAAATTTAATAATAATATAGGTTATACCGTGTAAGCCGTGAGGTACCGGCAGATTAGAATAGTACCTCCCGCTGTAACAGGTTATAAGAGGCGAATAAGGTACCAGAACCGACAGGTGGCGGTATGTCCATCCGGAACGGTGCAGCTCAAATGCACATCCCCGTCGCGAAAGCAGCGCTCTGCTATTGCCAACACACTTGCCCAGCGCGGCAAATATGGGCAAAAAACCTTACTTATCTATGTCCAACAGTGGACTTTCAATGGCTGGTGTGATAATGGTGATAGGTTATACAAAAAATTCGAGATTCTTAATTAAGGTTGAGGTCGGTTGAGTTACATCAGCCGTCTCTTACTACTCTTGGTACATGGCCAAGTACAATCCTACTCTGCCGGTTTCTCACGGTAAATGTTTAACAACGAAACCAATTGCATAACAAGAAAACTCAAATACAAACAAGTGAATAAACGAGTAAGCGTTAAGAAATTCCTAGTACCTCATAAGTGCAGCAATCAATCCTAATCCTTTACGTCTTGGTCCCAAACAAACTACATGAGTAACAATGCAAACAATACATCTGTAGCCATTAGTAGACAAAAAACGTCCGTCGCCGCCATTACTGAAGCCCCGCTAATGAGGGCTGTTAGCAAAAAACCACGTCATAGTGCACCTCGTGTCTGTCAGACGTTTCTGATGAATTCCTTTGTGTACTTTCGTTTATCGATAACAGGTTTTAGTTGTGAAATGAACTAAAGCCAGACGAACCAGAAAACATTGTTTTTTTCGGGATAGGCTATCTATACATAGAAATGTAATTGGAATGTCTATCTGCAGTATAAAATAACAGCTTTTTAAAAATGGGAATTAAAAGCAACAGTACATAAAATAAAAAAATATACGGTTTATTTCCTTTCTGTCTGTCTTTTTAAGATAAACTGCGAATAGACGTTATGATTTTTACTTAACTGGATAGATAAAAGAATAGTGTGATAGGATATCGATATGGTGTAAACGATGATGTTGTGATAACAATAAAGAAAGGTATGTTGAATGGTTTGGACATGTAGATAGAATGGATGAAAGTAGAATGAGTGCATATATATATAGAGCGGAAATGAATGGCAGAATTGGTATAGAAAGACCTAGACGATTCCTGTACCAGGTAGAGAAGATATTAAGAAGGGCCAGGTCAGAAGTACGGAGACTAAACAAGCGGGTATAAAAGAACTAATGCGAGTAAAGGAAGCGAGAGAGGTATGCAAAAATCGTGACTAGTGGAGATCCATAGTCTCTGCCTACCCTGATGGGACACAGGCGTGATAAATGTATATATGTAAAAATGCTAAAAACAAATCCCTACTATATGCCAATAAAAATATTTTATAAGCTTCCCCAGGAAATAATCAACACCATTGACCTACCTAGATTCTAGTTTACACTTAAAAAATATTTGATAAAGAAACTCGTTTTATTTAGTAAAGTAATACTCAGATGTACATGGGGAGGTACTATTCTACTCTGCCGGTACCTCACGCTTCCAACTTAATGCAGGTGAAACTACCGGGCGCAGCTATCAGTAATATAAATTACGTTTTAAAGTCTTCAAGAAGTACTAAGTTTTACTACCTTAAACTAGTCTGCCAGCACCAGACCAGTTAGAACTAAGTTCACTGCAAGTTCGAACGAACCACCAGAAGTATAACTGCAAGAAAAATTGATGCTTATAAAGGTTCCATTAACACCAAGTAATTAATGTTAATGACTATAGTGGTGAGCATTTGACTGCTAACTAAAGTATAAACAGCAACAGTCCATAAAGCAGATAGATTTTCTGTCAATCCCAGGCTCAGTTAGTGTCAGATTTGTGAATAGGCAGCTTGATTAATCTCGTTTCTAGTTTTTCACACTAAAAATCTGATTTGGAGGACCGTTCTGTCACGCCCGTTTGATTTGCATAACTGCTGCAACATGACTAAAATAATTTTATTTCACAACTTTATGTTGCTGGTACATAGACATTTGGCCAAAAGCCTTCTTTCATGTCAGCATGTGTAACTAACTGAAACTTGTGGCTTCGCTTGTGTTGAATGGTGAGACAGTTCCGGTGTCTAACAGTGCAAGACATCTCAGAGTTTGAATGACCTGATTGCGCGTTCGGTGGTATGTCTATCTTCTGCAACATGGGTTCGGTCCCCGATCAGAATGTGATGAACATTTGTTTGTACTATATAATACCTACTTAGACACTGGACAAAGAGCGTATAAATATATAGGCTGACTGACTGAGTGACTGATTAACATTGGCCCTAAATTAAAATTTTACACAACGGTTTCTTTTATAATGTTAGGGAGCAGGATTTTTGAAAATTCTCTCCTTACACAAGTAAAACGAGACGCAAAGTTAGTATGAAACTTAACTGTTTTGAATGAAAACCATATAAAGGCTTTTTCTTCATTGTAGGTCATGAAGCACGTATAAAATATTATATCAAAAATCATCCCTTAAGGGGGGAGAAGTGAGGTGTTAAGTTGATATGAAAGTTCTACAACTTAACGCGGGTAAAACCGTGGGGCGCTGCTAATATGTTATAAATGTACTAAAGTTTTATATTTAATTTTCCACGGTTTTATGATAGTCAAAACACAAGAGTTCGAGTAAGAAATCTCCAGTCAAAGCGATGTATGCGATGTGTGAATGTGTGATACTACGTGCTCATCATCATACTAGCTATTGAAAGTCCACTGCTTTCTTCTTCTTCTCCATAAAAGGAGGAGCCGCGCTGAGGAAGCATGTTGGCAATCGCAAAGCACCGCTTTAGCAACGGGGATGCTGCTGTCCATCCCCGCCCTGTGGATTTTAGCTGCACTGTTCCGGATGAATACACTGCCATCTGTTGGTTCCGGCAACTTACTCGCCTCTTACGACATCTGGTGCAGTGGGAGGTACTATTCTACACTGCCGGTACCTTACGGCTCATACCGACTACTTTCTCATACTCACTTAAAAAACTAAATTTCCACTAGTTTGTACCTAATAGAAATTAGATAGGACTAGAACAGACTGGCCATCAACACAACAATACGTTTATAGCCATTATTCCACAAAAACGTTGTATGGAGGCTATTTACGGGCGCAGGCAGCGAACGAGCGCTATTATTGGTACAAAAACATAAACGTCGTTTATCTGAATGACTGTTTTATACAACACAACAAGACAGAATGTACAATTTTACTTTTTATCTGTACAGAACAAAAAATACCAAACTAATTGACGGGCCCGATGACGCATTGTCTGGTGGTCTTATCTTGAGTGCCAAAGGTCGTGGTTCCCTTCCCACCCTTACCAAACAGATAGTAATATAATGTTAAGATGGTTTGGACATGTAGAAGGGATGGATGAAAGAAGAATGACTGCATAAATATATAGAACGGAAGTAAATGAAAGAGTTGACTAAAGTAAATGAGAGAGACAACCTAGGCGATCCCTTAACCAAGTAGAAGAGATATTAAAGAAGGGCCAGGGCAGTAGTACCACGAATAAACGAACATGTATGAAAGCACTAATGCGAGAGAGGTTTGTAAAGATCGTAACAAATGGAGTTGAATAGTCTCTGCCTACCCCGATGAGACACAGGCGTGATGTATGAATGTAACTAATAGTTATAATATGAGATATTCCTGATTTGGAATCCGATAGATGAAATCTTAATCCAAAATATTTAGTCTAAGCCTCCTAAATAACAATCTAATAATATATCATCGTTCCGGACACAATCCAACAGCAAATCTTACATCTTATCAGTTTTATTTCAAAACCGACATTTATCAGTCACTGATATTTTATTAACAAGCTGAACATTTATATGATGTATATTTGTGTTTTTGCTGTGTATGGGTGTTAAATATTTATGTAAGTATAATATATGTGAATTAAACATGCGGTCTGTATACCTGTTTGTTGATGTAAACCAATAATATATAGGTATATATTAGTATGAGATCTGAAATAAAAATATAAAAAAATGAGAAAGTTGCTTACATTCGGTTTAAATTACTTCAGTAACTTGCAAACTACTAGTGTAGGTGTACATTTAAATTTCAACACAATCAGTTATAAAAAGTCTACAAATATAAAATTATTATTATAACAATGTAGATGTTGGCAATCTTACAATTATTTATCGAAGAATATGTTAACAAAGCATGAAGTAAATTATCAATATTTTATGAGAGGACAATAAATTGGACCCAAGACCCTGCCCTGAGATACTCGAATTTAATTTTCCAAGTCTCCTATTTTATGTTCGTTGGGTAATTGCAAAAACGTAGACGGACAAAAGCCTATTGTCAATACGTCACTATTGGACCGGCCTCGGGTGGAATTTGATGAGAATATCAATGAATTCCACAAAAAAAATGTCTGACTGCGCGCATTTTATATTTTGACGGGCCCGATGACGCAGATGGTAAATCCTGTATTGTGCGTCAAAAGTCATGGGATCGATCCTCACCCAGGAAACATGTATGTATATGATAATATTTGTATTTAATTGTGATTCTTCTGTTATCTAATGTTTATAAAACAAGTGCTTTAGGCGACTTACTCAAAAAAAACGTTAATTTATCGAAAATTTCCGTATTAGCTGCGTTATACGGTTAGCTTCAAAAGATTCATACATATTTTGCAAAACATGGCCACAATACATACCACTGCAACTTAGTAGATATCATTATATATTGCAAAATTAATCGCCGCTATCTGCAGGTCTTTTAAAATATGCAAGGGATTTTAATCATCAATAGACGAGAGTGAAACATTAAGAACTATGTTTCCTGCAACACGACCAATTATTATCAGATATATTGCATTATATTAAATTACATTACAAACGCTGGCTAAACCTCAAAAGATACATCAAATAATGTTCCGATATCTGTATCTATATATATATATATATATATATATATAAGAAGAAGTCAGTCAGACTGACATATCTATACAAGGCGTAACTATACGAGTTAGTATGCTTCCTGCTATAACTATAACTGCTATAACTTAGGACTAAACAAGGATGGACTAAGGCCTATGTCCAACAAAAGACTTCCAATGGTTTGAATAACTCAAAGAAATCCTAACCGATGACGACGGTCGTCCCAGATCAAAAGATCAGAACTTTGAATAGTAGCTCTAATTTGCCCGACCTACTTACCCGATTTCACTTAAGGAAGCCGATCCGATGACAAAATCGGATAATCAAAGGAGAGGGGAGGTGATTACAAACTGTCGGATTCCTGATTGACGAACGTCTGCGGCTGACGTCTGCAATTTGAGTTCAGCTCTGTCACGGTGAGTCAACGCATTGTGGGGAAGATTCGGGAAGTTTTTCGATGGTAGAGAAAAAATAACGAAGTTAACAGGAAATTACTCGGCAAACCTTAACAGACTAATAAGCTTGTATATTTGATTTAATCACAAAAATTTACATATGCCTACATTGATTATAACTCTTATACAATACAAGATCATTATTGTATAATGGACCAAATTTATCGTATATTACTTTTATTACCACCAGAATAAGATCGCTGAAAGCAAACATTGCGTAAAATTTTCAAGTCTAACATGCAATTCAAACTTGCGTTCACAAAATTTGCATACAGAAATAGTAAAGTATTAAAACGTACCTATATACCGTACAATGTTTGGGATATACTGCAATTTTCTGTCACAAGTATACCGTACAAGGTCCGTCTGAATTGGTACCTCACTCTCACCTATTTTTACCGCCAAATACCAGTGTAATTTGTGTTATTGGGCAGTGAAATCAAAGGTGATGTGGCATAATACCTTCAAGTCACTAGGTTGGCAATGCGCTAAGATATATATCCTGATGATATTACAAACGTCTATCGGCTACGATGACGCCTACACAGATTATCTGCTTGTTTGTCGACCTCATCTAATAAAAAATAAAAAGTCTGAAAAAAATGTATGACAATCAGACAGGGATAGTAAAATGAAGTATAACATATAACAAAACAATTTATCTTTTGTTACTGTTAATAGCGTTCTTTGTTACCTTTAAGCATTTCGAAGAAAAAACTGTGCTTACATACATACATCACGCCTGTGTCCCATCGGGGTATGCAGAGACTATGGATCTCCACTTGCTACGATGATTAGTCAATACATACACGCTCGTATATTCTTGGTACCTCTGACCTGGCACTTTTTTAATACCTCTTCTACCTGGTTAAGATATGTTCGCCTCGGTCTTCCTATACCAACCCTTTCATTCACTTCCGCTCTATATACAGTTATTCTATTTTCATCCGCCATTTTACATGTCCCAACCATCTTAACATTCCTTTCTCTATTGTTGTCACAACATCATCTTTTACACCACATCGATCTCTTATCACACTATTCTGTAATCTATCTGTTAAACTCACACTGTGCATACATCGAAGTGCTCTCATTTATTTAATTTAACGAAACTCCATTTAAAGATACGGCTTTTATAGGTTAGAAATATTATGAAATCCAATAGTAATCGCGTATTTTTTACAAGCTTTTGTTTAACTTACAATGTATGTTAAAGAATATGTTTAGGTGACATCTCGCAACTCAATTTTGAAACACATATCTTTAACTGATTGAGCTGAAATTTTGTATACACGTTCAGTGTGGATGACAATGCATGGGTAACTATAACAGTCATTTTTTATCCAACATGGCAGCGTTCCCAAGATGGCGGACAGTGATTTTTAATGCACTCTACAATATGTGTATCATATAAAAATTTCCGCTTACTTTAGGAGGCTTATGTTCAACATGAAATTAAAATATCGCTCACAAATTTCGTAACCAAATATTTATATAGTTCGGACAGAATTTAAGTGACTGACAAAGGGGCTCGCTAATTTTGTGGTTACATTCTAATTGCTCGACCCACGTCCGAAAACATTCGGCGAATAGTAAACCGAGCCATTTCAGGAAAAGCTATTAAATTTTATGATAAAAACTAAATTAAAACTAACCCAGGCCCTGGACGAAATGACCGAGGGCACACAAGAATCTTTCTTGTGGGGTCATGTCCTTAATTAAATATTCCAAAGGGTCAGAATGTTGAATGAATTAAACATAGGTAAGTCGGGTTTTGGGTTACCGCAGAACAGGGTCACACCATCCAATCCGTTGACATGATTCTGATTTTAAGTGCTGTAACTATCGATAATAACGACGATTATTTTACTCGATACCTGATAGATTAATGGGACATACAAAGCCATATGTTACGATGGCTTCGTATGTTTATTCCTGTTGAAGCATAACAAAAATATGTCTATCAAAGGGTAACAAAGGTTTAACATTAAAAAACTGGTTAGGACCGCCTCAAAACTTAAATTAGAATATAATATGAAAATATACCAATAAACTTTACAATCTCGTATAAGGAATACTTATATAATGCTTAAGTATACCTACTAATATTATAAATGCGAAAGTAACTCAGTCTGTATGTCTGTTACGCCTTTCCGCTTAAAACTTTCAACCTTGATTTTAATGAAATATGGCACAGACAATTTTTAGAACCTAAGAAAGGACATAAGGGAATTCGAAGTTGGATGGGGTCGAAATGAAAAGTTGTATGGAAGTATCACTATTTTTTGAGCTAGAAACTTGAAACTTATCTTTCAGGCCATTGATTTGATATAAATAAACATGTCATACAAAGTTTATATAAGTTAGGTAAAGGGGTATGGTACCCAAAACAAACTATTCCACGCGGACGAAGTAGCGGGCACAGCTAGTTATCAATAAATACATTTCGAGCCTTTATGCTGTCGTCCATCATGGCTATTATTATACTTTATAAAAGTAATTTCTATTTCTTTTTCCCAGTTAGTAAGGGAGTAAGTAACCGTCTGCGTTAACACCCGTATTCTTAATCGTTACTTGCTGATATAACATTTCACTTCAGTAAGACTGTCTATTAATATCTCATTCATTCATCTGTCGATAATAGAAATATACCGTCGTATATATAGTTGGTACCTCGACTTGATTATCAAGTATTCACTCACGGTCTTGTATTTGTTACAAATTTTGATGCAGTCAATACTCAAGCTTCAAATAAAATTCCTTTTAACAGATTGAGACAGAATTCCTTTGTCGATTTACTTAATGAAAAGTCTAGATTTCTCTTGAAGGAACTCTTTTATTACAGTATAGAAAAAAAAGCGTCCGCTTGAAAACTAAATCTATACTTTGTAAGTTGCAAAAAAAGGTTAATTTACAATTTAATCAAGTCGCCAGTTTGGGCAACACGACATTGCGCCATAGGCGATCGATTTGGCTCCTTGCCAGCGCCCTGGACGACCGACTTCGGTGCTCATCTGACCTAAACTTTGACGTAAATGAATATTAAACCTCAGGATACTGGAGCTGCGTTTGGAAACATACAATTTTGTATAAGGCGATACTGCGAGAGAGTCCGATGGTTAATTAGATGAAACAATTGTTGCATCTCAGCTACAAGACATTTACCAAAATTTCATTTTCTGAAAATTAATCTTCTGACCTGAATCACTGTTTCATCAAATTTAGTTCATCATACCAGCCATTAGAAGTCCACTACTGGACATAGCAAAGACCCAAGAAAGGGGGAATTTTGCCCATAATTGCAGCAATAAGCAAACGTGTTAGCAATCGCAAAAAGTAGCTTTTGTGACGGGGTTGCTGCTGCCCATTCCCGCCCTTTTCATATAAGCCACAATTTCTTGAATGGATATACCGCCATTTCTCGGTTTTGGTACCTTAGTCGCTTCTTACGACACCTAGTACAGGGTATTATTCTACTCTGCCGGTACCTCACGGCTTTTAGGGACTATTTTCCTACAATTATCACGTTAAAGACAGTTCGTAATCGCTGAGCGTAGCTTTGCGCCGGGATGATAAGGACGAAGCCCTACGCAGTTACATGTGTCGCTGTTTCGAAAAGTCATATCTGCCAACTTAGTTGCTTTTTACGAGGGTACCAACGGAAACCGTTCTACGCTATTAGTACCTTCCGGCCTACAATGTGAACTGAAGATACTAATAGACTTATCTAGTATTTCACAGCCCCCTCCCCACTTCAATTCTGAACATAGCATTGCGCACAATCATATTTGGTGGTAGAAACTGATGAGAATATTTAGACGACATTGTTATATACCTCAACAATTACGATGTTTTTACATTTGCTATGTTATCAGTGATAAAGCTATTTATGTTTTAAAATATACATTATTGTAAATTGTTAAGATTGTAGGCATTGTAGCCATGCTCTCGGGTCATGTCCAGACTGACATCAACAGCAATCAATAAACGAATATATTAAATTTTTTTACCTAAACTGAGCATAGTGAATATCGATGAGGCATGATACATCACTACGTTCATATCTCACGCAAGCAGTAGGCAAACCGCAAAAGGCAGGTTTTAATTACGAAATCTGCCCGCGGCCTGTGGACCAGACTGGCTTTGTTCATACTTTTTTCTTTTCTACAATCTGATATGTTTCCCTTCTATCTCTCTATACGCGATAATGTTTTTTAGTATCTGTTTGTTTGCTATCCGCGTTTCGATATCTCGCCTAGACTTCTACTAATATAATAAACACGAAAATTTGTATTATGTATAGTTTCTAATTGGGTACATTTAATCCCAAGAAATGTTGTCTTAGAATAAATAGATCTTTCATTATTTTTGGTTTTTTCACTGTTAAGCAGTTAGACTTCTTCTCGGAAAAGCAAGAGCTCCTTAGGGATGACATATAATTTAAACCATGCGGACATAGTCGCAGGTGGGAGTAGAACATATTTCAGGAAGAGATCTGAAATTCCATTGAATAAAATCAAATGAAAACGTGCTCTTTATACAAGGTTATTTTAACCTTATATAAAGCACACAATTATACCAACTTTTTAATTTTCATTCATCGCTTCAATTTTTTTAAGGCTGTATTGAATGGAATCGGCGTTTATCTTCCGAGACTTACTTCTACCACAAATTCCTATAATCTTCGCAATGTAAATCGTATTGGCAATTCAACTTTTTCTCGTTCAGTCGACATGCTCAATTCCCCATTATTTCAATCTTTCTTAGTATTAATGAACTCACGCTAAACTAAGTCCAAGATAAGTCACTCAAAGCACTTAAACTATCATATAAATATTTAACGGCCCGATGTCGTAGTTGGTAGTGGTGCGCCAAAGGTCATGGGTTCTGTCCCTACCAGACACAAATATTTATATGATTAATATTTGTATTTGTTTTGTGTCTGGGTATTATTCAATGTATTTAAGTATATTTGTAATTCCACTGTTGTCTGACATACGTAACACAAGTGCTTTAAGCTACTTATTTAGGAGTCTTCGGAGAGGAGATATAGTGTAAATTTAGTTATTTATTTATTTGTCTTGGATGGTAATCGAACCCACGGCCTTCGGTGCACAAGACAGGAACACAACCAAATGCACCATTAGATCGTCAAAAACTTAAACATGATATGAGACGAAAATCTCATTTCCAGCTACAATCATAAATCGAATCTACTATCAGCTTTTTAAGACTTTCCTAAATGCCAGCCATTCTATATAGCAACACACCCAACTAACATCCCGCTCGAACCAAAGCAGTGCAAATAATCACGTCAATTAGACCATGTTTACTGACGAAACAACGCAACTTCGCCGCTCACCAATCGCAAATGATACACAAACAACACGTAATTAAAACTAGAAAACTAGTAACACACTAGCACGAAACGCTAGTGCACCTATCAAATACAGTTATAAGTGAAATTATATATTAGATTTCACTATCGATAGTTTCTAATTTCGCCAACAATGTTATAGCCGTGTGGTACCTGCAGATTAGAATTACTCCCTCTGTTCCAGGCGTAAGTGTACTGAGGTACTGTACTGAGGTGCCAAAACCTGTCGCGAATCTACGCTCTGCGATTGCCAACACGCTTGCCCGCGGCAATTATGGACAATATTTACCCTTTCTTGGGGAGGGATATATCTAGTAGTGGATTACCAGTATCTGTGCTGATGATTAAACGCAAGTTTATATTCAAGAGCTTTCCGTCTTTTACCAACAGAACAGATGATGTCATATCTATGATGATACGAAAAAAATATTAATTAAATTTGATTTAAGCATCTATCCTACGTCCAACGGTAGATTCCAATGGCTGATATAACGATGATGAACAATGGTTAAATCAGCAAAATTAATATTAAGAGAAACTGTTTTTTTTTTGTGAAAAAAAATGATAATCTTTAAATAGAAGGAACCGAAACCACGACCTTTAGACCGCTGAACTACCAATACCTCATATGACTCGAGATTTGTAGCTTGATAGCGGTATCACGATATTGCACCTGCATTACATGGTAACTGCAAAAACTTTAACTATAAAAAAATATTTTCGTTTGAAATACCAGATTAACTCTAGCTTATCTTGTATTATAGGGAAAAAACGAGTAAATGGATCACCGAATGGTAAGTAAATGGCATCGCTCATTTACACCCTAAAGGAATCACAATCTCATTGTAATACGATAGTTAAGCAAAAACTAGACTGTCTCTTTGCTTTCGAAGGTCTCTAAGGTTTTCGAATACCGCCGCTACGAGTTTGCACTATAAATCCGACGTCAACGACAACGAAGAAGTCAACGACAAAACTGCTTGGGATTGAATTGCTTTAACCACTAGATTTAAGACAAGGGTTTGTTAGCGACAACGTAGTGGTTTTATTAGCGACAACTACTACATAGGTGGTGTTGGTGCTACATTCGTGGTGGTGGTACCTTTATCAGCTGGCGCTCTTCAAACAGTTTCCTTTCTAGTGGATGACGTAATGGACAAGCATGAAACTTAATTTTAAGACTCGTCTGTTATCGGCAGACTAGTTTAAGGTAGGCCTAATGGAATTTTTGTTTAAAATGTATTTTATGATCCTTTGGGTCATCAGAATCGTCTGTATTATAAATAATTTGCATAAAATCACTTCCATAATAGAAATCTTAATGTTATTATTACTACTTATTTTATTAGCGAATTAAAAGTGCTTGTAATGGGTACTTTAATAATGTTTATTTGAATTTAACTTTGAAAATGGCGTTGTATTCGTACAATAATTGACCGCCATCCATCCAACTGGTGGAGATAGTATGACAGTGATCAGCTGCAGGTAGTATAACGAACTCTCCCGAACATTCCCTTTAATAGTAAGATACATAGAAATACGTATGTGACAGCAAAGATATAGCATAATGATTTCTGTTACTTTTTTAAATATACCCAACAAACATTGAATGATGGGAGATGTGAAAACAAATGAAAGTCAAACAGTGAACAATTAAAACGGGTAAAGACCACAGCGCGCTATACTGAGTGCGACGATAATAATTATTGTTGTGCAAACGAATATGTATATATAAAGTACTGTCTGAATAGCAATCAAGTCCCTGTTATCCCTAGACAGATTCGGTATTTATTCAAATTGTTACAATAAAAGATGTAATGTGGAAAAGTATTAATAACATTAAACATTTAAACAATATTTTCAAATTAGAAATCAAATTAGATTCCACTATACTAATATACGTGTATAGAATAATCCGTGAGGTACCGGCATAGTAGAATAGTACCTCCCCCTATTCCAAGTGGCGTAATAGTGTACAGTGGTCGCCGTTGTTCTGGGAACAATCCCGCTATCTTTGAGAGTAGCGGAAATGCGCCTCAAGTACTGATATCAGAATCAACCAGCTTTAGGTTCGCCCACAAAACAACAAATCTCTGCAGGAATAAGAGAGTAAGCTAGAGCTTGTTTAAGATTGCACACTTGCATAAGCACCGTATAATAAATCTAAATAATGAATGAAAGTGAAAGGAGAAAATATTTCAAATGTAAAAAGGAACGTTTAGAAGCGTAACCTACATTTTATTCCCTCGAACCCACAGTTCTAAGTTTATTCACCGCTGAATTACAAAGTTTAATTTATTAAGTCGAGTGCACACAAAGTAATATAGCCAATGACGTAATTTCTGTTCTCTGCCGGAGTAAAAGTTAATTTGGCGCCTAAAATTAAGCACCGTTTACACTGTCCGCGCGAGACGCCATTGATTGATGAGGGTGTCCATCAGGGCGTGGCCACGAAACAAGCGATTGGGGTATACATCAGATAGTTTTGCCTGGACAGATCGTACGTACATAAATTTACACCAATTGCCAAGTGGGATAAGCTGGCTGATGGCTTAGATTTTCCATACCCTTTTACTATTTGTATTTCTCTTCACACTTACAAGCACGTGCTTGATATATACATTGGCATCTCACTCGCACCTATTTTTACTGGCAAATAGCAGTGTTTGCATTGCTGTGTTCCAGTTTGAACTGCCTTCCAGTGAATTTCACAAAGGTAATTTTACAAGGTTGGCAATGCGTTAGTGATATCCTTGTAATATTACAAGCATCTATAGGCTGCAGTGAAACTTACTATTACGTGGACGGCATGCTTGTCATCGCTCTACACAACTTCTTCGCCGTGACAAAGGCCCCAACACAAAGGGCCGATAAACGCGCGCATTCAAGTTTACGACGGGTGACGCGCTGTTTGACAGCCGCCGGCAGACGCCGACATCTGATAAGCTGACGAATTTGCACAATTTAATTGAATTTTGTTATTTGGGTCACTTGGACAGCTTGTGGCGCTAAACGGGTGTCCAATCTTTTAACATTGTAGAGTTCCTTGATTGTATATAGCTTAGATTCCCGCCTTTTGTATTATCATATCAGCGATTAGAAGTCCACTGCTGGACATAAGCCTTACCAAGAAAGGGGGAATTTGGGTCATGATTAGCATGCTAAGCAAGCGTGTTGGTAATCGCAGAACGCAGCTTTTGCGACGGGAATGCTCTTCCGCGCCCTGTGCATTAGAGCTACTATGTTGCAAATGGATACACCGCCATCTGTCGGTTCTGGTACCTTACTCGCCACCTGGTACATGGAGAGGTACTGTCCTACTCTGCCAGTACCGGTCTCTTTTATATCGTAATGTAAAAATGCCATGAAGAACGGGCAGAGTAGATTAGTGCCTCAGTACCAGGTGCCACAAAAAGCGACTGTACCGGCACTGAAAGATAGCAGTAAATCTACCCGATACAGTGGAAATAAATCAACAAGGCGGGGATGGGCAGCACCATTCCCGTCGTGAAGCGAAGTTATGCGATTGTCATCACGTCTGAAAAAGCGCGGCAATAATTAGAAAAAATAACCTTTTTGATAAGCCAATGTCTTGACTTCCTTCGCTTCTTATTTACCGCCAGCTTGATGGTAACATAACCGTAGACGCTTGATTTATAAAAAAGATATCACTAGTGCCTCAGTAATCTTGTATTTTGGAAATATGTCAAAGACCAGTAATTTTGCTGACTAATCCATACATCAAACTGAAACATAGGAAGAAGCACCAATCTTCTCTACCTTATAAAATATTAAACTGATCTCAATATTTTTCCGTTAATTTGTAACACAAATAAGTAATATAGTATACCTCCATAATAATACAAGAATAGATATATACATTACTTTTAATTTACAAATAAAAGATATTGTCTATTTATGTACACACTTATAATTATGTGTAAGAAATACTTCTATTCTCTTGTCAATTATCATTGACTGTTTATACCACATAGCAAGTACTAAAATCACTGAAGAAATTACTGAAGACAGCTAAAGGTAAGCAATTCTTATTGAATTCTCAATACTATCTTAACATTCGTGTACATACATAAAAAAGTATTGTGGCAACACTTTACGAGTTCACAGGACTATTTCCAGAGTTGAGTCAGTGCCCATAAATCAGGGAGACGCCGGAACGGTCTCAGACAACGGAAACGGATCTGGGTTAATTGAGTGATGCCATCACCCAACCCGAATTAGAAATATTCACTGAAAACTTATTATTGGCATGTTTATTCTTGGGCTAATGTGACTGATCGACATTTTAATCAGTTTGATTTTGAGTTTTAGATTCTTTTTTAGACGAATTATTCATAAGTAGCTATTTTACCAGGTGTCTTTAAAATAGACAATGAAATTACTAGATATCGTGACATAATATCTTCAAGTTATAAGGTTGGCAATACGCTTGTGAAATAATTGTGTTAATACAAGCATCGGGGTTCCGACAGATTAGAATAGTATCTCCCTAAACCAGATCTCGTGAAAGACGAATGAAGTACCGATACCGATAGATGGCGGTCTATCTACACGAGAGAGCGTAGTTCAAAGGTAATAAAACAGGGATGTGCACTTCCGTCGCGAAGCTACGGTCTGCTATTGCCACCACCACCATTTTGCCCTATTACAGGCAATTATATCCAGAATTCTCCTATAATGGGGATGCCTATGTCCAACAGTAGAGGTTCTAGACACTTTTTTTATTAGACCGTGTCCACAACAAGGCATACAGTAAGATTCACAGCAGCCTTTAGACGCTCGTAATATGACAAGGATAGCACTAGCCCGTTGCCAACCTTGTGACTTGACGACATTATTTCACATTGCCCAGTAAACACAACAATTTAGCGGTACAAATAGGAGTAACAATGCAAACGACTTTTGTTTGAGGTCTAGCAGTGTTCGCATTCGGTTTGAAGGTTGGGAGTGCCATTGAAATTACTAGATAAATGTGTCATTGAACCTTCAGTGCAACAGGTCAGTGACACGCTTGTGATATCTTTGTGATTACACGAGTGTCTATAAGCTGTAGTCATAATATATATTACGTAACATAATGTAGTAATTTCATTGTCTATTTTAACGTTTAATCGAACAGCAAGAACGTCAATTCTGGTCAACAAAATTTAAACTTTTTCGTGCCACACGGACCTTTTTTGATATTTTTTACTTTAATTGTAAAAAAAATAACAGTTAAAAAAATTTGCTAGACGAGGATTTTATTCTATTGAGTATTTTAAAATATTAAGTAAAAATACAGATCTCGTAAGTCAAACGTTTATTTTTTTATAAATTTCTTAATAATTTAAGATTTTCTTTAATGTTTAGCCTCTGTTTGGTCCCTTTTAATTGTCCAGCAGTAATCCGCTAAGATATTTGGGCTCCATTTACCCTGGTACCGCTTTTCCATAGAAATGTCCTGGTGGAACTTCTCGCCATGATCGTCACTAAATTATCAGGAAAAAAATCCAGGTGCGAGTCTAAAAAATGGATCTTGAGTGACATGTTGCAACCCAATGCTTGATATGACAATAAGAGCTCGCTAACAACTCTCTGTAGCTGTCACTTTTGTGGTTGCCCAAAAAATTTGCAACAACATTTTTAAATGCGTTCCATGAACATTTTTCTAAACCGCTTAATTTTTCTTCAAATGTTGAATCTTTTATTAACTCCCTGATTTGAGGGCCTACAAAAATACCCTCTTTTATTTTTGCATCACTTATTTTAGGGTATTTTTCTTTTAGGTACAAATGAATTCTCGTTCTCAACAGACGTTGTTGCAACTGGTATTAGTTCTGGCATTTTTTTACAATGAGAGGCTGGTCTTATAGCAAAAGATACGTTAGGGTAGATAACTGTGTTTTTTCTCTTGTAATTTATACCCTTTATGTCAGTGAGACAAATGTAGCAATCCGAAACGTGATCTTGCTCTTCAGTCGATATCATAATAATTATTCTTTGACGGTAGAAATAGGAAACCAAACAATCGAAATTAAAATTTATAGGAACACATTTTTTAGCTAAATAATATGTAATTTAATCTTTTTTCTGTCCAGTAACAAGCATCAATAATTGTTCGTGTTATAATTCGTTTAATCCTTGCTAATTTTTTAAACGAAACGTTTGTAAGGATGTATGCATGAATTATTGTTATTATTTTACACGGGAATGTCTGGACTGACCTGAAGGCTACTTTTTATCCCGAAAACATATGATAATACTACGGGATGGATCTGGCTATCAGCTGTCACAGGGCGGCATAGAATATAGTTCTCGCAATAACAAGAATTTTTCTGATAACCTAGACCTAAAGAAGACCTTCTGGACAAAGACGCGGGTGGTAGGTCCGTTTGTAATAATAAACTATTAATAAAATTATATGGCCGGTTTAAAGTTTTAAAACGTAAATAAATAAAACAAATATTGTCTGATTTTAGGCATTTGATCTGTATAATATTTAATAATTAAATTAAATTAATTAAATTAAAGTGAAAATAACTTGGATTAGTCAAAGAAACTCTCTGATTATTTTAGTGCACATTTTCTCAAAGAGGTTTGCTTTAAACTTTCATACGTTTTCAGCATATATTACGGGAGCTTTTATAATAAATTGAAAGCGAAGCGCCGATAAAAATGTAAATAGAAACTTCTTTTGATTAGTTAAGTGAGCGAATATTTTCCACGGAGATTTTCAAAGATTCCAGAAAGTGAAAATCGAAGAGAACTTGCTTCATAACGGGTCGATGTAAGAGTTGAGTGCGATGTGCGATATAAGGCAGCAGCCTTATAAAGTTTGTAAATCCGCAATGAATGAAGGTTGGATACGATTGACTGGATGAAAGTAAAAGAATGAGTGATTGACGTAATGACGGAGAGAATTCGATATGTGAATGAAAAACGATTATTTGAAAGTTGGAGGAGTACGAAATTACAACGTCTGAGGAAAATTATAATGTAACTATTATATATTAACTAAGTCACAATCACAGTACGCCTGTTGAGTATTTGATAACAAATAACTTTACCAAATATTGTCCCATCGATTAACAGGTAGACAGCAGGTGTAATCCTGCCAAATTAAATATGCGTGGGCTAACCAACCGTGATGGAGAGCCAGTCGACCGGCACGCGATCAAAATTGTGTTGCTATATCGCAATATGGCGTTTTATTTTTTGGAGGCAACACTCTGTTTTTAATCTAATTATGCGTCGAACGTTTCGCCTAAAGGTATTAGATTTTGGTCAAGCCTATATATAGTATTTGTAGGCAGACAAAACAGAGTTTAAGGTATATTGGCTCTCGCGATAGTAAAAATGGATTAGTTTTAAAATAATTATTTAAGTATTTATACTGAAATATTTTTAGTAAAATGGAAACATCTTATGGTTATGTCAGTAATTCAAAAATCTACACTAACTGACATGCAAAGGTATATATATATCTTTATATATTTTCGTTTTGTGTACGGATTTTGATGAATTTTGGCAACTCGATAGTTTGGCAACCCTAGAAAAAGATAGGCTACTTGACCTGCGGAGAACAAGTTAAAGGACAGAATCAAGTAAAGTCCTCGGGCATAAAGTTTTTTTTTTATTGTTCTAGGTCGACAAACAACGTGCATTCTAATAGGTGCCACAGCAGCCTATAGACGCTCGTCATATCACAAGCACATCACTAGCGCATTGCAAACCTTGTGACTTGAAAATACTATGTCACATTACCTAGTGATTTCACTACCTATATCACCTTTTAAACCGGAACACAGCAATGCGGATACTTCTATGGCGGCACAAATAGGTGATATTGAGGTACCAATGCAGACGACCTCTTGTATGAGCTCTACCTCAGGTATTGGAAGAATTCAACCTCCACCAAGACTATGGATCTGCCGAAACTCTTCTATTAATCCTTTAATTCACATACATTACATTTTCCCTACCTGTTGACCACTAAAACTATAGATAATTGTGTTGTTAATTGCATGAACATGAAATTGCAAAATTCAATGGGCTCCTAAAAACAAGTTAACATTATCCAACATGGATTCGAATAAACGAGTGCCCAGGGCGGGCGCGAACTATTTAACGATCTGATATTCGATATGCTTAATTCCTGAACATTTTATTAAATGTTTACTGAGGTTTCTATAGAATAGATACATTCTATAAGATTTTTGACAGACGCTAACAACGAGCTTAGACGGGTCTGGTAGCACATTTGACTGTGCGCGCACTGCGCCTGGTACGATACATGCTCGCTCCGAACGAGAATATTGATCTGTTCGCTGATGATGCACGTTGTATGACAATGGCTGCATATGCTTTCCTTGACGACGTGAAATGATCCGAATTAGCTTTATAAGTGTATTTACTTTTTGACTGACCTGTATAATATTAATCTTTTGTTTTTTGTTATTGTTGATTATTAATTTATTAATAATTTTGCTTAAGTCTTAGTATTGTAGGAGATTTGGGTGTGCTCACCTGTAAGCCTACAAGACGTAATTATAATGAATTAATTTGGTAGCGGTCGTTTCTTATTCGACATGAGTTGGTTCGATCACATCTCAGGACAAACATTTATGTAATGAACATTTGTATGAAATCTGTAGCTCTTACAAATGTAAACTAGAGAACCTCATACAAAAGGTTGCCCACTCTCACCAATTTCCATCGCTGAATAACAGTATTCTCATTGCTGTGTTCCGGTTTGAAGATTCAGAAGGGCAGTGAAATTAGCAATGTGACCTAATATTTTGAAGTCCCAAGGTTGGCAACACGCTAGTGGTATTCTTGTGACAATACGAGCGTATTTAGGCTGCGGTGACGCTTACTATCACGCGGTCTGTATGCTTGTTTGTCGAATGTTAATTGAATTTATCTAAATTAGTTATCTTGAAGTTACGTGAACGTGTGAGGTTTTGTGTGAAGTTATTTTAATTACTTGAGTAAAAATTCTATTTAGTTAAAAACTTTCTAAAGCGGTTATGCCGTGAAAGTGTTTTGACTTTTGCGAGGCACGCTACTGCTTTTTTAGTATTAGAACGGATTAAATTTGAGTATCGGTAATTGATAACGACATGAAACTGGACATGAGATATTCCTTGCAAACCCATAAAATCTTTAATTCCAATTCTGGAAGTTAATGCATAAAAAATGCAACCTTGCATCATCTTGATAAGTTACTTGATCTCATTGATGTCTTGTAGCGCGCGTTGCTCTATTTTATAAATATCTCATAACATTTTTAAACTCAACACAAAACACTTAAAGCAAGTGAAAGAGAATTCTATCACAGATTTTTTTACAAATGATCACATTAAGAATAAATTATAACTCTAACATATTAGAAAATATTTAAATAAAAGAATTATGAACTACTTTTAGCAGCATTCAAGCGTGGTTTGTTTTATGTTTTCTTTTTTTGACCCAAGTTAAATAGACTGCATCCGAACAGACTAAATAACTATTGTAATATCATGTACATACTATTACTTTTTTATTAACGTACTTTAACTTTTATGTAAAACCAGCCAGAACAACGTTTAAACAAAAAACTGAAAGAAAGTTGAAGAAAAAAAGTATAAAAATGAAGTTTTAAGTTATTGCATGATTATGCACGGCCCCACGTAGCGCGCATTGTTTCGGAATACTTGGACGTGGTTGTCATTCGGGTTATGCAGTGGCCAGCAAGAAGTTCTGATTTAAATCCGACTGAGAACATGACGGACACTCTTAAAAAAAGGGTTAGAGATCGAGATCCAGCTTCCACAAACTTGGAGGACTTGGAAAATGCTATCAAAGAAGAATGGGACCGAATTCCTCAAGGAACTATCGAAGTTTTAATAAGGTCATTGAAAAGGCGAATACAGGCAGTGATTAAAGCAAACGAAGGCAACACACAATATCAAAATAAAAGTTTTGTTGCACTAATTGTAAAAAATGAAAAATTAAAGTGTGATCAAAGTCAACCCGAAAATCAGCATAAATTGTGGATTTCTTATTTTTTTGTTAAACCTTTAAGGTTTAAATAATTTCTTCTCAATTTGTTATATTATCAATTTTTAAACAAGAGATTTTCTGTTATATATAGGTGGCCCGATTTTTGTGATGACCAGTGTATAAACGTGACCGCAGACAATAGACACTCGTTTCAATACAAAAAATTCACTAGCGTGTGTTCAACCTTGTAAACTGAAGATACTATGTTAAATTTATCCGGTAATTTCACTACCCAACAATTTCTCTCACCCTTCAAACCGGAACACAACAATGCGAACACTGCTATTTGGCGATGAAAATAGGTGAGACTACTTATTTTATAACCATAGTTACAATTCAATTTTATATTAACCATAGTTACACAACATCTAATATATTTACCTGATTATCAGGTAAGTCGCCTTAAGCACTTTACGGATATCAGATAACAGATAAACTTACACCCAGACACAGAACAAACAAAAATGCCAATATATATATGTTTGCCTTGGTTGGGGATTGCTACCACGATCATTCGCGCATAAAATTACTATCTGCGCCATCAGGCCCGTCAGGCTCTCAACTTCTGACTTATTGTTTGTATAAAAATGAAAAACAAATAATTAATATTGTTTGTAAAGTACGAAGTGCCTTGAGAGCACACATCGTAGTAAGCAGCGTATATTTTTTTTACGGAAAAAGTACGGTCGTTTTATACAGATACGTTGGCCGCTAGAGAAATGTAATCAGAATTCAATCAACTGACGTACGAGACGGCCACCGAGCGGAGGGAGCAAGGGTCAAATAATTAAGCGACCTCTGACGCGTCTGTTATGGCGGATACAAACTTATTGTCAGTTGACAGGTATTTTTTATTGAAACTTTTATGCTCATATGCGATAAGAGCTGTTAAATTTATACTAATGGATCTTAACTTCGATGAGTTGGACTTTAAAATATCGGTATAAAGGGTGACGGTATCTCTTTAAAAATACAATTAAAGTAGGCGATGACTATTATATAAAGACGAAAGATTTATAAGTATGCAACGAATAAAATCAAAAACTACTAGATCAATTTCAAAAGATCTTTCGCCGTTAGTGTACATTACAAAAACAAATAAGATTATGGAAATATGCAATCAGGTTTTATTATTTTGTACAATTAATAATAATTTCCTCAACATTCCATACATTTACCTGACCCCGTGCTAAGTCCCTTGAAACACTTATGTAACAGACATCAGATAATATAAGAATCACAAATATAATACGTAAATACGTATTTTCACACCCAGACACAGGACAAACACAAATATCATCATATAAATATTTGTCCTGGGTGAGGATCGAACCAACGGCCTCTGGCACAAATGATAGGATCACTACCATCTGCGCTATCGGGCCCGTCAATTGTAACAAATAAACTAGAAAATAACAGAACCAATACCTATCATCAACTCTCTTACAAGTAATATAAGCTTATTTTTCCATGTTTTAAGGGAAAAGGGACACAGGTGAAGCCGCGGCTCTCTGCTAGTAAATACATAATCTATCTACACACAAGCATCAGGTAACATCTTCCATACAGATTTCCCGAACCAGTTGATTCATACAAACTTGCTCTTAACAATTATATGATATATTGAATTAATGAATTACAAACACAACAAAAAATAATTATCTAAAGTTAGTATGAAATTTATTTGTTTTTTATAGATATTTCAATAAAATGTTATATTTGGGTTTTTAGTTCCTAATAATGATTATTGCCGATATCTCTTTTTGTTTTTAAATTTATATAATCGGACTTTTATTTTATATTATTTTATTTTATTCTATTACTACTTTTAAATAGGGATATATAATCTAAGAAAATAGAATAAATAATATGTGAGTTTATCATTATGTAACTTTGTTTTCGTTCGGAAACATCGGAAAACGTAATACTTAATCCGTTCTGATTGGAGCTTACGCAACCGTTCCGTAATTGGCCTTTGTTTTACACCTTATTTATACACCCAATACAAAGTTGGTGAAAGTATACTCAATATTTAATCTGTATATAAAGATAATTGGCCGTGGGTACCGCCAGAGTAGATTAGTACCTTCCCCTGTAAGAGGTATCGTAAGAAGCTACGCTTTGCGTTTGCCACGACCCTTGCCCTATGGCTGCTATGATGATGATGTTATTATAGATGTATTTATTTTAGTAACTGAATATAGGTTGCTTACACGAAAATTAAAATCCATCTAATAGAAACAGTTCCGATTACATTTAAGTTTATATATATATATATATAAATTACGAGTCATGTTGATTGTCCGGCATGAACTTCAAAACTAATATTATTTTGCTAACTGCTTAATCCGTCTTAAGATATAGAATAGTTTATCTCAATATATAATAGTGATAATATTAAAACATACATTTAAGAAGGATAACGTCTGTCAGGAGAGTTAGTATTATAAAAAAAACTTTAAATACTATTATTCCCATTACATAATATACTCTGTCTCTGGATATATATATAACTACAAACTAGAGAACAAACACACAGATAATATATTTGGGCAAAGATAACTAAAACTTATTATTACGTCGTTGTTTTTGTTTTGGTAAATTTGCTTCAACTATGATAAATATATCATTTTTGATAATTACATAAATGTATTCACAAGTCAATAGAATAAACACACCATTAATATAAATTAAGTAACGATATTGAAAGTACACCGCGGAAAAAAGAACTGACTGATATTCATTCGTTCGTTCTTGCTCTATTTGATTAGTATCAATGCAGAAAGAAATGCTTCAAAAATATCGCATACAAACTTTTTTAACAACTGTGTAGCTCAAAGTTTAAAAAATAAAACAATCGATTAAAAAACCCACCCCAACTGTCTGGAGTTAAAGAGTCTGTGTTATGTTATTTATTCTGAAGGATTAGGGGTTTTTATATGCATACAGCTTAAATAAAATAATAGAGTATGTAAATAAATTAAGATGTCTTTGTTAAATGCACCTGTATATACATATTTTTAAATATTTCACAAGGTAAACACAATCCCGTAATACTTTCGCTAACATAATTGATATAAATGAACTTTATACATTAACGACTTGGTTCGTCAGTGATAATAATCATATAAGACGATCGATTTGACAGTCCTGTTGGTGCACTCTGTACTGTTCTGCCTTATGAGCCAAGGGTCGTGGGTTTAATCCCCACCCACAGCATATATTTAAAAGACAAACGTCTGTGTTTGTTATTTGTCTGACTGACTGTTAAATATTGCATAATGAAGTATACTCATAAAGGTCGTAGGTTCTATACCCACCCACAGTAAACATTTATATGATAAATGTGTGTGTTTGTTCTGATTATGGGTGTATATATATGTGTGTATGTATGTATGTGTATGTAAGTATTTTATTTGTAATTTGTGTGCTGTGCAATCTCGAACTGTATGAGATGTGTAAATTTATAATTTATGCCTACATACGAGTATTACTACTTTTGCGTGAGGTACCGGCAGAGTAGAATAGTACCTCCCACTGCACCAGGTGTTGTATATCTATCCGTAACAGTGCAGCTCAAATGCACAGGGCGAGGATTGGCAGCAGGATCCCCGTCACGACAGCTGCGCTCTGCGATTGCCAGCACGCTTGCCCAGCGCGGCAATTACGAGCAAAACACCTCCTTTCTTGGAGATTCTTATGTCTAGCAGTGAACTTTCAATGGCTGGTATGAAGAATGAAGATGAAGATATATTACCAATTTCAAAGTCGTCATTATAATCATCACATCAACCGTAGGAGTCTGTCTGTCAAGAAAATATTAATGAAGTAATTATAGAGCGTAGTTTCGCGACGAGAAGCCATGCTGCTTCGGTATCATCAAATGGTTCTGATACCTCTCCTCTTACCACACCTGTCAGTATCCCTTGAACAAATGATATGATTGTGCATAGACAAACACGGGTATAATAAAGTAATATTTCAAAGACTCTTTATAATATTTATCCTACTACAATTTTTTTAATAAATATGTACAATAAAGAAGATTCTAAAGAGCAACATACTTTAAATAAGTTGGCAAAAGCCTACATGTGTACAACAAACAGCAATAAACACTTACATCAACTTATAGCGTATGGCGAACAAAACCATTCTCGCCCTTCCCACAAATCATGGTGCAAGCTTGAAAACAAAAGAGCAAAAGCCGTAATGAAGAACAGAAATTAGCATCTCTATTTAGGGCTGTACCGTTTAATTTATCAGGAGGGGGAGGGGGAGTTGCAAGGGGGTGAGCCCCGTAAACGGGCCTCGTAAAATGGCTCAAGACTGTATAGCACGATTCGTGTCGACGTTATTCAGAAGGAAACCAATATAATTTCTGTTACATTTAAGATTTTTCATTTTCATTTTTAAAGGTTGCCTACTATACCTAGATATTAATGTATTCATGGAGAAATCCGATATATCTTAACTAAACTGACTATCATTTTGGTGCGTCATCATTATTACAGCCATTGGTAGTCTACAGTTGGACATAGGGAGCCCTAGAAAGGTGGAATTTTGCCCATCTGGGCAAACGTGTTGGGCAACAATACACAACCAATATCAGGAATGTATATTATCGACTTTTAGATAAATTCAATAATTAGATACCTAAACGTAAACTTACATTTAAAACTTACATCTGTCTATTATTTTCTAACATTTACGCGTTCATTACTCATAATAAAACTCTTTGTGAAGCTAAGTTTATTTATCTTTTTCAGATCGGATTCTATCAAATAACAGACAGTTACGTCAAAAATCATAAGGTTAGATTATCAATGTTTTTTAAAATTTTATGTTTCCCCGCCACTGTCTTAATTTTTTCGTTTATAAGAGCATTCCTACTAGCAATAAATAGTTTGCTAAAATAGCCTATGGCCAAACCAGCCAACAATTTTTTTAATTGAAATTTAAAATCTCGAATTAATAAGGCCTTTAGGTATCTTAAGAGGCGACTAACCTACCACAGGTGGCGGCTTATGCATACGAAACGAGTAAATCAAATGCACAGGGCAAGGATAGGCAGCAGCATCCCCGTCGCGAAAGCATCAATCTGCAATAGCCAACACGGTTGCCCAGCGCGACAAGTAATGGCGAAATTCCCTTTTGTAAGGAAGTCTAGCAGTTGACTTCCAATGGATGATATGTGATAATGATAACAATTATTAATTACTTCAAACACCGTTTGAAACCGAGGTACAAACAACAATGACTTTTGTGCATATTTACTAAGAACACAGCATACTACTATTTATTATACATTTATGCTGTGTACTTGGGATTTTTAGATGCACCGTTTCTTTGTCGACACAGGAAATAATTTGAACATTCTCCAAATCTTTCGCATGGTTCGTGTGAACTGACGGACAAAGGCCACTGTTTATCCCCGCAGAACGATTTCCCACGAGAAAACTCGACGAAACATGAGAAAAGTTTGGCGTACTGAAACTTTTCTACTGCAAATTTCCATATCCCGTCTGACTATTTGTTAAAATATTGAACAGTTTTTGTCAATAGCGAAATTTAAGGCTGGCATCAATACAGTAAGGCGAGAATTTTTCCATGGATTGTATGATATATCTCGCCAATATACTATTTTAAAATGCATTGTTTCCAATCTTTCTATACAATAAATAGAACACATTCCATCTAAAATATATACATGACGTATATATATAAAAATCGATTTTATTCACCATTTCATTAATGTTTCTTGCTGGGTACCCAATAAAGAATTAATACTGGACTTTCCCAAAATTAATACAGCATAATTAACAGGGATATTTACGATGTACATGATCATGACCATATCAGCCTTAGAACGTCTATTACTAGAAAATACCTCCTCAAGAGAGAATATTGCCTATATACTTTTATTAGACTAAGTCGATAAATAAGCATACAGTCCGCGTGACAGAAAGTGCTACTGCGGCCCATAGACGCTCGTGTTATCACAAGGATACCAACCAGTCGCCAACCTAGTGACTTAAGAATATTGTATCACATTACCCGGTAATTTAATCCTCCTTAAAACCCGAACACAGCAATGCGAATACGACTGTGTGGCGGTAGAAATAGATGAAAGAGGTTCCAATAGAGACGACCTTCTAATGAGGTCTACCACTATTGCAGATCGTAGCTGCGTGACGGTTGTCGAGTACCGCAACGTTGACCTATACTGTTTCGAATATACCGCCATCTACAGACGCGTCTAACTACACCTGGTGTAGGGGGAGGTACTATTGTATCCAGATGATGCTTTGCAGATGATATTCGTTTTTAAATATATATTTTTTTACTTAATATGTAAATCTTAATTATTCAGAAATCATACTACTTATATCTGATTAATTTTATTTCGCTATGTAATGAATTGAAATTGAAACTCAGCGAAGCTCACTAATACTGTGAATAAATAATTGGTATCTTACATATTTAACAACTAGTGTTACATTACAAACAATCAAGACAATTCAGTTTGAATAGAAATAAATAGGTAAGTACTTTTGATGTCCCTTTTTGTGGTTAGTTTACAAAAAGTAGAATTGGAACTCTATTACTGAGACTCCACTGTCCGTCCGCCTGTTTGTCCATCCCTTGGGTTGTCTGCCTGTCACCTGATAGCAAAACAATTAAAATTTATTTCGCATACGATGCATTTCTGTTGCCGGCACAATAACAAATATTAAAACAGATAAAAATAAATATCAAAGAGATGTCATGTCGAACAAATATGTTTTTATCGTCGTATTTTGTTCGACATTAATAACGGCAACAGAAAGACACTTGAAATATTGCATAATACATTTTTAGTTGTATATTCACTTTAAAAATAAATAATTTAATTTAATTTAGTCAAACATTTCATAAAACGAAAACAAGTTGTGCGCGAGTCCCAATCACACTTTGCCGATATTTTGTTTTTCTAATAATAATATGTTTATTTCCTAATTTTTTTTATAGCTATAGCATATACATCTAATAACCATGTATGAGACCAACCCAAGTATTTGAAAGATATAAAGACGACAAAGTTTTATCACAATAATGTATTAACCGAACATTAAAAAAACTGGTTTTAACAGCTTTAAAGTAGTTTTATTAACCTGCATTCAGCATTTCAGCTGTAGGAAGTCCAATGCTCTAAATAGGCCTCCCAAAAAAGCGGGAATATCACCCATAATCGCATTGTTTTGGATGGATATACCGTTATCTGTCGGTTCTGGTACCTTAATCGCCTCTAACGACTCCTGGTACAGGAGTAGGTACTATTCTACTCTGTCGGTACCTCCCGGCTAATCTGTAAATTGACTTTGATAAATAAAGGATATAAATTAAATAACCGCAAACATTAAAAAGTTTTGTCGACAAAATATTAGAACGATGTATTTGGCTGGCGTCACCTCGCATAAAGCGGTTCTATTAATTAGTGTCATCTCCCAGCTAACAAGGTAAAAGTCTCGTTACTTAGGAAATGTATCGTGACAATTATACATACCTGCCATGTATCTGTGCTTGTCTAATCAGACGCATCAATTACTTGAGCTTTCTACGGATTTTCTCCAGTGGCAATAATTAGAACTAATTAATTTCGATGTTCCCGGCATAAAGTTTAAAAGACAATTCCATTTATTAATTGTTATACTCTTTACTGTATATATTGGTTTATATGAGAGACAATTATTTTTCTTTTTCATTTGTGTACGAACTCAATGCTAGACTCAGACTGCGGTGGCGTTGGTATTGACCAATCGACGATCGAGCGGTATCGATGGATACCTCGCAAGGGCGCCTTTTCGGCCTTGGACTTCTGATCTCGGCTTGAGTGGACGTCGTTGGGGACATTTAATCAATGTTTTCAAAAGATATCCAAAAGATATATAGAAGTCCACCGGCTTAGTTAAACCGACCACACCAGGCCATCAGCTTGTGCGAGCTAAACTTGGCGGCTTGAACTATGAACCGCCATAAAGGTAGAAAGTAAATAGTTCACATGAGGTAGACTTCATATAAAGGTCGTCTGCATCGGTGGTACCTCACTCTCACTTATTTCTACCGCTAAATAGCATTATTCGCATTGCTCTGTTCCGTTTTGAAGGGTGTGAGAGGCAGTGAAATTACTAGGTGATGTGACATAATATCTTCAAGTCACAAGGTTGACAACACGCTAGTGATATCTTTGTGATATTACAAGCGTGTATAGGCAGCGGTGACGGATACAATCACGCGGACTGTTTGTTGAACTGGTCAAATGAAAATAAAGGTAAACAACCCAGCTTGAAACTGGAGGATCACGCTGACTACAATCTACGCAGATAAAACAGTAACATAGCCGACTATAAACTAAAATACATTTGGTTTGACGATAGAAGAAGAAGAAGAGGGTTCGTATTAAATATGTATGTCAACACATTTATTATATACATTAATGGATATAAAATAGAAAATCTCCTGGTTCTCATTTCTTGCTCGATATCATCATCATCATTACAGTCATTGGAAATCCACTGCTGTACATAGGCCTCCCCAAGATAGGCGGAATTTGGCCTATAATTGTCGCGCTGGGCAAGCGCATTAGCGATCGTAGGGCGCATTTTCGCGATTGGGATGCTGCTGCCCACCACCACCCTCTGCATTTGAGCTACGCTGTTTCGGATGGATATACCGCCACCTGTCGGTTTTAGATCCTTAGTCGCCTCTTTTGACACCTGGTACAGAGGGAGGTTCTATCCTACTTTGCCGGTACCTCACGACACATATAAATGTTCGATATACAAAAGCCAATTCAACAAAACTGATGACAAATTATAGGTTTAGAGTTTGGTGTTGTAGCTGCTTAACTATTACCTCCAATCAAAAATGAATTAAACCATTCCGTAGATAAAGGATCAAAGAGTTATCGTTCAAAGAAGATTTAATATCTTCTTATTATTTACGTATTAACTTCAAATATACAGCCAGTTCTACACCAGTTTTGTTTCTTAATTTTATGTTTTCGCCATATATCATAATCATTATCAAATCAGCCAAAGAAAGTCCCCTGCTGAACCTAAGCTTCATCTGGCTAGGGGGATTTTTGCCAAGCCTATCCCCAGACAGTATTTAAGCTGTGATATTTCAAATGGATATACCGCCATCTGTCGGACATGCATGCAATGCAGACCTTCATGAGTGTGCAGAGGGTTGAGCTGTAAAAGAATAACAGACAGAAACGCATATGGAGTGTTAGTGTGAAATACATTCTCTAAAATATATTCAGATTAAACATTAACACAGGACAAAGTTCAAACAGAACACACCAGCTGTACAAACGTTGTGGAGAAATTAATTAGGAGCAAAATTGAAACAGAATCTCTTTTGATCTTCTGACCTTTATTAGATAGGAGGCGAGTAATTAGGAAAAAACAGTGGTTTATATTATAATAAACCAAGCGTCGTTAGACGTGATTGAGATACCGGAACCGACAGATGGCGGTATATTCATCCGAAGAGGCGTAACTCAAATGCAATAAGACTGGTATGGCAGCAGCATTTGCAATGCAATTATGTGCAAGAACCCCTCTATCTTAGGGAGGCCTACATCCAACAGTGGACTTTCTATGGCTTTTATAATAATGATGATAATTATTATATCTGGTATGATAGCAAAAATGTGTCTGTGTATGAGTTCATATTATATATATACATATATATCTATACAAATAAATGAAATTGTAGTTTTGTAATGCACTAAAACTAAATTGAAATTTTCAGTCTGTCTATTTGTAAAATATCGGGAACGGCTGGACTGATTTGGCCTAGACTCACTGATAGCTAGAGGACAGGTAATTAAACTGTTACTAAAATAACTTCTGTTTTAAATATTTGATTATTACGTAATGGTGATGAAAATGAAGTATCAGACATCGTCCCGGGAAATGATAAGAAGACTAAATAATTGATAGGAAGAAGCCAAATACAATATAACCTACACGAAGAACCAGAAATAAAAAAGAACATAGCAAAAAAATCCTAACCTAAAACATTTACCGCCAAAAATAGACAGCGCCATTATTTTACTACCGAGTTTATTTGTTTAGTCGTTTTCAAAACAAGAAAACAAAATGGCGGAATTGATTTGTGTGGATGTTTTGTTTGGGGAGCGTTCGGTTTCCTTTTTAAATGGAAAACAACTATCAGCTACACCGTTAAGACACCATAAATCCCTGTTTCACGGCCCACTTAACGAATGAACTGAAAAACTTATCTGACTCTAGGCCTAGTACAGGCACCAACAAAAGTGTTACTGAAAAATATACTACGATTAACATTCAATGATTCAATTTCTGACACTTTTTGGGTCTACCATTGAGGTCTAAAGCCAGTACTTTTTGTAAATAAAGAATACCAGTACTTTTTAAATTAATTTCTCTTACAATTTGAATATTTCTATCAAGGACCAAAGAATCATCATTAAATAGTATAAAACAAGTCACTTTCGCAACGAATGCGGTTTTTTAATCGTGATTCAATAGGAAGTTTTATATGTATAATACAAAAGAGAAACACTTATGAAATTATGTTTAATATTATTACACTGATAATATATGTGATATCGTAAATATACTTTTTTTCATCATACTTTTTACATGGCAAATGCTGGTTGAGCTGTACATCATAAAAAGATCTACAAAAAAGTCAGCGGTGGTATATGACCATCGTTAAGGGATAACCCATTAAATACATTTATTATCCTCATTGCACCTGGGCGAAGTCGAGGCAAATCGCTAGTTCCTCAATTAAAATAAATATCTATCTGTGGATGTGTGCCGTGATGTACCGGCTAAGTCAATAGTACCTCCGCAGTACAAGGAACTGGCAACAAATAAGCTACCGGAACCAAAAGATGGCGGTATATCTATCCGTGGCCGCGTAGTTCAAATGAAATAGGGCGAAGTGGGTAGCATCCTCGTTACAAACTAGGCTTTGTGATTGCCACCACGCTTGCGCAGCGCAGCAGTTAAGAGCTCGATGCCCTATGTCCAGCAGTGGACTTCCCACGGCTGCTATGATGTAAAAATAAATGAAATGAACTAACAGAATAGTTCACTAGACGAGTGACATATATTTTTTACGGCAGAGGCAGAGTTTATTTTAACTTTTAATTATAAAGGCAAATTAAATATGTCGTAAGAATTTTTTCATTGGCATCTAAATTTAATTTGACTCTGAACTTTTTTATATTATCTTTAGATGAAGTCACTTTACCTACACAGCCTTGTTTACGACACTGATTTTTTTAGGTAACTTTGACATTATTTCCTACCATTTACGCATTCGCTACTTTGTAAGAGTTGCCTTAAGATAACTTTTTAAGAGCTTTCTTGAAAACGTTGGCCTCGCGGTAATTACAATATCGAAAAGCAAATTGTTAAAGTAATATATATTGTGGATGTATATTTTACATCAAAATTTCTGAATGTAATTAAATGAAACTGCATCATAATAAATAATATACGTGCTAACCCTATGATTTAAATTTTTGTATCTCTTAAGTTGGGAGAAAAGTAATTAAAATCGGTTTAGTAGCTTAGAAGTTCATCCCGGACAAACACCGTAACACGTATTTTTATATATAAAGTTATATAGTTATTTATATAAAGTATAATTCTTAAAGATACTAGCGGTCACCCGGGTCTTTGTCTGAGAATGTGTATTTATACCGGCAGAGTAGAATAGTAGGTACCTCCCACTGCACCAGGTGTCGTAAGAGGCGACTGATGGCGATGGCGATGGTACCAGAACCGACAAATGGCGTTATATCCATACGAAACAATGCAGCTCAAATGTATGTATTATATCATATTTGTACCTCCTGTTTTCTAATACCAGTCACATAAATGCTTTAAGCTACTTATCTCGGAGTCAACGATATTGTGTGGAAAAAAAAGAAAGAGGTGAAAGTGAGGTACCAATGCAGACAACCATTGTAAATGGTCAACCTCTAGTAAAAACTAGATTTTAGTTTTTATACTTATTCATTTATACTTTACTTTTTTACTTAATAAATTACAAATGTAATGTCAAATCTGCCCACATGAATTTAGAATAGCTACTATTCAAGTATTTTACGAATAGAATTACTCCAGTAAACCAACAACCTACATATATGTGAGTATGACAAATAGCATCAAGCTCGAACACGTAAAGACGATCTACGTCTAAAAGGATAAAGCCTTTTCTAGACTCATGTGTAAAGGTCAAACGCCTCCTAAGGACCTCGTGATCCAAAGTTGAAAGACATATTTTTCAGGCCTATTTCGAGACGAAGGTGAAATCTTAAAACGTCTGCCTCGACTTGGGACGGTGTAATTTATTTATTCAGGGAAAATGCTAACAGAAACGTGTTTTCAAGTAAAATGGAATAACAGAATAGGCTTCTAGACAAGTAACGTATACTTTTTACGAGAAGCTAGAGATTTTATTTTTTAATTATAAAAGTAATACAAATATATTACAAGTAATCTTTCATTGACTTGCTTTTTAAATTTACTGATTGCAAACTTTTTTTACATTTTTTCTATTATAAACTAAACAAAAAAACGTAAAAAAATAATTTTGTCATAATGTTGTAATTAAAGGGTATATATTTGTGTCATCATTATACCAGACATTGAAAGTACACTGCTGGGCATAGGCCTCTCCAAGAAAGCAGATTTTTTTGACCATGATTTCCGCGCTGGTCAAGCGTGTTGGCAATTGCGGAGCGCAGCTTTTGCAATGCGGATTCTGCTGTTAATCTCCGCCCTGTGCATTTGAGCTGCACTGTAACGGATGGATATACCGCCATCTGTCGGTTCTGGTACTATTCTAGTTGTGGTACTATTCTGGTGGGAGGAACTATTCTACTCTGCCAGTACCTCACAGCAAGTAGTATTTGTGTAGTACGTGAATATTGAAGTCTTTCAAAAATATGTAATTAAATGACATTTAATTAATTAAAATATAAAAAGCATTAAATGGAAGTTGGTAAGGGACCGGGAAGTGACGCGTCTTTCAAAAGGTTGTCAAGCTGTTTTGTTAATATTATAAAAATTTTAAATAAAGGATATAGAGTAAAATTTATTTGAATGAGAAATAACGTTTTGAATCTTTTAGCGCATTTTCAAATAAAAGTTTGTTTTGAAAAAAGGTTTCTTTTTTACTTTTTGTTATTTTTCGAATTATTCTTAACAAACCCTTTTACTTGATACCCTAACTATATACTTGCCCTAACTATATACTTACCTAAAGATAGTAAGAGTGCTTTAAAAGAAATTGGTCCGCCATATTGAGAATGTCGCCATGTTGGATTTTTAATTGTGTCACAGTTAACGATGCATTATCATACAAACTGAACATGTATACAAACTTTCAGCGCAATCGGTGGAATATATCTGCCTCAAAATTGAGTTTCAAGATTTCAGCCGAACATTCTTACAATGGAAGTAAAATAAAAGGTTACACAGTTAAGAATCTATCAATTAACCTCAGACTATAGCTTTTTAGAGAAGCCGAACACTTGTCTCGGCAACAGTAGCCGAACCGCATATAAAGAGCCATATCGATGGGGTTGGTTCCCCCAATGTCCGCATAAATAATCATGTCGAGATCTTATCAAGTGAAAATACGACGCCGACCTGGAAATAGTTTCCTTAACCCCCCTTAACCCTTAATGTGCTGAGGGAATTTTAATTAGGACTCTTTTACCGCCTGCAAAAATGTCCCGTTACGAACGATAGTTGCCTTGCTCGTTTAACGAGCATTCTGGCAATTGGTGTGGAACTAGACAATGTTCGGACATACAGTAGTTCATTTGGATTGAAGGAATATGTCATAGCAGTGAAACAATTAGTATTAGAAATTGTGAGCATCTATCTCATAGTGGATGTCCAGAAATTTTTAAATAGACAGATTTACTTTGCATCTAGAGCTATCATATATTCCAAGTTAAATTGTCTGTCCACTTCTGAGTTTACTTCCTACGCTGCGCTTTCCAGTGCGCACGCATATCACGTATTCGAGAACTGACAGCAACATATATAAAAAAATATAAATACCAGTTCTGATGTAGTTGCGACTAATCTCTAAAATGCCTTAAATTAATTATTCGGTTTATTAGCGAGCAATCCTTATAATATTTCGGAGAAGAAACTTCTCAACCAATTAATCTATAAAAGACATCATAATATCCCGAACTTCCAAAACAAAGGATTGTTAAGATGAATCGGATAGGATTAAGCATAGATTTTTAGGTGTCTATGCCGTTAGCTATATTTCCGTTACTTTCGAAAGTATTATTGGTCCAATATATTCTGTATGTACTGATATAATAATAAAAGTTCCAAACATAAGACAAAAAAAATATTTCAGTCTGTTTGCTCTGGCTAATCTCAAGAACGGCTGGTAAATAGTATTTAAAAGTAATTATAGCGGAAAAAAGAGAACCTACAACACATTATACGTACCAATACAACTTGAGGTTTGTCCTCGGTATCACTAGGATTACATCATCAAAACCTGACTTGGCGCCAGCGGTACCATCTCGACGGTCATACCCGGTTGAATAAAAATATATATTTTCAAAATCGGTTAACAATTTTAGAAGATATCGAGTAACTTACATACAAAAAAAAATTTGACTCTCGTCTTTTTTAATTGGATCGCTTTCGCGTCTCTCATAAACAAAAACTATATTACCAACACTATTATAGCTATTGGAAGTCCACTGCTGGATATGCCGACCATAAATGCCGTGAGCATTTATGGTCCTAATGAATATACCGCCATCTGTCGGTTTTCGTACTTTTCGCCCCTTACGACACCTGGCATAGAGGGATTCTACCGTTTATATATATACTCAATAAATATCGTTATAATCGAAAACCTCCAAAGTAAAGACATCACAAAACAATTTCACACAAGGAATACTTTTTTAGTTTCGCAAAAGAGCGCAAGCATTCATAACATTTTTTTAATTTAGAAAACGGTTCGTATAATGGAAATGTCAAGATTTTTAATGTAAACACAGGGTTAGCGGGAAAGCCTCTATTTTCTGAGCGATAAAGTCGAATATCTAACGTTTACAATTTACGGGCATTTTAACTGCGCCCGGACATAATAGAGCCCCACGAAATATGGACGCTCATTCCCTTCTTATTTTTCATTTCTATACTAGACAGAAAGTACGACTCGTAAATATCTTTGTATTGAGTTTTTGGCCAAGTTGGACATTACGATAAAAACTCAATTCAACCAAAGATAATAATTTATACAAAAGAAACAATTTACTAGAGGTAAACCTCTTACACAAGTCGTCTGAGTTACCTACCACCTAATTAATACTAATAATTTCTTTATTTTCTGCTCTTACACAGACTCACAAAATGCTTAAACTACAAACTTATTACAATATAGTCTATGTAAGAGACTGGTATCCGTACTAGGAAAACTCTGTACAACAGATCTAGTCTCTCCACATCAGAATCGATGTATATTTATATTTAATTACAAATGTACCACGACAACAGTTACATACATGTATTCAAATGTACATACATTGAAAATGAAGAAAAAAAGAAAAACAATATTTAACTGATAGTACAATACATTGGCAAAAGTCAATCAGATTATTGGGTAATGTGACATAATATCTTCAAGTTACTAGGTTGGCTACGAGCGAGTGATATTCTCGTAATATTACGAGGGTATTTAGGCTGCAATTACCTAACTATAACTTACGTTGACTGCATGCTTGCTTGTCGACCAGGTGTAATAAAAAAAAGATAGTTGGAAAACTATTCAGACTAATGTTTGTTTTTGTGAGATTCAATATCAAAAATTATTATCTGCATGTACCCCCCAACAAAAACTAAAGTAACATTAAGTCGAAAAGAGTCTTCTAGAAAGTATTTCTACAAGAGAGCAACCAGAAAGTAGTCTTCGCCGTTTCTAACCGCAATCTTGATTTAAAACAATTCTATCTGCACTCCGCGGTCACTTTGTATGGAGAAAGCATGGGATTGGATAGGCTTGGAATGAGCCAGTGTTTTTCAACCTTTGTAACAACGTAATACCTTTACCTAATTGTAATCATATCGCTTTCTAGGTAATCTCTGATTATTATAATATTAAAATAATCAGTGATTACATTTTCTCGCACATATTTATCTATTAGAAGTATAAGACATGGGTTGACCATGAATTCAATGATTGGCAATATAGCACTTGCTAAGCGTATCGCGACGAAGATTTTGCTGACCATTTTTGCCCTACAACTAAACCCGATATTACGTATTTTATATAATATTGCATTCACTCAACATCTCATACATTAACTTGATACCGTGATAAGTAGCTAAAACACTTGTTACAGATATCAGACACAATAGAACAGATAAGTCACAAATATATTACTTAAATACTTTTATTAAACACCCACACACATAACAAACATAAATATCATTATATAAAGATTTATTTTGGTATCCAAGTCACATTTTACCGCTCTACAACTTTTTATAAAAATTAACATATTTATATAATTGTTTTAGTAAGTCTAAAATTATACATATGAAAACAATTACCTCTAAAATTTTTACTTCCTTAGACTTGAGACCCTATATAGGGTGCGAACAAAATGTTGAAAAACGCTGAAATGAACGAATGAAGATGAGGGCGTATTCGAATGAACGAGTGAAGGTTTTTCACAACAAAACATCAGTGATTCATTACAATTCCGCCATCTAATCGCCAGTCAGACGCAGTCTGCGCTCAATAGACGGACAGAGAGGTACATTTGTTGGATATGGCAACATTTATTGGACAAAAGATAATGTATATGTTTAATTTGCCTCTTTCTTATTACAAGAAAGAAAGAAAAACATTTCAACAAACAGTCCGCGTGATAGCGTCACTGCGCGTTACCAATTTTGTGATTTGAAAATATTAAGTCACATTACCCAGTAATTTCACTCTTCTCACGGTTTGAACCGTAACGCCACAATGTGAATATTGTTATTTGGCGGTGGAAATAGGTGAGTGAAGTACGAACGCAGAAGACTTTTGTATGAAGTCTACCTCAGGACATTCATATCAGACGTAGAAAATCTACTGCTGTAACAAAGGCCTTTCTTAGAAACGAGGATTTTTGCTGATAATTGCCGCGCGTGGTTGGCGGGATTGCAATCTCAGAGTAGTTTTGCAACAGAGATACTGTTACTCATCTGCTATTGTATTTGAATTGCGCAATTTTGGATGGATATACCGCCATCTGTCGGTTCCGGTACGTCAACTGCCTGTTACAATACCTGGTACAGAAGGTTGTACTGGTCTATCCCGCCAATACTCCACGGCTCTTTTATATAACTGTAATGAAAAATCTTAACCTTACTTATCTGAGGTGAAAGCAATTTAATTGTTAACTACCACTGAATCTGATATGCATGGTGCCGTCGGTGTAGAATAATACCTCCTGATCTAACAAAATATACAGATGACGGTAGAATTTTTTAAAACAGCGGAGCTGGTAAATAGCCAAAGGATTGCCATGCTTTTTTTTCCGCACCACAGTTGCAATTAATATAAAAGTAAGGTTAATTCGTACAAGCCGCTCAAGTAAGTCGCTAAACAGATATAAAACTTAAATACATATTCTTCACACCCAGACACAGAACGAACACAAATATCAAAATATAAAAAATAACCAGATCAAACAAATATATAGCGATAAAAATTTGTGCTTTTGTCTTATATATACATATTTAAGTATAATATTAGTAACTCCACTGTTGTCTAATATCCGTAACATAAGTGTTTTAAGCTTCTTATCACGGAGTCCAGTCAATGTATAAAAAGTTTCGTGATTTTATTTGAAAAAATTATCATATATATTTTTCACTTTTTTATATTATAAAGTCAGCAAGCATACGGTTCACTTGATGGTAAACGTGACCACAGACTATACACGCTCGTGTCATCACAAGGATATCAATAGCGTGTCGCCAACCTTATAAACTGAAGATACAATGTCACATTTACCCAATAATTTCAATGCCTCTCTCACCCTTCAAACGGGAACAAAGAAATGCGAACACAGCTATTTGGCATTAGGAATAGGTGAGTCAGGTTAACATGCAGACGACCTTTGGAGGAGGTCTACTTTATTTATAGACGACTAAGACTATTAGAATTATTCTCTATACAAACAATTACTACAACAAGAAACACAAAGTAGCACATACAATAACATTTGTAAGTATCCTTTGAACACAGAAATAACAAATCACCTCATCCATTTTTCATAACTCGCCAAGAATCAAAGGGAGCGTTCAAGCGAACCCTTGGGAAGAAGGAATTGAAATATCAGCGAACACAATACAATCCACCATTTTCAGATTTGCCCTGGATCGTTCCGAGGCGAAAGGGTGAAGAATCATTTAAATATGGCCGATTCAAAATGGAAATCCGCATAACGGCACCGCAAAGTGCTTCCAATTGTTGTCGTACACTTGAAAATGTGGTTCATTGAATTGATGGTGACACGGACAATTATATGGATTAGTGGATTTGTTGTGAAGTTGTTCGATCGTGTTATCATATAAACGGGTTTTTAATTAAAATACGACTAAATGTAGATGCAAGAAAGACGCGATTCAGAATGGCTGATCTCAAAGGTCAAAGATAATAAATACGTTGACCAAGTTGGGACATCTTTAGAACATGTCTACGTTTGTTTACGTTGAATAGGAGCTCATATACTAAGAGATATGTACCAGGTGTTGTAAGAGGCAAATAAGGTACCAGAACCGACAGATGGCGGTATATTAATGCAAAATAGTCAGCTCATATGTACAGGGCGGGGATAGGCAGCAACTTCCCGGTCGCGAAAGCTGCGCTCTGCGATAGCCAACACGCTTGCCCAGCGCGGCAATTATAGGCAACATACCCCCTTTCTTGGGGAAGCCCATGTCCAACGGTGGACTTTTAATAGCTAGTATGATGATGATACTAAGAGATTAATGATTTTTTTTTAATTAAACCATGTCGACAGATATGCATAGTCTGCGCGATAGTAAGTGTCACTGCATTCTATAGACGCTCGTAATATCACAAGGATATCACTAGCGCATTGCCAACCTTGAGGATATTTTGCCACATTACCCAGTATATTCGATGCCTCTTTCACCCTTTAAACTAGAGCACAGCAACGCAAACATTGCTATTTGTCGGTAGAACAATGTGAGAGAGAGGTACCAATTTAGACGACCTTTATACGAGGTCTATCTGATGTAAAAGCTTTAATAGAGCACACTGAAGTCAATGTGCTATAATCGAATTGATGGATAATGGACTGTTATTTATGTAGAAAGAAATATTTCAGTTATTAGTAGTTTAGATTATCATATAAGTTGGATAAATGGGTTATTGTCCGTAATTGCCATAATGGGCAAGCAAAGATCGTAGCTTTATGACAAGCATGTTCTATTGCTATCTGTAAAAGGCGACTAAGGTACCAAAACTGACAGATGGCGTTATATCCATTCGAAACAGCGCAGATTAAATAGTTCAGGGTGATGATGGGCAGCAGCATCCTCGTCGTTTGCCCTCTGAGATTGCCACTACGCCTGCCTGCCCAGCGCGACAATTATAGGTAAAAATCCCTTTACCTTGGGTAGATTTATATCCAACAGTAAATTTTCTATGGCTGATATGATGGTACCAATGCAGACAACCTACAAGTGTTGTATACTAAAACAAACAATAAAAAAGCAACGCTATACCTATCGTGCTATGTGTTAGTAAAAATAACATCCGTGAGCTTCGAAATTAATTTACTTTTTTTAATTGAGACATAAGGCGTAGTAAAATGTCCCCCGATCCATGTCCGACGTCCGTGCCCGACGTCCGTGCCCAACTTCCGTGCCGCGCAGTCGTTAACACTGAAACAATTATAGTTATTTGCGGGCGATATCTAGATATGGGCCATTTATCGGTTATTTTTGTGTCGGAATAATTAAATAATTTCTCGACGTTCGCGTGAAGCGTATGACCCAAATGGACAAAGTTGGTACGCATACAGCTCTCTCTCTCTCTCAGCTCTTTTCTATCCATTAATATGTTTGAGCATCAAACCTAGTGCGCTCACAGAAACGGTTAATTGTTGGCCGATCATAACGTTTTTCTATGTTAGACCAGGTCCACAAACTAGCCTGCAGTCACGTCACTGCAGGCTTGTTTGTGGACCTATAATCGCTTGTAATATCACAAGAATATCACTAGTGTATTGCCATTTTGTGACTCGAAGACAATATGTCACATCCTAAAGTAAAATTGCAAAAAAAGGCGCGTAACTACAATTATGATGAACTACAGATCGAAGGTAATGATTGTTTGTTCAATGGATGTTTCCACAAAAAATGGCATACTCTTTTGGCGGCCTTAAATTGCGGTTTATGTGTGAGATCCAAAATTTTTTGTCAATCTTGAGAACGGTTGCCGTAAGGTAACTGAAACGTACAACAAAAATGTAAAAGGTTAAATAAACATTTTAAATCCGTTAAAACAGTAGTTTAATCATGAGTAGTGAAAGCGTAATTATTAGCAAATACAAGATATTCGCATTATAAGTGAAATTATGTTTTATGCAAATAAAGATTATGCAATATTGAAATTAAAACATATGTAAAAATAAAACAGATAAGTGGCATTGTGGCTTTTAAAATCCAAAATCCGGCACCCTCCCACCGTATATTAAATACTAGCAGGGCCCCGTGGTTTCTCTTTGCACTCCCCTTGTACCCCCTTAAGAGATGATTCAAAAATCCTTTCTTAGTGCTTTCCACAGGGGTTTCTTTTATAACGTAGATGACATTATAAAAGGAACCCCTGTAAAATATTCAAGTTTTTTCAACGATTATAGTTTAGACTCTGCTTTGATTTGTCAGTCAGTCAATTTCTTGCTAAAAGTCAGCTTCTCCTTTTATGTATAAATTGTATGTACACATGTACTCGTTTACGCATTTATTCATAGTATACACTAGCAGCGCCCCGCGGTTTCACACGCTTAATTCCGAGTCCCGTGAGAATTATAAAAAATAAACGTAGTCAAAGTTACACCATCTAACATCACCGATCTCACTAAGAAAAGGTAAAATTGGTCTAGCTGTTTCAGAGATAATCCGGAACTAACAGACTGGCAGACAATTTGTTTCAAATAAGAACCATTTAAACTTTCTTATACTTATAGTACAAACCTTGTTATTTGTAATTACAAACAGACACATCAAACTTATTTAGATGTATAGATGTTACCAGCAGTTCAGCTGTAACGCTTTTTTGGGTTCAAGTTTCCTTCGGGGATAACGTAAGTTTTTTTTAAGTAAATAGGTTATAGAAGCAAAATATATCTTAATTACGTGTTTAACACTTATTCTGAACATATTGTTTTTTGTCATATTTTTTAGTATTTATGTTCCCCAACGTCACAAGACATAACAAAGAGTAGCATAATTATAGTAATAGTTCGTCCAATTTTTTTTGGCATACCTACTTTATTTTGAGATTTGTATAATAAATGTTATTTAAAACATTATGCTTTTTAATTAACCCAATAATTATGCGACGTAAAAATTAAGTAACCAATATCTATAGCGAAAATAATTTTACATGATTTTTACTATCACTTAGTGATTTATACTATGCGACAATACCGCGTTGGGCAAGCGTGGTGGCAATCGCAGAGTGTATTCGCACCGGGAATACTGCCGCCCAACCCCGCCCTGTTGTATTTGATCTATTTCGGGTAGATATACAGCCGTCCGTTGGTGCAATACCTCAATCGCCTCTTACGACGCCTGCTATTCCACTTTGCCGGGACCCTGCAGCCTAACAATAGACATAATGCGAAAACAAAGGTTCTTACAACACCAACCTTCAAGATAGAAGAACATTCAAACATCAGACACAGCTGGAACATCAGGTATATACATCTTGTAATATAATAAAGAGTAGGCATAACATCACAAACATCCAGACCGTCATATTTAATCGGCAAAAGCTTAACCCCACCGATAACCCAAGAAAAACATGTCATAAATCCCTTCACAGGTACTATGTGCCCTTAATGGCTCCCCGAAGTAATTTACATGTGCAGTAATATTACCATATCGCTCCAAGATTGCGTGGAAGAAAGTTTTATGTTTTCGTTTTACGCCCACTTGCAAGATGTAAGCGACATAAATTTAATTTGCATTTAATGTCAGATTACTTGCGCAATCTTATGAAACTTTACATACGTCGAAATAAAAAATTGCTAACACTTTTTCTCTCGGTAACGCTGGAACCGACTTCAGTCAGTCAACGAATCTGTTGAAACACCACGTAAAGAAACCGAAGCCTTTGGTCAAAAAATATCCACGCAGATTGTACAGTTCGTCGATTACTAAGTATGATACTAAAACTTGTTTTCTCACCATAGATCTTGTTACAAATCAAGGTAACCCAATTAAGGAGACTGCAATGTCAAAGCAAATCAAATCAAGAAGGACTATTACTATTATATTCATGTGATCGAAGAAACAAAGAAATTCGTCAAAAGGTTTAGATAAACAATAACAACAACACATGCAGCAATTTTAACAGGAACATAAAGCGCCCAAGTAAAGAGGTAACAAAATCCATACAAAGTGGCGCCTAACTAACGGAATTATATAGTACTAAAATGAAATTTCTAAATTGTTTGGATTATACGGTTCTTACACCGGTGAAGAAAAATACCGCCTTAGCCCAGCAGATTAGCAAATCGAAGTGGCACGTAGATATGTTGGTAAATAGGCCCGCAAAATCTGATATGAGGGTATTCGTCATATAAAATAATTTTTATATTTTATATCACTACTTATACGCAGTCTTATAATTTAACATTTAAATAATCAACAAAACTATGGGCAATATCTAAAACGTACTAAAATTCCTAAGCAAGAGTCAATTCATAACAATATATCGTAAAAATATAACGTGGTAATTGAACATTTGAAATCACCGTGGTAAAAATATAACATTTATTTATACATTTAATTAAGAAAAGATAATAAATAATAAAATAGAATAATTTTCTGCGTGGAAAAGATGTGTTCTTTTTATAGCATAAAAATAACATGTCAAAATTTACATATTAGTTGCACAAGTCTATATTTTGCCACAACATCTTTATCACATGTGTCACCTATTTCTATCGACAAATGGCAGTGTTCACATTGCAGTGTCTGGTTTAACAGATGGGAGAGATAGTGAAATTACTGGGTAACATGACATAATAATTTTAAGTCACAAAGTTGGCTACGCGCTACTGTTGACCTTGTGTGTCCTATCACGCGGACAGTATGCCTGTTTGTCGAACTGATATAACAAAAAAAAAACAAGTTCATAAAAATGCTAGAGTCTAAATAAAACCCGTTTAAAAGTTAACAAATACAAATTAAATACGAACAGCCAGCAATTCGATAATCAGGAATACTATTCGTGACACCACACAATAACTAAAAATGCACTCAAAACCTCAACCAATTCCCCACAGCCCACATTAAAGTTCCAAAATTATGACACAACACCGTAATAGGAAAGCTCCTATAAACAATGCGACCGTTCCCCTTAACTTACAAATTTGTACAATACGACATAATAAATATTTCAGAGAGTCTTAGCTGGTGAAATATAGACACCAATTAATTTAATTCAGGACATGCTGAGAATGAAATGTACCAGTCACGCAAGTCTCGGCGGTCCTACCAAGGTGATTCGAACTTCTCTTCGAGATTCTCGAAAACATGTTTTGTTTGACAAGAAACGGAGTTTTGAAATTATTTGTTTTGTTAACTTTATTGAATGACTGCACAGTGGGAATGTCGTGAATTCAAAGCTATAGGTGCAATTGTGTATATTTGACGGACCTGATGGCGCAGATTGTGATTTTATCTAGTGCGCCAAAGGTCGTGGGTTCGATCCCCAACCAAGCCATTATTATATATTCATATGATGACTATTTGAATATGTTCTGTGCCTGGGTGCTGTTTCTATGTATATGTGCATTATATTTGAGAAAGGGTATGAGTTTTCGCGTAAATTTATTTACTTATTATTTACTAGCCACCCGCCCCGACTACGCGCGGTAGCAATGAGGATAAAAAGAATGGTGATTGTAGGTTATCCCTATGAGATAGACATATACTAACGTGGACATTTTTAGACATTTTTAGGGTATACAATACTAATAAAGATACATTATTTAATCTATCTCGTCGGGTTCAGCCAGCGTTTGCAATGTAAGAGCAAAATGTTGTTTATTTACGACATGACATTAGAAAACTCTAAAATTATCAGTGTTTTTTTATATAATGCATGTATTATACATTGACCCTGACCCTTGACTCACTCTGTCCTTGAAACATAATATCCTTCATGTTCTTTAAAAGATCTAAGCTAAAGATTGCTGTCTGTCTGACATACAGCGAAAAGCAACTTTGATATATATGTACTATGTAAGTAGTTGTATATTTCTAAGACAAAAGTAATAGTTACAAGCTAGACTGGACTAGGGTTACAACAGTTTACAAAACTAACGACGCCAGAATTCATCAGAATTCAAAGTTCGATGTTCCATTTTCCATTTTCAATTGGTTCCTAAACGTAACACTCACACTAGTGCAAAAAAACAAATGAACTTTTGGCGCGGTTTTTAAGTCTATGTTGATAACGTGCTCGGTGGAATGTTATTTAAAAGAAGTAATTACTTTTTTTATTAAAACAGGTCGATAAACAGGCATACAGTATATGTAATCGTCTCTCTAGTCTATTGACGATCGTTATTTCACAAGGATATCCCTAGCACGTTCCTAAACTTGATGACATTAAACATTACCCAGTACTTTCGCTGCCTCTCTCACCCTTCAAACTGGAACACAGCAATGCACACAGTGCTATTTGTCGGTAGAAATCGGTGAGAGTGAGGTACCACTACGATCTTTCTGAACCCCAAGTAAAGTGAATTGAATAATTAGGTTCTTACGACTATTGTTTGCTATCTCCTTGCCGTCTTAACTAGCCAAGTATGAATACTTCAGTAAATACAAACGGACAGACACCAACTAAAAATAAAGAACATTTGTATTTATATGCTTAAAGAACTATACAATACGAGCACTCCTGACTCATGTGAATGAGTGAGGAGTGCTCGTATCTCCCAAACAATGATTTAACTGCACTGCACTTTCTGTACTTCCTAACAATGATAAACTCTGTTTCACGACTTTTCTAATGTCTGACTCTCATTACATCAAAGCTGACACTTAAATTGAAACCTAGTCTGACCAAATTAGCATTAACCAGAACATATAGTAGCAGATAGTATTAAGTATTTGAAAATTTAACTCAACGGAAAGAGGGTGAAAATACTACACAAATGTAACTACTGTACTGCACTACTCTAAGACTGCATTGACATAGACATAGATTTTTGCAGATTTCTTTAATGCATATTGAATCATCTGCCACATAAAACAATAACGTAGGGAAACTACTTTTTTAATGGTTTTAAAACTCGGCTTAAATAACTTTTTACATTATTAGTTCTTGCCGAAAGGTAGTCAAGAGATGGTAAGCGTCATCGCAGCCTATAGACGCTCGTGTCGAAATTACACGCAAACAGCAATGTCGGATGTATTCTTTAGATCCGGAACTTAAGTACACAACAGTTCCATGACTTATTACTTACTTCGCGAACTAAGTAGGAAAAAACAACAATAAAAGATTTTCCAGTATAGTCAACTGTGAGATTTTCGATAAAATGTTATTAAAAACTATATTTTTTTTAGAGTAGAATATAAATAAATTTTTTAAAATTTATCTTTGATACCGCCGATATATATTGAATTTATTGATAATTGAAGATATATAGCATTGAATTGCTTAGACACAAATATTTTAAAGGCCTGAAAGTGTTCCTATCTTATGCGGCAATCATCATACATCTTCTAAATTAACTCTGAACTTGTGTTGCGAATCTACAACAAAGGTAGTATTTATATAATCCTTAACTAAACATTTAACAGCTGCACATATAACAAACAGAAGTATTCTTCAAATAAAATACATGCGCCCGTCAAATAGTATTACGGTAAAAGAAGTTTTCACACAAACGGAAAAGTGATTTGCATTGACCGCACGTATTGTGCAAGTTGAACCGTGGTTCCTCCAGTTCGGAACAAGAGTCCGCTGCGGTTTCGTGATTTATATCTGGACTCCGCCAAGTTCGGAGCGGGAAAAATCGGCAGTCGATTGTGGACCGGAAAGAGAAAGATTCCGAATAACATTACCGACATCAGAGTAGTCCTTCTGCATCGAAACTTTTTCAATTGCAATTTAAATTAAGAGCCGGTTGCTGATAACATTTCTGGTAGCCTATCCACAACTAATACGGCAGATAAGAGCTGAAATTGCATTCACAAATGTTTTATAAGGTTATATGGTAGTACTTTAAAATTAAGACATCAATCATCTTCATTATCATCATAACAGCCATTGAAAGTCCACTGCTAGACTAAGGCCTCTCTAAGAAAGAGGGTATTTTTCCCCATAATTGCCGCGCTGTTTCTTTTTTCTGTTTTGGCAATCACAGAGCGCAGCTTTCTCAACGGGGATTCTGCTGCCCGTCCTTACCCTGTCTGAAGTACCAACGTCAATAAGTATATTTTTTATACCAAGTCGGCAAACAAACGTAATGCCCCTAATTTCACTGCCTCTCTAATCCTTCAAACCAAAACACAGCTACGCGAAAACTTCCATTTGTAGGAAAAATATATAAGAGTGAGGTGCCACTGCAGTCGATTTTTGAATCAGGTATACCTCGTGTATTTACTTAAAAGGAAAAATGTTTTAAAGCCTTTATTTTTGTTGGTACATGTAACACTATCCTTACTTAACATCTATTGACACAAATTTGTAGCGAAGACGGACCAGCTAATCAAATGAAGGTTTGGCACCAATGGTCTAAGTTATCAAAACAATATGCGACCCCTGGAGTTTAGCAACTTGGTTAATCAACCGACACATCTCTGTGTACTCGTGTAACGTGATATCGTATTGGCGGGATAGGTCATGTGTACCCTTGAAATTGGAAACTGCTGGAAACAGTTGGTTAAGGCGTTTAGGTAATTTCACTATTTCTTAGTGCTAACACTCTCACCTATTTCTACCAGCCCTAATGGCGCAGTTGGTAGTGATCCTATCTTGTGCGCGAAAGATCGTGGGTTTGATTCTGTGGGTTCGATCCCCACCCAGGACAAATATTTAAATGATGACATTTATATTTGTTCTGTGTCTGGGTTTTAAATTTATTTTATGTATTAAATTTGTAATTTCTCTGTTATCTGACGTCCGTAATACAGGATTTAGGTCTATGAATGAGAATGTTATGTATATATATATATGTTATGAATATATATATATATATATTATTTATTTAATCATCATCATCACACTAGCCATTTAAATACGTGTTGGACATAGACTCGGAAAAAACGGGGTATGTTAACCATAATTACCGCGCTAGGCATCTGCGCTCTGCGATTGCCAACAATCTTGCGTTGGCAATACATATTATGCGCGACAATTCAGGGCAAAATTCTCTCTGTTCTTGGAGAGGAATTTGACCATCAGTAGACGTCCAACGACTGATATGACGATTAGCGTGACGAGCTCATGGGGCAGCGGATAACACACATTGAACCCACTCCGTGGGTCAAGGCCAAAAAGCCAGAGCCCTCACAATGGCAATTAAAAATGGCTAGTGATAAGGACATTTATGACAAAGTTTGTGACGCGTTATGCAAATGCAGCCGGAGAAGCTGATCATAAAAACTAAGGTCACCCATCCTTAAACTAACCGTGGCAAAAGTTGCTTAACTTAAATGATGGCGCTTCAACGATTCTTTCTTTAACGATATTTTAGCTCCTTTTTAGCAATTTACTTAATTGAAATATGATTACATCAAGTATATAACAGAGAAGAATAATTTAAGTTTTAAATAGATTTGTCATGAAAGTTAGTGGGCAACAAACGATAGCAAAACAAATATAACAAGCAGTCGCAAATGTCAAAGAAATCTACCAAATGTTATCGTGATGCATTCTGTTGCTCCACAAAAAGTAACTGCAGTGTGGTTGCACCTTTAGGTCATGCAAAATCGGAAGACCAAAGGTACCACAGAATTACAAGATATACCGATACTAGACAATACATAACAATATTCTAGATTCGAGTACCTTACTCCTATTCAAGCCAGAAACAACCTGTAAATTCGCCTATACAGCCTTCAGGAGCAGCCGTCTTTAACACAATTAAACTCCTCACAAAACAGTCCTTTTGTCTGTCCGTTTATTGTGAACCCTTCCTGTTAATACTAAAGGGATTTGAAACTTACACAAAAGGATTTTTAAGACGTCCAGACGAAGGGAAACTCATTTACGTTTTAATTTGAAACTCTGTGCCATTTTTAATTGAATATTTTAAAGTTCAAGCGGGAGTTTCTTTGTTTGATTGCAGCGGGTGTTGTTTTAATTTTAGTAAAATCGCTGGTTTTACCGTCAGTACAAGATATAGACCTTCCAAAAGTCGCCTGCTTTGGTACTTTACTCTCACCTATTTCGACCGCTAAATAGCAGTGTTCGATTTTCTATGATCCAGTTTGAAGGATCAGATTACTGGATATTGTAACATAATATCTTCACAAGGTTGGCAACGCGCTAGTGATCTCCTTGTGATTTTACGAACGTTTATAGGCTGCGGAGACACTTACTATCAAGCGGACTACATGCTTGTTGCCGATCTTGTCTAACAAAAATAATTAAGTGAAATTACTAGGTAATGTGAAACGCACCAGTGATATCCTTAAAGGCTGCGGTGCCGCAAACTGTATGTTTGTTCTCAGACCTGGTCTAATGTAAACCTAAACAAAGTGCAGTAAACCAGAAAAAAAATTAAAATACGAGTAATAAAAAAGCATTTAACTTTATTTTAATATTACTTCAGTTGAAGATAAGAGATAAGCCCGGGGCATCCGTTACTGCCAGTAGAATTCTCATGCTTGTTTTCGTGTACTTCTCTATTTTTAGTCATTCCAATTAAGTGCGACTTTTTCGTCAGGTTTATGATTACTATACTTTTGGACAGGTGTCGTAAGAGCCACACTTTAGTCGCCAGGTACCGAAACCGACAGATAGCAGTATATCTATCCTAAACCGTTTAGTTTGAATGTTCACGGCAGGTATGTGCATAGGATGGGCAATAGCATCCCCGTCACGAAAGCTACTCAGCGATTTTCAACACGCTTGCTTTTCGCGACAATTATGGGCAACTTTCCCCCTTTTTTGTGAAGGCGTAGGTCCATCAGTGGACTTCCAATAGCTGATATGATGATGATGATCTAATACACTGACCTGCCTCCGAGATAAGTCCATTAATGCGCTTGTGTTTTAGATATCAGACTACAGAGGAATCACAAATATAATACTTAAATACATATTTAACGTCCAGATACAAAACAAACACAAATATTCGTCATATAATTGTTTGTCCTGCGTGGAAATCGAATTCACGACCAAAGGCACAAAAGATAGGATTACTACTAATTGCGCCATCGGGCCCTTCCAATTAAAACTAGATGGATACTACTACTACTACTTGGAACTAGATAAACATGGAGATATAATGAAACTAACTTTCCCGACAAGTAAAATTAATGTATATGAAAGATAGTTTTCCGCTAATATGATAAATCTAAAAGAAACTCTGACCTTCTGTCTGTCTGTTACGCAATTACGCCTTAACTACTGAACCGATTTAAATAAAATTTGGTACACAGATAGTCTAAAGCCTTAGAAAGAACATAGGCTACTTTTTCAGTCGGCATAAGAGTTGTAAGGAGGGATGAAAAGTTGTATCGAAGTTTCGCTATTGTTAGAGCTAAAGCTTAAAACTTATTATTTAGACTATTGATTTGTTTATATAGATATAACATTCATAGATTATATAAATTTAATTAAAAAGATATGGTGACCAAAGAAACTACTGCACGCGGACGAAGCCGCGGGCACACCTAGTAATAATATATTTACAATGAAGGTAACAATTTTCCTCTTATTTTTAAAATCACAAGTTATAGATAAACAGGTTCTACAATAAAGAGGTATACGTTAGTACGTTGAGGGTTGCGGTAGTATTAACTGTGATGCAGCTGTCAGTGACCTCCACCCTAGGTCCATAAAAAAGGCAGAGAAGCTTACAAAATAAGAGAAAAAAAATGCAATTAAAGAACAATAATTAAACAATTTACTAGAGTCAAGCAAAAACTATCATAAACATTTTAAATCAATAATAACAAAAGTGGTATTACCACATATGCAAGCGTTGTCAAGTTACAAAAGACCAGATTACATCATATATGGCGGTATGGTCAATCTTTTGTAACCATTTATAAATTTTTAGATTGCGATTCCTGAATGAAAAGTACCTTATTAGCTTTTAGCTCTCAGCTGGTTCAATATATTCGCATACCAAATTTCATAAAAATCCGTCAGCCATTATAATTAAAATAATAATAAATTGCCACAACTTCTCTCTCTTAGTTTGACCTGACTCCGTGATAAGTCACTTAAAGCACTTGCGTAACGGACGCCAGACAACGAATCACAAATATACTTAAATACACAACCTAGACATAGAGCAAACGCAAATATCATCATATAAATGTTAGCTGTCGATGGGAATCTAACCCACGATCGCTACCATCGGGCCCGTCGTGATTAGGAAAAAAATTAACCAATTTACAATATTAATCTGAATGTGTATGCATGAATCTAGCTTTCCTGTGACTTTATTTTGTATGGAATTATCTACAAACCCAACGTATTTATAAAAGCCCATTTCCCTTTGTGCTTACCTGTTAAACGAGAAACTGCGACAGACATAAAAACACCAACATCAGATAAGAACAAAGGTCTTCCCAAGAAAGAGGAACTTTCGTATATAATAATCGCGCTGGGTACGGATATTTTGCTGTCTTCTTCTATTGGATCTTATGCTATGCTATTACAGATATGCCGCCATCTGTTAATTCCAGTGCCTCAGTCACCAAGTAGGATTTTAGAATATTTACCCCCCAAGGTATCTATATTACATCACGGTAGGACCAAAAATAGCGAAGCATAAATGATACTACCAGTTAGTATGAACTAAAACTTAATATGAGCGAAACTGCGGTGCTTTTCTATAATAAACTTATTTAAGTGTAGATTAAAACTTAGACAATCAAGTAAAAATTACCTAATAGAGTTAATTTGGAATGGAAACAAAATAAAATAAAAATGTAACCTTGTCCGATAATGTTGTTGCGTAAGTTCCATACAGACAGACAGAGTTACGTTCGCATTAATATTAGTAAGGAACGTGACCAGTAAACATAAAAACCAGTTCGTTGGAACACAACCCCTTTACAATAACATTTATACCCGTTAATTACGGACTATAACGTGAACAACCACTATTTATTGTGGGCATATTCATTATCAACTCTATGTAGCAGATCGGCGCAATGAAAACGTATTTATTTTAAACGGTTATTACAAATAATATGGGCAATGAGTAGGACGGAGGGAGGGAGGGGAGTGGAGTATATAATGTCAATATATACTTAACCCGTCATGTATAAATTCTTCTCGTGAGGTACCGGCAAAGTAGAATAGTACCTCCCCTGAACCAGGTGTCGTAGGAGGCGACTAAGGTACCAGAAGCGATAGATGGCGGTATATCCGTCCGAACAGTGCAGCTCGAATGCACAGGACAGGGGATGGGCAGCAGTATCCTGTGAACGCTGCGATCAGCGATTATCAACACGCCTGCCCAACGCGGCATTTATGGGCAATAAACCTTTTTCGTGGAAAAGTCTATGTGCAGCAGTGGCCTTCCTAATGGCTGGTATGATGTGATGATGATGATAGATATTGGCTAACTCAAAATACTCGTAGCTCAACGTTCTATGGAGAGGGCAATGCTCGGAGTCTCTGCGCGTTCGAATCAGGAATAAGGAGATTCGTAACAGAACGAAAGTTACCGACATAGCACGGCGGATCAGTAAGTTAAAATGACAGTGGGCAAGGCACTCTCTAAATAATAAACAAATCCCACAATATCTTAATTATTGACCTGATTCCGTGATAAGTCGCTTAAAGTACTTGTGTTACGGACATCAGACAAGAGAGGAATAACAATTATTCTACTTAAATACATATATTTAACACCCAGACACAGAACAAACATAAATATCATCATATAAATATTTGTGTTGGGTGGGGATTGAACCCACGACATTTGGCGCACAAGAATATGCGCCATCGGGCCCGTCAAGACGCTCTCTCGCTTCTAACTTCTTCTCATCACTATTGTTTTTTAACAAACTCTTTTACAGTGACAGCTGTACGACTTTGGAATGCGCTTACGTTGAATATTAAACGGTCCCCCAACAAATTGATTCTGAAACGCTTTCTCCATACTCTCTTTACTGATGCTGCTTTACTTTATAACCCTATTTCCGATGGACGTTACTTTTCTTATCTTTGTATATCTTCTAATATATTTTTTATATCATATATATTTATTTTTTAATTTATTTCTACAAATATGTATGTAACATTTATCTATTTTGTATATATATTGTCGGCACCACTATATATATATTCATTTCTGTTTCGTGTAATGGTTGACTGGGATATAATGCCAATTTGTGCAATAAAGTTCAATAAATAAATACTATATTCTCAATCCTAAACAAACAAGCATCAGAAATATTAAATGATAACATAGCCTCGTACACCGTATTCTTCCGCTTCATAAAGTAGGTACGAGTGCCGTACAATAAATACGACCGGCTATCAGCCGTAATGGCTCCGTAATTAAGGATACGGACGCGCGATAACGGCCAATGTCCGGACGGTACGGACGATAATAATTCCGTTACCGTAACGGTCACAAAGGATATCCGGATACAATTGATAGACACGGTGTTACGGATATTTTTACAACGCACATGTGTGTTTAATTTTACGTGCGCAGTTTTAATTTTTTTTTGTCTTTTTTAATATTACTTACAAACGTTTCGGAATTTCTTTCACAATTTTTTTAATATGGTCTTCTAATTTTTAAATATGTAGTTTAGTATTTGACATTGTATTTTCTAACTAAACACTATGACGGGCCCAAGCGCAAATTCATTAAATTCATTCATTCAATTATGCATCAATGGTCACGGGTTCGAATCTGACCAGGACAATCATTGAAGTTTGTATTTGCTCTGTGTCTGGGTGTACTAAGCATTATATTTCTAATACATTTGTTGTCGTAACACAAGATTAGATCAGATCACGCAGAGATTGTGTGCTAATTAATTTAAATAATTCTTGTCTTTATTCTTTTTTCGCAACTCTTCTCCTAACATCTAATAAAGAATAGAGGCTACTCAAAATTAGGCATGCGTCATGAAAGTGTTCTTAACCTGTTGCTTAAGTCAGTCGGTCTGTTATTTTCAATCTGATTTCATAAACCCGGGGACTTCCAAGCCTTTCATGAAGAATATTGTATAACCTTATCTTATTTGCGTTTTTCAGCGATTTTCTCCTTCCATTGGTATTTTAATATAAATATGTGTGCAACCGGGCCCGGTGGTGTAGATGGCAGTGATCCTATCTTTTACGCCAGGGGTCGTGGGTTCGATCTCTACCCAGAAGAAATATTTATATGATGGTATTTGGGTTAGTCGTGTGTCTGAGTATAAAAAATATGTATTTAAGAGTTATAATAAGGGCCCTTGGTAGTTTGCTATGTATATAGCTGCTTATGCTAGCCAGCGTACATGCATTTATTTATATATATATATAACGAAACTTGATTTTGAGAGTATAGGAAAAACGATTTATACAGAGGTAAGTCGCTCAAAGCACTTGTGTTACAGACGCCAGACAACACAGGAATTACAAATTTATTTAACATCCAGACACAAATATCCTCATATAAATATTTGCTCTGGGTAGGAATCGAACCCACGCACCCACCTTTTCTCGCATAAGATAACATCACTACCATCTGTGGAGTCAGTATTAGTGAGCTTTAAATTACGTTTCTTTGTGTTTTAGGGTAAGATATATGTGTAATTACGCTAAATAATAAATAAAACATTACTTAGTATTTTTTAAGAAACAATTCGAGGTTAATTTTGGAAATCCTCAATAATAATACATGTGTATTTTACAAAAATTCTTAAAGCAGACGGGAATACGCGAATCGTCGGGAGACGTCAAAAGCAAACTTAATTCCGTACAAATTGCTGTTTCCCTTATTAATTTAGAATGACTGTGTTGTGGCGCGGCTACTGCGGCCACGATTGCTCGCGTCCGACCGGACACCATTAAGCCACGTCGAGTCTTTTTAACAGGCGATACAATTAACTAAACGTATTTTTTTACAAAATGGAGAGAATACTTTTCAAGCTTGTGTTTGTCTTCATTCAAAGTGTTGTTTTTATTAACTAGAACCTTCATACCAACTTTATACCCCACTTCTTACCCTTTTAAAGAAATTTGATAAACATATTTTATACGTGTTTGATAATTTTCAATGACCTTTATACTGAATTTCATTCGAATAACTTCAGAAACTAATTTTTCATACTATCTTCGCACGAAATATTCCCCTTTAAAGAGAATTAAATTTTCGGCAAACCTTTGCCCATAAAGATTTGCCCATAATTGCCGCGCTGGGCAAGCGAGTTGACAATCGCCCATCCCCGCCCTAAACATTTGTGCTACACTATTTCAGATGGATATACCCCCATGTCGGTTCTGGTACCTATACGTTCATGATAATAAAATACACAAATTAATCTAAACGTCAATCCGCCATTGAATCTGGTTCACGGTGGGTACTATTCTACTCGGTCGGTATCCCACGGCAAATAATATTTAAAAAAACCAAAACTCAAGTTGGGTACTTATAGAAGCAATAAATGTTACCAATGGTAAGGTGCCATTATTAGCAAAAGGTGCGACCGTGTGGTCACCCGAATCACCCGTGCCAAACCAAAGGCAAGTTTGAACAGTCCCGCCTCAACGTTTGTGCACCGCTCATTCGGAACGCTGCACCTTGGCACTTTGTTGACAAATCAAATAATTAACGTCGCATGCCTTCTTTATTTTAGAGCGGTTCTTAGACGCGGCCTCGGAATTGACTTCTGGTTGGGACAGGTTTAGGTAATACTAACCAACGGAATGAGAATATGATTTAAACTCCATCTTCCCGTAACCTGCCCTACGGGTAACGAACTGGGCAGTCCTCATCCGCTTTGCACAAGGCCAAGCCGTCTGAAGAGAAGACAAGACAGCCGGAGGGTGGTGGCTATTCCGAAAGAGGGACCCATCTGTCTCTCGACTTGCGGCAAAGGGCACAATAGTGAGGATAGTGGGTATACCGCTTAGCGGGAGTCAAACATACGGCGCAGTGCCCACTGCGAAAGGTCTATCAAAGATTACCCTGAACAAACAAAAAAAAAGTTTAGGTAATATTTGGTGAAGGAGTTTTCTAACATTGGTCATCTTGGTACCAGAAAGTTTAATCTATTCAGTTCTATGCGGAATCACCTCACCAGCATTAGAACTTCCACCGCTGCCACCCAAAAAAGGGAATATTCCCTGTAATCGGAGCCCCGTTTCTAAGCTACACGCGTCGTCATCCCAGTCCCCTCTCCCAGAGAAACGGACGAGAAAGGAATGGTACTGCTCATCCCCACCCTATGCATCTAAGCTACAAATATATAAATGTAGCTAGCTTACAGCGCTCCGATTACATCGAGGGCGACGATTTTAGGGATTATTCCCTTTTTTGGGGAAGCCTGTATCCAATTGTGAAAGTTCTAATGCTATATATTTATATATACATAGCAGTAGAACTTTCATAACTGGATATAGATTTCCCTATAGATATATATAATTTTTATAACAAATGGAGTCTAAGAGTTTACATAGTTTATTGTGTTCGGATAATAACATTATTTGTATATGAAATTAATATTTTCTTTTTAATTCAATTTTAATTAGTTAACTTGCATAATTCCCATTTGCTTAAGATGGCCTAAGTCTAACAGTAGAGTCCCAATGATGAAGATAACGATGAACTTACACAATTATTTTGTTGATTAACCTTCTTGGTCTTTGCAACACTAAAATGTGTTTCGGTAAATAAATGTATATCGTAACATCCGTTATATTTAAATAGTTTACAATTAACAAAAAGATAGAATTGATACAGGTAATTTTACATTACAGGATAAATATATTATTATTCAATCAAAGCAACATTTTCAATGAAACTTGAAATTATACAAAATTCAAGTTTTTACCGCAGACTTGTTCCATCCGAACGTATAAAACTTCGAGATACCCACCCGAAGTTTCAAGGATCCTGTCCAAGACTTGGCCTCACCACCGACGGCAGAAAATATTCAATCCGGCCCGCACACCGGCAAACTTCGGCCGGAACCGGTCCCGGAGTGCCGGAGTATCGGAAAAGTTCCGGCGACTTGGCAAAATGACGAGCACGTACAATATACGTTATAGCAATTAAAAATTTAGATGTATAACTGAGTTATTTGAACCAAAAACCAGAAGTCAGATTTTCCTATATGCGATAATGCGGTAGCAAGCTCGATGGCGCAGATGGTAGTGTAATCTATCTCAGGCGCTGAGGGTCGTGGGTTCGATCCGCACCAGAAACATATATTTATATGATGACATTTGTGTTTGTTCTGTGTCTGGGTGTTAAAATATGTACATAAGTATCATACGTGTGATTCCAGGTCATGGTGTGAAATATTATGTGAACTTATAATTTATTATTAATCATTACTTTAACGAAAAGATAACGAAAACAAAAACTATTACTTCGATTAAATACTTACCTACCTAATCCAAATACCAAGCATACCCTTATTCAAAAAGCGAGCAAGCAATTTCAACTATTGTACGCACTTAAATACCTTGTGTGTTAGTTGAGAGTCATAGCTTTAATGATTAAAGGCGAAGAAACAGGCCCTATTGGTTATCAACCCTTAAATTGAATTTACCGATACTTTTTTGATTGGATAAGCGGAAAGCAGGTTTTTACAGTTATAAGACTATACTGTCCTAAACTATAAAAAGTCCCTTTAAAAATGCGCTGTGGAACAGATTGCCGACGGAACAGAGTGGTGATGGGCAGCCGCATTCACGCCTGCCCAGCGCGGCAATTAATAATAATAATAACTTTATTCAACAACAAAAGGTAACCTAAACTATAATACATTTTGATACTTAGGTACCTAAACTAGGTCTAGCCTGTTCTTATAGGCACCTATGCTCTTGTGTGCATGTAGGTGTGGATGTGTGTCTATATGGTCTAGTGTAATACAAAGCTTGTTAATGCAACACATTATTTACGCACACATTACGTAAATACACAGAATATAATGCTAAGCTAGTACATACAGTATACACAAACAATAATAGTAACAATAAACTACTTACTGTTGTTTTGCAAGAGTATTTATTCATGTCATGAATATCTATTTCTTGGTTAATTTTATTTTTAATAAATGGTCCTGTAAAATTTAGAAATCGCTGTGCGAACCGTGTACGACATGGCTGATGTATATTTTGGAAATCCACATACTTTCGTCTACCATGAGTTAGTTTATTTTCAGGTTTATATATTTTATGCTGTTTGAGAATAGGTTCTTGGTAGTACAATTGTCTCATTGTTAAAACTTTGCTATGTGTATAGAGTTTTGAGGTAGGGTATTTAAAGGGTAGAATGTACATAACTTTGAGCACTGTGCCCTTTCTAAGGCAACCCTACCAAGACTAGACTTTAACTGCTACATAAAAAACGTGGACCTTCGGAGTATTTTTCATACTTTCAACAACTTGTGCAAGACGTATCTCACCAAATGAGTCTGGAGTCATATTAGGGAATTCACCTCAGAATTAGAGACAATAAATTAGGAACTTGGACAGAAAAATCTGGTATCTGCATCGTCACTCGTCGCGTATCTCGAATTATTTTGCTGAAATATTAAGCACGACAAATTCTGTCAGCTTTTCTTATACTGCCAGGCATGCTTAGTTTAAGTCAGCTTTAAAATGAATTCATCATATCAGCTGTAATACGATCCACGGTTAGATTTTGGCAAATTTCTACATATCGCCACGCCTGTCCCTCGGTGGCAATTTTAAACATCCCTTTACTGTTGTGTTTGACTTAGGATTCTAGTTCCAGCTTCTTCCTGTCTCGTCCTAATGGTTCTGTATTAAGCATAAATTTTAAATAAGCATACGGTCCGAGCAGTAGTAATTATTATTATTATGTTTTTTTATTTATTATTACAATTCGACAAACAAGCACACGGTCCACGCGATAGTAAGCGTCCCCGCAGTCTATAGACGCTCGTTGTTATCACAAGCGCGTTGCCAACCTTGTGACTTGAAGATATTATGTCACATTTTCCAATAAAATTACTGCCTCTCACATCCTACTAACTGGAACACAGCCATGCGAAAGCTGCTGTTTGGCGATAGAAATAGGTGAGAGGTACCCTGTCGCCTGCATGGGTACCTTTGTATCTATATCGTAAACCAAAAAATTACGAAACAAATGTAAAACATCAGCAATACCCCCACAATTAAAACTGTAAGCGAATGAACAAAAATCCAGTGGAGCCGATTACTGCACCCATTAATTCTACTCCTCAAATTTTACAACCGCCCTAAGCAATTCTCTTTTATTAAAATACCAGGTTTATATGGACCCCGGCAAATTGCTGAAAATAAAAATTTAATTCGATCCGCTTATACTGCCGTTGTAGGAGATTTTTTACGACATTCCCTTTAATTTAGATATATTTACATAGCTCAAAGTGCTGCGGCGGAATTGTACAAAGAATTTTACGACTGTCGCGTTTCAGGAACCCGTGTAGTATCTAAGCAAACTCCATCATAAAACTCAAGGCTTGCGCTATGCGATTGTTTTAAATAATAGAAAATAATATTTTCTTTTCCCTTGCTACACAATAAAAAAAAATTAAGTGTCCGTAATACATGGGGTACCGGCGGAGTGAAATAGTACCTCTCTCTGTGCCAGGTGTCTCTAGGCGGATTTGTTAGTGAACGCAGAAGCCTTCAACATTTCCCAACTGTTTATCACATATTGATGAATTAATTAATAACAAAAGTTGAATATAATAAATAAAAATAATATAATGCTCGTTAAAAAATGGTGGTATCTGTATGTGTAAAAAATATATCAATATGTAAGGCAAACCGGGCTGGTTGCTAGTTAATAAGTATTTCTAGGCCAAATTCATCATCACCAACGTAGCAGCTGAAGAATGTCTAGTGCTAGATTTAGGCCAAGCACAGGGCAACGCTTTCTGAAAGTAATGCTGCTGTCCATCTCCGTTTTGTTGCATTAGAGCATTAAAATATCTTTACTTGGAGGGGGGGGGGGTGTTCATACGAAGCCAATCCGGATTATTCAGTTTTGAGGTCAGCAACTGAGTCCAATGGCTTAACGTCCTTTCCAAAGTGCGGAGGACCTCAAGACATCTTTGGGTCACTTATCCCAAGACTACGTAGCAAAGTTCACCAAACTCCACCAAATGCGGACCAACGCTACCACTGTACTAAGAGCATAAATAAATAATATAAAAAAAACTACTAATAAACATATACTCTCACACAACATCTCACATTGATCTGACTCCGTTATATGACGCTAGTGTGACGGATATCAGACAACAAAAGTATTATAAATATTGTACTTAAATATATATTTTTAAAACAGAACAAACACAAGTTCACACTACATCTCATACATTGACAAATAATAATATATATTGACAAATAGTATAAACACAAATATTTGTCCTGGGTAGGGATCGAACCCATGTCCTTTGGCGTACAAGATAGGATTATTACCATCTGCGCCATCGGGCCCGTCATGAATGACTATTACATAAATGTTTACCCTGGGTAAGATTCAAACCCACGACTTTTAGCGCATAAGATAGGAACACTACTTTATGCCCCAACACGCCATCAAACTTTAGTTGATTACAAAGTTTCTAATAGTAAACTTTAATTAAGAACCTACATAGATAACGAAAACATTTCAGAAAAATATTGTAAACGAAACGCCCGACTACGTTATCTAAATTTCGTTGCAATTTTATACTTATTTCTAATTGCAGGAGGGTTACGTTTTTGTTGTTCTATTTTTAATTAAATCCTTTTAAATTTCAGTTAGAATCCGCATTCAAAAACTTGGTAAAGAATTTAATTGAACGTAAAACTAATTTATTCTTTTCATTTAAATGCACTTAGTGTGATACGCCGAAAATCGTAAGCACTGCAAATAAGAATCCACTGCAATTTAGAATACGTTATACTTCTCCCTGAACCAGGTGATGTAAGAAGCGACTGCAATTTCGGAATCACGAAAAATGGCGGTACAACCGAAACTGCGTAGCTGCAATACAACATAGTGACGATTATTAACAGAATTCTCGTTGAGAAGCTTTACTCTGCGATTGCCACCACGCCTGCCCATTGTGGCAATTATAGGCATAATTTCCTTTTTAGAAGGAAGGCCTATATCCAGAATTGTATATACGACTGCTATTTAACTATATCGGGTATGTAATCATACTCAAGATTGAACAATCATCGTCATATTAACCGTTGGATGTCCACTGGTGGTCTGCTGATGTCTAAAAGAAAGGGAGACTTTTGCCTATAATTGCCGAGCTGGGCAAGCGTGTTGGCAGAGCGCAGCTTTCTATCGGTCCTGGTACATTAGTCGCCTCTTATCACATCTGCTACAGGGGGGTGTACTATTTTATACTGCCAGTACCTCACGGCATAATCAAATTGTAGTATTACAAATATAATGCTTACATTCATATTTAACATCCGGAAATAGAATAACTTATCTATCTCGTAATGTTAAGCCAGCGTTTGTGAATTAAGCGCACAAAAATATATTTTTTACAATATCACAACACAAATCTTTGTCTTTTTTATATATATGTGTTATACACATAAATAATTTAAATGTATTATACATATAACCGTTTGTCTTGAATCATTCTCTGTCTCATCTATTGCTAAAACGCACTAAAATTCGTTGAGTTGATTAAAAGATTACGGTGAACAGACAGCGTGGGCAACTTCATTTTGAAGTAAAGGGAAGATATAAAAAAAAATCACAACTCATTTCACGCAGACAAAGAAAAAAATTGCGGGTACCGAAACAGCGACTTCCCGTGAAGGTATCATTGAACCACTAGGCCAACGAGTCTATCAAACTACAATATTTTATGTAATAAATAACTTACGACGTCCCTGGCGATATTCACTTTTAATAGTCTTTGTATGCGCCATAAGGGATTCGTGGGATGGTTAAGGGCGAAGCTTGAAGTACTTCTTGTTAGTGACCGTAACTGTTTTAATGTCGGCCGTAAACGCCCAGTAACGAGCCCTGAGACGGACGATGCCTCTTCGCGATGGGTCGTAAGTTGTCTGGAAATATTTTAATGGTCGGCTCGTTTTTGGGTTCTATAGGCCTCGCAGTTACAAGCAAGCGTTCAATTTAGCAGGTATATTTAATCTTTCATTAAACCAGCCATTGAAAATCAACTGCTGGCCATAGGCCACAAAAAAGGGGGGAAAGTTGCCCATAATTACCACACTGGGCAAGCGTGTTGGTAATTGCAGAGCGCAGCTTTCGCGAAGCGGATGCTGCTGCCCATTCGCGCCCTGTGCATTTGAGCTGCACTGTTTCGTATTGATATACCGCCATCTGTCGGTTTTGGTACCTTAGTCGCCTCTTACAACACCTGGGGCAGTAGCAGGTAATATTCTTCTTTGCCGGTACCTCACGGCTCTATCGGCGGCATGTAATCTTTGCTAATCAAAAAACATAATCAAGATAATATATGTATTTTTTTTAATTACACCAAGTCGACATACAAGCATCACTATAAGCGTCACTCAAGCCTAAAGACGCTCGATCTCACAATTATATCACTAACGCGTTGCTAAATGTATTTAAGACCCAGTAATTTCACTGCCATCATACTGGAACACAGCAACACGAACATTCCTATTTGACAGTAGAAACAGGTGGGAGTGAGATACCTTTGCAGACTTCCTTTACAAGAGGTCTACATTATTTTATAATCCCTACTAATATTATAAATGCGAAAGTAACTCTGTCTGTCTGTCTGTCTGTCTGTCTGTCTGTCTGTCTGTCTGTTACGCTTTCCCGGTTAAACCTCTCAACCGATTTTGATGAAATCTGGCATAGACAATCTTTAGACCTTAAGAAAGGACATAGGCTATTTTTGAACTCGAAATAAGGGTTGTAAGGGGTTGCAAGGGGGTATGAAAAGTTGTTTGCATGGATCGCTATTTTTAGAGCTAGAAACTTAAAACTTATTTTTCAGGCCATTGATTCGATATAAATAAACGTGACATTCAAAGTTTATATAATTTGAAGTAAATAGGTATGGTACCCAAAAAACTATTCCACGCGGACGAAGTCGCGGGTACAGCTAGTGTTATATATGTGCGTTCGCTATTCATAATAAAACCCACTTTGGAATGGCTTATATATCACAATTTTATATTTAATCTGCCAGTGCAAAGTATAGCTTTTTTGTTCAAGTCTATACTTTATCTGTAACATTATAAAGCTTTAGAGTTTAATGGTTTAAACGAGCTTATCTCAGAAACCGCTGGTCCGATTCGAAAAACTCTTGCAGTAATGAAAAGAACCTTCATCGAGGAAGGCTACTATATCTTCCAAATTGACTATTCCTTGCCGACGATATCGTGGCTCTGCTAGTTATAGTAATGGCAGATCATAAAACACAATTAGCACCTTGATGGATAAAAGTGTGAATATTCAAAATTTAAATGTCACACTTAGTGGAAGCTGTCATTACATACGTTTAAGTCTCTTTGCGCGAGCGAATCAGGAATGAGGTGGTCCGTAACAGAACCAAAGTTACCGACATTGCCCGGTAGATTAGTAAGTTGAATTGGCAGTGGGCAGGGCATTTAGTACGCAGAACCGATGGCCGATGGAGTCGTAAGGTTCTGAAATGGAGACTACGTACCGACAAGCGCAGCGTAGGGTGTCCACCCGCAAGATGGACAGACGATCCGACTAAAACCGCAGGATCGTGCTGGACACAGGCCTATGTCCAGCAGTGGACGTCTTAAGGCTGATATGATGATGATGATGATTCTGACGTAATATCTTTGTCACTTTTGAGAACGATTGCCGTAAAGTAATCGAAAAGTCAACACCTTATATATAAAAAATTCATGTCACGTTGTTTATCCGGTATGAACTTCTACACTACAGGACCGGTTTTAATCATTTTTTGCTTACTGTGTAAAGTTTGAACCCACTTGAAAGATAGAATAGTTTATATCTTAATTTATAGTCGCAATATTCATGACAATCATATATAGTTAAGACAGGACAACATCCGCCGGGTAAACAAGTAAAATATAAAAACGTAATAACAACTTTAGAAGAATATTTGGTTCTTAAAGACAAAATCTCTGTGTGTTGGTATCTTGCTGCGTTACGGTTCTTAAAGGGAGCCAATGGAGAACCAATGAAATTACTGGGTAATGTAACATAATATTCACAAAATTTCAAATCACATGGTTGACAACGCTCTTGTGATTGCTTGTCACTTTGATCGTATAAAATTAAACCAACTAAAAAAGTAGATTCAAATATTATCTACGTTTACCTAAACATAGACTTTTTAATCCGTGTTAAAATAAAAGAAAGAAAACCAATACATCAGGTCAAATAATTAATGTTGAAAATAGTAGCTTTCTCAATCCTGGACGCCCATTAATGAAAGATCTGAAGAACTTTCCAGACTGTCACATAATTAGGATCAGCTTAATCGCTAGCGACATCAATCAGTGGCGACGAGACGACGAGAAAATAATTCTGCTTCACTACTAATCCTTTAAAATGGATCTCCATCAATTTATTTGCTGTCGAATTTGACAATGCTGGCTTTATATGAAACTGGTGAATTTATTTTGGCAGCGTTCAAACTATTTGAATGGATTGAACAATAATTCTTGTAAATGTAATGAGATGTTTTTTTGAAATTGATTTCTGCTTAGAACGGATCGGTAGAGGCCGTGTAGCACCGGCAGAGAAGAATAATACCTGCCCATGTACCAGGTGTCGTAAGAGGCGACTGAGGTACCAGAAGCGACAGATAGCGGTAAATCCATCTGTAACAGTGTAGCTGAAGTGCAACAGGGTGAGAATGGGTAGCAGCATTCCCGCCTCGAAGCTATGCTCTGCGATAGCCACCACGCTTGTCCTGCGCTGCGATGATTGGCGAATTCCCCTCTTTTAAGGAAGTCTATGTCCAGCATTCGACGTTTTACGTCTGCTGTGATGATGATAAGAGGTAGTCCGAAGGACATATGTTGACTGAAGACATTTTTAAACAGCGTTCGTGTACACAGAGATCAATGAATGTGAAGGAAGCAAGGAAAATGCTTCAGGATCGAAGCAATTGGCAAATAGGTAAGTTTATTCTAGAATGTATACTTATGCAAAAATCTAATATTTTTTTACTGCAACACTAAATGATGAATTATTAAGTCTATACAGATTTTTTTTAAGTGTACAATTCATTTGTATTTTCCGTAATTTATATTTTCTTTCTTAATCTTACCCAGTTAAAAAATTCAAAACCATTCTTTTTATAATTTCACGATGGAATTTTTCAGTGACGCACTTCGAGCAGTTAAATTGAAGTATATATATGTCAATGGATAGTCAACGACGAAGTATCGGAAACCAATAAGAAAAGTATTTTCAAAATGCACAAGTAAAAGCTAAAGGCATACATAAACTAGAATATAGATCACCCAACTAATAGATTAATGAGTACTCAACAAAACTCAATCCGTTATACCCGTTCTTTAATCACCAAGACAATAACCGCAAGGCGGCACTAAAACGCGCACTTAAAATAATTTAAACCCGCCGCAGAAGTTGGCCCATAAAGAATCCGGGTACTCGGCTACCCAGACATTTTTCATTAGCGCCAAGATCCCAGAATTTTCGCGGTAAACAATTATTATAAAACGTGTCCGGTACAGCGTTATTGTCTTTACGCTTTATTTGTTTAGTTTTCGAGAAGTTGTGATGAGCTGTCCTTTTATTGTTATTTTTTTATTTATTGTTATAGTTAACTTATTTGGCTGTCTAAAATACTATGAAGAAAATAATAATTACGGGAACCATATCCAATCACAACGTACAGTCTTAAAAGATTATATTAATAAAAAAAAAGTCCTATTACACTTTAAGGAAAGAAATAAATAATGTTTTAAAATAAATGTCAAAAAACTTCTTTTATTTACGACCATTTCATCATAAATATATCATCTGAAATGTTTAAGAATTTATTTCTAAAGAGCATTATCATTTGAAGATTCAGTTCTACTTCAATTTTAATTAAAAGAATTACTATAATTAGCAATAAACCAAACTCGCGTACTAGAAACGTACCACCGACAACCAATTCTAAAAAATATATTCTCGCCAATGTTTAAACAATGACTAAACATCCCTACCACTGGGGGTGCAAATAAAAGCAAGCTCTATACAATATTTGATTAATATCCACATTAGTATGACAAACCGATTATCCCGCGAACAATCTCGAATCCAGTTACAACTTGCTAATCTTCACTTACAAGAACTCCCATCTGAAACAAACAAGACGATTACAAACATTAGAACATGGTAACAAGATGGCTGCCACGGCATAACTGAATCAACCGGCGGGCGTCATACAAATGAAACAATTTGTACAAAATGGCGGATGGCGGCTCTCCCAATCTGTTAGGATTTATTTGCATGTAAATTGGACAAGTTTATTATATTGCCGGGACGGGGTAACGGATTTCGTAGGGACGATCAGATATACTTTTATTGGTACAAACTATGACCTCCTGCGCCATTTTCTGGTTCTGATCATAAATTTACGTAGTATTTAAATCACGTAAATAAAAACGGTAAATTTATATCATTATTAACTATCCCGGCAAATGTTGTTTTGCCAATAAAATTATATATAATTACTACATAGAATTACTATTAAAAGGCAGGGGTTGGTGATAGAAAAGTGTAAATTTAAGGTTGTACCCATGTAATTTTTATAACCACACAATTAAAAAATATTATCAAATACAAAATTATAAAATTTTGATATGCGGTGTTCACATGAGATGTGAGGTGTCCTTATCCCTTAGAGGTTTGAAAAATAGATAGTAGCCGATTCTCACTCACTGAATATGCATAAAAAAAAACTTAAGAATTGGTCAAGCCGTTTCGGAGGAAAACGGAAACGAATATTGTGACACGAGATTTTTATATATTAAAAAATTTTTCGACCGATTCGCAAGTAATTTTTGGAGTCCTAAGCGTCTATTTCCTAAGAGTTCAAACCATCCAGATACCCACTTTCATGATAAGCTGCTGCTCTGGTTAGGGTTAAAGAGTAAAACATAGACAGACACTTTTTATGATGGAATCTCGGCACAAGCAATATTTTTTATCATTTAAATTGTAAGACGTTGTGAATTGGTTATAAAATACAAAAAAAATATTTCATTGTTTCTCTCTTAAATAAAAGCATAGATTAAAATTTTGCATAGATAAACTTGGTGAAACAGGATAACACCCTACTATACCAGGTGTCGCAAGAGTACAAGAGTGGGGTCCTGGTACCGACTAGTCGCGGTATATCTATCTGAAACATAGTAGCTCAAATACAACAGGGTAGCGTTGCCACCACTCCTGCCCAATTATGGGCAAAAAGGTCAGGTCAATGTCTTACAGGGAACTTCCTCAGGCTGAAAAGATACTATAAAGATTATTATGACTATATGTATGTTTTGTGGAGTAGCCTTTTACTTTTCAATTTATTTTTTTTATTTCTCCAGGTCAGTATTTTACAAGCATACAGTCTGTGTAAACCATACAGTGTGTGCGTCACATCAGCCTATAGACGCACGCATTATCACAAGGATATCAACAGCACGTTGCCGACCTAGTGCCTTGAAGATATTATGTCAAATTATCTAGTAATTTCACTCTTCCCCCACCCTTCAAACCAAACACATCCTCATATCAGCTATTGACAGTCCTCTACTGGACATAGGCCTCGTGTTGGCAATCGCACAGCGCAGCTTTTGCGATGGGGATGCTGCTTGCCATCCCCGCCCTGAGCATTTAAGCTGCACTGTTTTGGATGGATATACCGCCATATGTCGGTTCTGGTACCTTAGTCGTCACCTGGTACAGGGAAAGGTACTATTCTACTCTGCCGGTACCACGCGGCTAAAAGAAGTCAATATAATCTCACAATATTTACCTTATATATACCTAGACATACGAATTAAAATGACAATCACGTTCTGATATATAAATTCATTAAAACGTTCAGATAAACAAATGCATGTATCAGAGTCACTTAAAAGAAAATAGAGGAGACAAGAACCCTTACACATAAAAATGTGTAAGTAAAACGAAAAAAGAAGAAAACATTTGAACTCGTTTTAAAAATACTACTTCAGTTAATTCGCCGGAACACTGCAGGATTTTTAGATAAGATTATTTAATTGTATTCTACTTTCCTAGAAATTGAACGAACAAAATGTTATTTTGTTTATTTTCCTTATATATTATTAACACAGTTTTACAATTAATAGTGAATGCGTAAGTGAGAACGTTGACATTGAAACTAAATTGCAAAAAATATGTACAAGTAAGCATCAAGCAACAAATCTCTCAGCACGGTGAAAGGTCGTTACAAGTTGTAGCAATATCTCAGAGCGAACTCGCACCGCGGCCGAACGACGCTCTCGTCAGTCAGAAAGTGTCATTAGTTAAAATTACTCAACTCTGTATATCGCTCCCTGGGAAGTAGTTGACAAACTTTACGAAAGGGTCCTGGATTACCCTTCGCATTAGGTCTGACGGATAGGCGGAAGCGATCAGATGCACACCCATATATTCTCCCCAGAGGGAAGTATCCTAAAGAGCCTTTTTACTTTCGTGTCGTATTTTTAATTTAAGCAAACCATGTTCGATTTGTTGCAACATTGTTTTTTGAAGCGTCCAAGCATTTCTATTAATGAGTGCAAAAAAACAAAAGTAAATTTGAGATATAATACATTCCCTCCTACAGACATCAGACAACATAAGAAACACAAATATACTATTTAAATGTTTAACACCCAGACACAGAACCAACATAAATATCTTCATATAAATTATTGTCCTCGGTGGGGATCGAACTCGACCCTCGAAGGGTGTCTGTAAGGCACGCACCTCGGCTTAAGAAGCCGTCATTAGCAGTGCCTGCTTTAAAGAAGAAGGAACGAAATGAGTGAATGTCGGAAAGTCAGTCATATTATATGGTCAAAAAACATCTGTTTAATTTAACAAACAATACTTCCATGCCAGAATGCAGTGGGGGTTCGGGCAGATTGCTGCGGGGTACCGGTAGACTGCCGTAGATACCGTAGATAGCTAGTTATGTAGATTGACGTGGGAAATCGGCAGAGCATAATATAGCACCTTTATTTGTGTAAGAGGTGTCGCAAGAGGCAAATAAGGTACCGGAACCAACGGAGTTCGGTATATCTATTCGAAACAGTGTAACTCAAATGCATAAAGTAGGAACGAGTAGTATTATACCCATCGCAAAACTAAACTCTGCGGCAATAATGGGCAATATCCCCGCTTAACTAGTGAACCCCATGCCCAACAGTGGACATGCAACAGCTGATATGATGATTATGGATAAATAAAAATGGATAAAATTTCATGCTTTGACACCGGATCGCAAAATCTATTTACTTATCGACATTCTTAACAATGCGCTCCCGCTACCTCTCATCACTTACAAGCCACCGACCCCCACATTATTCTAAACAAGGATCCAAGGCGTGAACGCAGGAACAATATTTTAATTATTCGTGACTATCATTGGCGAAGTTTTACTATTACACTAATTATTAAGTTCTCCCACCGAATGTTGCATTAGGTAATAATTCTCAAGTGCATAATTAATTTTTGCATTAGATTTATGACATCCGTATCTGTATATATAAAAATTTGGTGTCACGTTGTTTGTCCGGGATGAACTCTTAAATTGGAATTTGAAAAAAAAGTCCAACTTAAGTGATTACACAGAGTTCATCGCAATTTTATTTTAATATAAATTATTTGTTTATTACATAACCATACAACGGGCCCGATGGCGGCGATGGTATTATTCTTATTTTATGCGCCAGAAGCCACGACGGCTTCGATCCCCAACCAGAACAAATATTTTTATAATGATATTTGTGTTTTTCCTGTGTCTGGGTGTTAAAATTATGAATATAAGTATAATATTTGGGATTCCTCTGTTGTCTGATGTCCGTATAACTTGCTACGGAGACCGGTCAATGTATGAGACGTTGTTAAAAAAATGAAATCTATATTGATATTTTATTATTTGTGTGCTTGGTACGATGTAACTCAAAATGACACTCTAACTACACTTATATTTCATAAAACCAAACTGTAAACACCTAAAATGGAATGTAACGAGGCACGTTTCATATTATTGTACGTTTGTATAGAATAAACTCAACAACTTTCTGACTAATTTAAATAATTCTTAAACTACATTATCATCAAATGATATAAGCTATATTTTATTCATGTTTGTTATGTTACAACATTTTATAAGGAGAATAACGTTTGACGTCCCTATCTATTAGAATAGGACTGTATCAAATATACAGTCCTATTCGAGGACTATAACCGTATGTTTGTTAACAGACTTAGATAAAATTGACCTTTAGAGGAAGGCAAATGTTATAAGTACACAATGCAAACGGAGCCACGGCTGGAAAGCTAGCTAATAACACATCTATATATGAGTACATGAGGTAGACCTTATACAAAGGTACCTCACTCCGCACCACACACCAATTTCAACCGCAATTGAGGACGGAAACGCTGCTACCCATTCCCACCCTGTTGCATTTGAGCAACGCTGCTTCATATGGATATAACGCCATCTGTCGGTTTCGGTACTTCAGTAAAGGGGAGGTACCGTTATACTCTACCAAACGGAAAGTAGTGATGTGTAATTTAAAAATTAATTTTGATATTTATACTGGCGGTTATTGAATTTTTTTTTTATTATTTTCATTTCTCCTGAACAAAATATCTCTTTCGATCAAACAGTTGATGTGCCAACATCAATCGAACCAACACAAATCAAAACTCGTAACACAGCGGAATCGAAAGGATGAAAACCGGGACGAAATCAAAGCGGGCCGCTAGTTTCCAAACAAAAGGTAGGTACATCCTCAGTAGTATTCAAACATCTATCGACATTGAAAGGGACAACGAGATACAAAACGTGACACTTGGCAATGACGTAAATAATGGCAACACGTAAGAGGCACGTCACTCCAGATAAATGCGGAAGCGGGACAGTCTATAAATAATATATTACGGGCACGTGTTTATAGCGTGTTTGTATTTTTTTATTCCCCGTCAGAAATGTTACATTTAATTTTGTAAATAAACACACATATTATCTCAGAATTCTTATTTTTATACGGGACACCTTGTTTTTTTATTCTCCCTCGGATATGTTTCATTTAATATTGTAAATAAATAAACACATTTTATCTCAGTTTTCTTGTTTCTACACGGGACACTTTGTTTTTTTTATTTCCCGTCGGATATGTTACATTTGATTTTGTAAATAAACACATATTTTCTAGGAATTGCCGTGAGGTACCGGCAGAGTAGAATAGTACCTCCCACTGAACCAGGTGTCGTAAGAGGCGGCTAAGGTACCAGAACCGGCAGATGGCGGTATATCCATCCGAAACTTTGCAGCTCAAATGCACATGGCGGGGATGGGCAGCAGCATCCTTGTCGCGAAAGCTGCGCTCTGCGATTGCCAACACGCTTGCCCAGCGCGGCCATTATGGGCAAACCACCTTCTTTCTTCTTTGACTTCTAATGGCTTGTATGATGATTATCTAGGAATTTCTGTTTTTACAAAGGACACTTTGTTTTTATTTCCTATCGGATGTCTCATTTAATTTTGTAAATAAATACACATATTAACACAGAATTCTTGTTTTTACACGGGACACTTTATGTTAGACTTTGTAGCTCAGTTCTGTGTTGTAAAATTACTTTAGAGTTATTTGTAAATTGCGCGTAACAAGTGCACAAAAATTGGAAAAGTTTCCTCGTGTAAGTTGAATTTGGTGCATAGTCACGTAATACGGAAAGCAACTTCATCTATGAAACTAAATGTATATAACTAACTACTCGTGACCCGCGGTTTCACCCTTTTACCCTCACGAGATGTCGAGTGACTTAATTAAAAAATAAATAGACGTTAAAAAAGTAGATTTACAAATATGGTATTCTTTACTTAAACGGCTATATTTGTCAATTAATTTTAGAAGGAAGTAATCGAGCAGAATCTGGGTCATCGATGAATGGTTACATAAAAAAGGCACTTCTCATCAAAAGGCCTCTCAAAAAAATCTGTCAACGTTCAAAGATGAATAAGAACTCAATTTAATGGCGGCAGCGGATATGACGTTTTGCGGCCGGAAGCGCCCAAGGGCCCAAGTGTGAAGGGCCCTGATGCAAAGGGTCCTAAACACCGGCCGCTAATGCTCCCAGTACATTATAGAAACCTTTGGTAAGCTAATGGGTCCGAAGGGACGATTGGAAAGGATCAAAGCTTGCTTCAATTTTTAGTTTTGGGAATATTGTATACGTATGGTCTTTGACTAGTTTATATGTTTATTTCATCTATCTCAGGGTCAATAAAATATAAAAATATTTAAAATATTGGGACAGTGAGATTTGGCAAAGCTCATATATAAATAGATAGTTGTCTGTCATAAAAAGATTATCTCAAAAAACAGAGAAATAGGATTCTAAAAAAAAGGTAAGCCTGGCGGCGTCCTTTAGCCTTTAGAATAGATAGACACTCGAGTTATCGTAAATTAGCTTCGTATTTTCGCACTATTAAAACGTGCTTTTTTCACCCGTCACTAGAAGCACAGCATAGCAAAATGTTAATATTGAGTTTTGATTACAAGAACACCGCCAATTCCAGTGAAACAGTCCCAGGGTTTAATTAAAACCCAGTACCAAAAGAACAGAACAACAAATATTTTAGTGCTTACAAAAGGAAACAAATCAAATACCTTCTAGAACTCCTAAGCCGCACCGCAAACCACAAACATGCACGATTCTAAACTAAAGAAAACTAAAGGAGGTTTTCTTTAGTTTGAAATCGTGCAAACTTCTTCGCCATCTGCTCACAATACATTCGCTTCGTTTCACGCAATACGGCAAATGCAATCCGATCTTTATATAAACTTTTTTTACCGCTACGTTCCTTTAAGCCCTGCGAGAACGTATATACATTTTGTTGCGCTTTTGGAACAACAGGGCATATTGGAAATCAGTTGGAGACCTATGTCCGGCCATGGACGTTCTACGGTTGATATACTGATGATGTGGAACATCACATCCAATCCATGGCGGTGCGGTATATCCATCCGGAACAGCGCACTTGAAATACTAAAGGGCGGGGATAGGCAGCAGCATCCCCATCGCTAAGCTACGCACAGCAATTGCCAATATACTTGCCCAGCGCGGCAAAAATAGACAAAATTTCCCCTTTTTTGGGAAGACCTATGTCCTACAGTGGACTTCCAATGGCTGATATAATGATGGTGATGTTGATGACTTGGGTTAGTACTGTGACTGTGATTGTAAAAGTATGTATTTAGCAGTATTTGTAATTCCTCAGCAACAACACAAGGTATTTAAGCAACTTATCACTCAGTCAGGTCAATGTATGAATTTGGCCCGATGGCGCAGATGGTACTAATTTTACGCCAATGGTCGTGGGTTCAATTCCCAACCAGGACAAATATTTCTATGGTGAATATTTTTATTTGTTCTGTGTCTGGGTGTTATTTTTATATATTTAAATATTTTATTAGTAATAACTCTGCTGTCTGATAAACATAACACAAGTGCGTTTGCCGGTCGCCTTAGCCCGAGTTCCGCGGACAACAGCGGTTATATACAATTTAAATTGTGCCCCAACTCGTGAATGGCAAACACAGAATTATTGGGGTCCCTTTAGTTTTTACTGTGTAAATAAGTTGTTCGATACGATGATGATGGTTTTGCGTTATACAGCCGGTCGGGCTTACAAGTTTGGAACCTCATTCGATATTTATTGAGGTCGGATTTAGTGAGATTTCGGATTGTTGCAAAGGGATATAAGCGTGTTCAGTTTAGGGGTGATATCGAATTTTGAAACATTAGAACATTTTCAAACAATCAAAGACTCAAAAGACATCTCATTCGTTGATCTGACTTCGAGATATTGGACAGCAGAGGAATCACAAATATACTACTTGAATACATATATTTAACACCCAGACACAGATCAAACATAAATGTCATCATATAAATATTTGTTCTGAGTGGCTATTGAACCCACAACCTTGGCGCGCAAGACGGGATCACTGCGTTCTGCGCATTATCGGGGTCATCGAATGAAACCACTTTTTTGCTAATGACTGAAAATATTGGGAAAGTATAAGTTATTATTTAAATCGGTACTTTTTCTAATTGTCTTAGAATTAGAAAGTACTAGCTGTGCACGCGACTTCGTGCGCGTGCAAGAGTTTCTTTGGGCACCATACCTTTTTACTGTAACTTTATCATCATCATCATCATATTAGCCCCAAAAAGTTCACTGTTCACAAGTTCACCGGGATGGGCAGGCTGCTGCCCATCCCCACCCTATACTATTTAAGCTGCTCTATTTCGGATAGAAATACCGCTATCAGTCGGTTCCGGTGATTCATCCGCCTCCTACTACACCTAGTACAAAGGGAGGTACTATTCTACTCAGCTGGTACCCCACGGTTTTCATTTATATGGCTACTAAATTCACAGAATGCGGTCCGCGTGATGGTAAGCATCACATTTGTCCGTTACTTCATTGTCGCCCTCATACTTCAAAGCGAACAGCAATGCTAACACTGCTGTCTTTCAGTAGAAGTACGTCAGAGTGAGGAACCATATTTCCAGTTTTCTTTTTTTACTTTTATCAAAATAAACCAACCAAAATCAATAAAAACTCGAGAAAATATGAATGTACCTTATCATAACATTTATAAGTGAACGCAATAAAGACTTCTAATATTAGAATTATCCTGATGGACATTAATTAATTTTTACCTCACCCCCCCCCCTTCCCTGTGTAGTCCTCACATCATTAATTAAAATAATCTGACATGTCGATCTCTCCCCGTCCGACGTACACATAAATATAGCTAAGTATCCAAAAATATACTACACATATTTCCTTGTACCGAACATGCGGATCACGTTGACCCAAACGGGTAACTTTGGCTACCCTAAAATGATTCAATGTAGCTGAAGGATCTGAATTCCTAAGAAAAATAAAATGTACGGATTCTTCTTAATTGAAAACTTATCTCGAAGACTTTCGAGTTTTATTCTTGATTAAACTTAATATAATTAAAAATATTTATTTACTTTGTATGTTTTCTGCATTGGTATCTCACGCTTAACAATTTTAAACAGCATTTTTTATTTCTGTGTTCCAGTTTGAAGGGTGCGAGAGGCAGTGAAATTACTAGGTAATGTAACATAATATCGCCAAGTCACAAGATTAAACGCTAGCGATCTTTGTGCGGTGACGCTTACTGTCACGCGAACTGTAGGTATGCCTGTTTTTCGACCTGGCATATTAAAATAAAACTATAATTGAAGGTAGTGCAAAATTAACAATAGGAGTAAAATGCTTGCTAAGCAATGTCCAATATGATGGATACGAGAATTTTTGCCCGATTTTGCGATTGCTACCCATGCCTGCCCATTGCAGCAATTATAAACGAAATTCCCCTATTCTCGGGAAAGCCTATATCGTACAGTGGACGACCATTAGCTGATATGACGATGAATGAAAAGATAACTTTACACGCCGTTTTACATTTTAAAAGGCTTTTGCGCGAGTAATTATTTCAGCTGTGAAACTAAAACGCGCCGACATTCATTCTAAAGGGGATGTTATTAAAGAGTGTTGATTAAGCTATTCAGGGCAACCCATTCATGATGAGAGCATAGTTACAGCGGGGAAACGGGAATGATGGAAATTACAGATATTACTTACAATGCGTCTACTTGTGATAAATTAGTAGCTCGGGAAAATGTCAGTTAGTTTTTTCTACTCAGATTATGTTAAAAAATGATTTTTTAAGTTACTTGTCATGTTTTCAGTCAATATTGGTCGGGCCGTTTGATGATTCAACAGAAAAACAGATGTGTGAAAAATCAATACAGGGTTTCTTCCTTGCCCATTAATTAAAATTTTCTTCTATGCGTTGAAATAGCGTTTAAATAACGCTTTAGAATTCATCATCATCACACCAGCCATTGAAAGTTCACTGCTGGACATAGGCCTCTCTAAGAAAGGAGGTTTTTTGCCCATAATAGCAGCGCTGGGCAAGCGTGTTGGGAATCGCAGAGCGCAGATTTCGCTACGGGGATACTGCTGTTTCCCGCTTAGTGCATTTGAGCTGTACTGTTCCGGATGGATATACCTCCATCTGTAGGTTCTGGTACCTAAATCGCCTTTTACGACACCTGGTGCAGTGGGAGGTACTACTCTACCGGTACATCAAGGCAAGCTTTAGTGATATAATCTGAAAATTAGCAAGTGTTTAATTATGTATAATAATAAATTCACACAACATCTCATACATTGGACCTCACTACGAGATAAGTAGGTTTAATCTTTGCCAGTCTGTTCCATTCAGAACGAATCACAATGCGTTACATAGGATCCTTCCATTTTTTACAAATTACAAATACATTCATATTTAACACCCAGTTACAATACAAACACAAATGTTCATTACATGTTTGTCATTGATGGGGTACCAACCCACGTCGAGCATAAGATAGGTACACTACCGAATGCGTCATCGGACCTGTCAAAATAGGTAGACAGTTACTTTTGCATTAACAATATAAAAGTGGATGTCCTTGATTATACAGCTTATACAGCGTGGGATACCGACAGAGTAGAATAATACCTTCCCAGTACTACGTGTCGGTACCAGAACCGATAGATGGCAGTATATCAATTCAAAACAGAGTACTAAGACTAAAATGCACAGGGCGAGGATGGGCAGCAGCATCCCCGCCGCGAAAACTGCGCTCTGCGATCGCCAAGACGCTTGCCCAGCGCGGCAATTAAGAGCCAAAATTTCTCCTTTCTTGGATAGCCCTATATCTAGCAGTAGACTTCCAATGGCTGGTATAATGGAGATGATATTTGGATGGAGTTAAAATTGCCGTAAAGTCCTGGAATGGAGACTACTTATGAACAAGCGCAGCGTTGGACACCCACCCACAGGGCGGACAGACGTTGTGACCAGAACGGGAGGATCGCGTTGGACTATTAGTAATTATTTGGGGAGACCTTTGTGCAGCAGTAGATGTGTTGCAGCTGATATGATGATGACGATATTTAATGTTCCTATACTTCAAACTATTAATCTGTATTCCATAAAATTAGTTTTACTGGCTAGAGCATAACAGATGGACAGAATTACTTTTGCATTTATAACTCTAGTATGAATCTAATAAAAACTGTTTTTTTACGGCACAAACCTTAAACCAGTGGTACTAACTCTAAAGTAACCTCTTTAGATTTTACTTCTATTTATATTCACTATAACTAACTTGCTTTACTAAAATCAGTTTTATAACAACTAAAAAGTTTCAATGTGCTATAACAAAATGTAGATAATGCATTTGTGTTATATACTTTTTTAAGATCATTACCAAAAAAAGTGCATATTTACAAAGGAGTATAAAAACTTATTTTTAATTACTTAATAGTTATAAAAAAATTTCAACCATAGAGCCAGAAGATGCAAGAATTTCATAGCCTCGTAAATACTATTAAAATTGTACCTGTCGTTAACCGTACACTAGAAACTCATAAAACAAGAGCTTACCCATTTAAAAGGCTATATAATCTTAATCACGTTTATTACCAACAAAAATTACTAGCGCCATAAAATATGCAGCAATTATTTCCAAGGAACCCTTTTCTTTATCCCCAGCAAACATAATTAAATCCCGCTACTCGTCTACTACCCTCAAATTTAGTCTCAAAAGTAATTTGAACGGATTTGGTGAAAAGGTCTCACTTAATATATTATAGCGTGGAGCGGAAAAAAGGCAAGTAAATACTGGGGCTTAAGCTTAAAGAGAAATGGCTTTAAAATTTATAGTAGGAAGAAACGGTTTGTACCCTTTTAATTTGGGTGCTGGATGAAATATGGAGGAACATGAGAAGGGAGGTACCAAAAGTTGGACTATTATGATTTCTAGTAACTGACGGTGTTGGTCAAAAGTTTAGATGGCTATTTGTACATAGTAATCGATGAAGAAACTAAATAAAACATGCGAAGCAATTGTAATTAGAAAAGATCCCAATTTCAATAGAGAAGATGGTCAGAAAATAATACCTGTCTGGCATATTGTCATAATCGCAAAATACAAGTGGCACAATATTTTTCAGATTCTCGAGTATTTATAATTTCAATATCAATTCGGAACTTGTAGATGATACGATCTTCGTGATAGTAAGCATCACCGCGTGATAGACGCTCGACAAGGTTATCACAATCATCGTACGTGCAGTAAAACGTTCACTGTTGGACATAGGCATTCACAAGAAATGAGGAATTTTTCCCATAATTGCAGCGCTGGGCGTGGAGCACCCGCAGAGCGTAGCTTTGCGACGGGAATTCTGTTGCCCATTGCCTTCCTGTTGCGGGCGGCAAACGGTTCTGATACTTCAGTCGTCTCGATACCTAGTAAATCTGGAGGTACCATTCTATTCGGCTGGTACCCCACGACAGAGTATACACATGTATCATAAGCGCGTCGCCTACCTCGTGATTTGGAATATACTATCTTACATTGCCCAGTAATTTGTCTACTTCTCTCACCTTTCAATAGGAGAACAAAACAATGCAAGCACTTGTTCGGCGTAGTTATTAAGAACGATCGCCGAACGGTAGTTAAAACGTCGGCATATAATTTAGTATATTGTAAAATACTTAAACGTAAGTAAATGGAGATATTATATTCAATAAATGTTAGGTTTGTGTTTCGTTATCATGCTTAAAAACTAATAGAATGTAGAATGAAATGACGTGACTCTTGTCCAGTTTATATTAAGTAAACTCGATATATACAACATCTAAACACCATTATTCAACCTTCCATTATCAGAATTGCCTGATAATAAACTATTTGCCCCATTAGCCCGCCGAAAATAGCCCAACGAGCTATGCAGAGGGCAATGCTCGGAGTCTCTTTGAACGATCCAATCAGAAATGAGGAGATCCGTAAAAGAACCAAAGTTACCGACCGAAGTGGCAGTGGGCAGGGTACTTAGCACGCAGAACCGATGAACGATGAAGTCGTAAGGTTCCGGAATAGAGATCGGCCTCGCAGCGAAGGACTTCCACCCACAAGGTGGACAGACGATCTGTTTAAAACCGCAGGATCGCGCTGGACGCAGGCCGCATACGATCGGTCTTATTGGAAATCACTTGGAGAGGCCTATGTGCAGCAGTGGACGTATTGCAGCTGATATGATCATGATGATTATCATACTACAAGATAATCCCTTTTAAGCCCAAAAAATCTATTTTTTGGAATAAAATTTTGCGTTTTGTAAAAAACTCTTATGTTCTGGATTTTTTTGAGTATTTTTTTTGTTTTCAGAACACCTAAATACATAGAAATCAGTTGGAAATATCCAGACAGCATTTTTGTTGTAGACCTGTGATTCGAAATAGTTTTAGGATATGTTTTGAAAACGCCATAATCTTGTAACAATATTTATACTGACATTATGTTTTTTTGTTGAAATCTTGTTAAATATACAATTTTTACAGGCAAACACCGCATGCAAAATATTATATCAAGGGTTAAAAAGAAAACATATTATGACAATACAAAAATATATAAATCAAAAAATTACAAATAACAGTAGAAACTTAAGTGTTTTTATATAGGTATCTGATGTAAAAAGGCAGCTAATTACCCGGCAGTGTTTTTATAAAATATTGTACTTGTAGCCTGTTATTTCTCACTAGCATCGCCCCGCTGTTTCACCCGCGTATTGCCAGTTCCTGTACGAATAATCTATACTAATATTACAAAGCTGTTTGAATTGTTTGTTTGTTAAAACGCGCTAATCTCAGGAACCATAGATAGTATATTTCTAGAGAAAGGCCCAGTGACTGTTCCACGCAGACGAACCCGCCGGCACTGCTAGTAAATAATAAAAGTAGCCCTTTGTCACATAAGCTATCCGCCAGTGAAGGTCCCGTTAAAATCGGTCCAGCCACGTCGGAGTGTACCTCAGATAGATAAAAAAATTAAAATGCTTATCGATATATATAAAAGGAGAAGCTGACTGACTGACTGACTGACTGACATTGACACTGACATAAATTTTATATCTTAAAATTTTGCACAGGGCTTCTTTTTATAAAGTAGGTGAGTACTAATAATTGGAAATTCAATTTCAAAATGTCATTCGAATGACATTCAGTATTATTATCATTTCATTCTCCTTACTCATTAAAAGTAATATTATTTTCAAAATCATCCCCTAAGAAGGTAAAACAGGGGTGCAAAGGTTGTATTAAAGTTCTACAACTTAGCGAGGCTCAAACCGCGGGGTGCTCCTAGTAAGTAATAAAAGTAGCCTTTTGTGACGTCAACTGTCTAAGAAAGCCAGTGACACTCCCGTTTTTGTATTTTATTAGACCAGATCGACAAACAAGAATACAGTCCGCGTACAGTAAGCCTCATTGCAGCCTATAGACGTTCGTAATATCACAAGGATATCAACGCGTTGCCAAGGATCTGACATGAAGATATTATGCCACATAACCCGGTAATTTCACTGCCTTTCCCACCCTTCAGATCGGAGCATAGCAACGTGAACACAGCTACTTAGCGGTAGAAATAGGTGAGAGTGAGGTACCAATGTAGACGACCTTTTATATAAGATCTACTTTATGTCTAAATCGGATTGAACCTCAAACAGAGAGACAGATAAAAGATTTTAATATTTATTTTGTTAAATACCTATTTACTTTAATACCCTCATTACTCTCTCACTCTTCAAACCGGAGCTAATACACTCCTCTTTGCTGGTAGAAATAGGTAAGGCACAAATGCCGACGACATGAAAAATTTGGGATTTTGATGGTCTCGATAATTACACTATTAAAGCCTTTTTTGGGAATAGGAATATTTGTAAATGCTTTTTCTATATCAATTACGAAATATACTTGTCTTGTCACGTTAAATGTGACTTATTGTGGTCGAGCATACTGACGTGCAGTCTGATAACTGTGGAGACATACGGGCAGACAATTCGCTTTCAGCCGCTTCTTTTTTTTGTAGATCAAATCTCATTTGCAGCTTCAATCAAGTTCAAATAGTTATAAGTTATTTAGTGTCGTGATGATCAGCAGAGTAGAATAATCACCCGAACCAGGTTTCGTATGAGGCGACTGAGGTACCGAATCCGATGGCGGTATATCCAGATCGGGGCTAGGCAGCAATACCGTTACGACTGCGATTGCCACCACAGCAACTATGGGCTAATTAAGGACCTTCAGGGTAAAATATGTACAGCAGCGGATCTTCTATGGCTGACGATGAGACTAAAACTGCCAGATTGCCCCGGATCCAAGTCTCATTCAACCAGCTCTATAAGCCCTTATGCAGCAGTGAACATCCTACGAATAAAAGATTATATCGATTTGGCAATAACCTATATCAAGGAACTTCCTATATAATGAAAGATTTGAAATTTTTACCAACTAGCCGTAATATTTTACCATTTTAGGGTCAATAATAAGTTTTTAACGACAACCATAAAATACGCATCAGGCTTGTCTTAAAACAGTCTTGTATGTACTCAAGCCAAGGGCCCGCCTGACATGACAGGTCCCTGATAAGGCTCTGACAGACGGAGAGGGTGATTCGAGATAGCGCTGAGCGACTCCCAGCCCGGGCCGATACCTCGGATTTTGTTGTGACGTTTGAGAGACGCGGCGGAATGTAGGTTAGGTTATTTGGTGTTCTTTTGTTTTACTCTCGTAAATCGAGATGAATAAAAACTGCTCGGGAGATCAACCTCTTTCGTTTATATTGAATGTCACGTCATTTGATGGTCTTTTGTTTTGTGTTCGAAATTCGAGATTTAAAATAAGACTGCTTCTCGACCTTCTTTTTATTTTGAATCACAATAGAATGTAGTCTTATGCTTATGTAAAGAGAGATATGAATCTGGTGGCGCAGATGGTAATAGTCCGGTCTTGTGCATCAAGGACCGTGGGTTCGATCCCCATACAAGATAAATATAATATGATGCATATTTATTTTTGTTTTGTATCTGTGTTAAATATGTATTTAAGTATTATATTTGAGATTCCTCTGTTGGCTGACCAAACGGAATCACTATCAAACTGTCGCTGAGTAAAGTATAGAGGGCAAGATTTTGTAGCACTGCACACAATAACTCAGACCACAACTAATAACATTGACGCATTCAACCAATTACGTCAAATAACCTGCTTACTTTCACGACGCTTCGAATATACACAAGAACACGACACTTAAATATCGGTGCAGTGGTTCTGGAGTCAGCCACCTGACTCGGCGCAGATCTTCCCTTCTTTATTTTTTTTTTGTTCTATGTTCGAAATTAGAGATTTAAAAAGACTGCTATTTGACCGCTTTCTTGTATTTTGAATGTCAACAGAATACTGACTTATGTTTATGATTGACGGGCATGATGCCGCAGGTGGTAATAATCCTGTCTCGAGCAACAAGGATCGTGGGTTCTATCTGCATACAAGACAAACATAATATCATGAATATTTATTTGTATTTGAAATTCCTCTGTTAGCTGTCCATACTTCTCTACCACGATCGATTAGTCAAACGCATTCGGTGCAAATAAAATACAATTTAACCAATTACGTCACAGAACTTACATCGCGCTTACAAAGTTCTCACGATGTTCCCAATATATACAAGAACACAACACATTACTATCGGTGCAGCGGCTCAGGAGTCGATCACCTGACACGGCGAAGAGCTTCCCATTTCACCAATCTAGCTATTAACAGTAAAGTTAAAAAGAGACTAGCTTTCTTCGTAAACTTAAACTATTCCGTGATATTCTTCATTCAACGTCCATTATATTAAGTTCATCTCTACCAAGTTATTAAAGACTTGCACCAACTCGAAGAAACCATAAACGTTATCTTCATTAAGACAATTATTATTCAAAACTTACGCAGCTGTTTATCTTGCGGTTGCTGCCATTAATTTCTTGGCAACTCACAGAGACTTTACACTCGGTTTACTATCAATGTTTAAGTTTACAACAACTAACAAGTTACCGTAAGTTCAGCTCACGTGTCCTCTTGAGGTGAGTAAAGATGTTCGGCCGAACGTTTTCAAAGTATATGTTATTCTACATTTAAACATTGGCATAACATACTCATTACACTAGCCGTTTATTACTGGCAGAGTGGAATAGTGAAGAAATTAAAGACACTTGGAGCAAAAAAGTATGCCAAAATCAAAAATAATTGTTTGTATCAGTCATATATAAGTGACAATTTATATATATATATATAAGGCATTAACTTGTTCTTTATATACCACTCATAAATAATAAACTTATACAAGGGTTACTTTTATATAAAGCCTGTTCATAATTTGCGAAATGAGGATGTTATTTAATCACGGAAACATGATGAAATAATACATTTATTTTAATACCAGTCTAAAAAACTAACAACTTTAGCCTAAAGGCATTTGTAAATATAACAAAATAATAATTCATTGCACAATAAAAGTAAAAAAAGGTTCTAAAATTCTTCTTATATCCAATAGAACATGTAACGTTTAGCGATCCTAAGGTTAAGTACAGTAAGAATAGATAGGAGTTTGCAAAATGATTGCCGAATTCTTTTCATTCAATACTTTTAATAATATATATATTATATGCCATGTTTAAATTCTCCTTTATGTATTTTCCACGATTTTGCCAATATCTGAGGCGTGGTTCAGTATTTGAAAACGACAGCTTGTGTTACGTAAATATGTCTATTCAATAGGTAATGATTTATATAAGAAGATTCTTTGATATTCTATACTTAGAATTGTAATATTCGATTTCCAATGTAGCTAATAAACAAGCGGCTACAACATCAAAATCATATCTCTCGAATATATTTTGATCAGATTTTATTTGGCAGTTGGACAAGGAAATTTATAAAGGTTATCTGACAAATAGTGCATTGCGGTCAGAAGGATGAGAGAAGCTGTGAAATTACTAGGTAAATGTGACATAATAACTTCAAGTCACAAGGTTGACAACGCGCTTATAACATCTTCGTGATATTACGAGAGGATAGGCTGCTGTAACATTTCCTATCACGAGTTTGTTGACCTGGTTTACTAAAAAAAATCAATGGAAGTAATTATACACACATACGCCTATAACGTCAAAAGAAATGTAACCGATTATTTGTAATATCACAAAATGTATTCATTGCATGGCGACCTTCACGTCTGTCGCTCGGCACAATACTATATTGCCAGAGTTCCAACTGTACAATTGAGGGTAATTGAAAGGACCTTGTAGGACTGATTGTACGCATTTGTAATGCTGATATGTGTTGGCTTTATAATATTTGTTATATTTGTGTGGACTAGCTGGTGCCATTTTTTTTACCCTAAGGAACAGATTACGTGAGATTTAACCCAGAAAAAGTTTCCGTGGGTTTTGATGTAAAATAATGTCAATGTAGGCCGAAATTGACTTTGTATGTATTGTAATGTCTATTCAAGACATTGAACAAATTGAACGATAAAAATATTATTTGACTAAATTAGCGCTGAGTAGAATCAAACGGGAAAGGTCTAGCTTTGATTGCCAGAATATATTCAAGAATATCTACTTTTAAAACTTTTATTTGACTAAGTCAACACACAAACTCACGGTCCTGGTGATAGTAAGCTCGACCTAAGCCTATGGAAGCTCGTACCATCACAAGGATATCACAAGCGCGTCGAGGACCTTCTAACTTGTTATGTCACATTATGCAAGATCGTGTCAAGCGCTGTCAAAATTGTGTCAATTCCTCGACACCCAATCATACGGGAAATACACACAACATCTCATACATTGACTGACCACGAGATAAGTCGCTTCAAACGGACATCGTAGTTGTCTGATTATATATTATATTAATAATACATAAATAGATATAATTAACAGACACAGATCAAACACAATTATCATCATACAAATATTTTTTATTTTTTCTGGGTGGGAATTTGAACCCACGACCTTTGGCGCACAAGATAGGATCACAACCATCTGCGCCATCGGGCCCATCAACATACAAATGTTTGTTCTGGGTGGGAATCGAACAAACGACTGGCGCACCAGATATGATCACTGATAGGATTTTAGCGATCTCAGTATAGAGACAATACTGAGTGCACTGTCGAGCCCCGAAATTTGAGAAAGCTGATTACCAAATCACTAAACTATCACTGTAGTCAGCATAAAATCCGAGGAGATAAGGGGTTGTGTCGCTGGGTGGGGGAATGCCAGTGACGATAGCGTATCAAGGACGCTGATGGGCCAACTAACACTCGTAAACTTGCCGTGCTTGGGTTCAGAGACGCTTTATTTCAAGCAGACGGGCGATCCAACGCCAGCCTCATTTATTGAAAAACTTAATGCGGAAACTCAAACGCGCCGTGAGCATAGGCGTGAATAGAAGGGGTGGAGGGGGGTGTTGGGCTACTGACTTGAAGAGTTGTACTTACATTGAGGGCATCATAGCATCCCAGCTGCGCTCTACGTTTGCAAACACGCTTGCCCAGCGCGGCAATTATGGACAAAAACTCCTCCTTTCTTGGAGAGGCCTATGTCCAGCAGTGGACACTCAATGGCTGATATGATAATAATGATTAAATGTGGCACGCCAATAGTTGTGAGGATTGTTGACGGTGACAAGCTCACACGTGGTATTGATCCATAAGTCTGTGGAGGGACTTCCCCGTTATGCATATTACACGTGCACAATAGGCTTTGTTATCAGTACTTTTTACCGTCGCACCGCAAGCCATCGACTGGGTGCAACTCACACACTTCAAAGAGCGCGTTTGTGAAGACGAATAAATGTATTCATTTTCCATTTCACTACAACGAAAATTATATATTGAATAAAGATTTTTTTTATTTTACGAGGTTAGCAAACAATCGTAGAACGAGTCGCAAGTCTGCCCCATTTTTTGCAGGCTTTATCATTACGCATTCTGACTCGCGACCATCAAAGCCCGGACCCCTATAAATAAGCAACAGACCTTCAGATTGCCGGCATAAATGAAAGGGTGGAGGAAATTAGGGTTTTAGGGCGCCTCGCGTGTCGCTGTCGCCGTAAACAATTTTTCATAACCCGGCGAAGGCTGTATTGAGTAGGTATTATTCGTGTGATGGGATGTTTTATGCTGACCGTAAGGACTTAGGGATGCAGGGGTTGGGATGTTTTCTAGTATTGTTGTCGTGTATTGTGACGGTGTCACAGTGTTTGGCAAAACTTGAGATATATGTTTTTCGACCATACATTTAAGAAGCTTTTTTGGTATATTTTTTAAACTACTCTTTTAATGGATTAAAATAAAACGCGTTTTGAAAACCGTCATAAGTTTTTTAAAGTTTTTTATAGTGTATTGAAATTATGATATATATTTGAGCAAAATTAAGACATAATTTTTTCCCATCTCTTTATAGTTTTTTTCCCATCATTTTCCCCATCTCTTCATATATTCTCCCATCTCTCTATATATATATATAGCCTATTCTTAGATGAAGTCACCGGTGACCGCAATTTTTTTATATACAAATATAAATCCTATATCCCTTGGTCTCGATATCATGAGTGGACGACTAGACCGTTGACCTTAATTCTTTTATGTTGTGTTTGTTATTTTTAAGTAAAATGTAATAATAAAACAATCCTTAACCATCATTTGATATGTTTAAAAGACACTTTTTAAAATTTAAAATTATTATTATTATAAAATTTTGGGGTTTAATTATGAGTATAGATATAATATATAATATAGATAACAAAGGTCACGAAACTTATTTTCTGGGTATTATTAAGAAAACAAGTTTGTTAATCAAACACGTTGCATTTAATAATACAATTCGTTTGGTCAGCCAAATATAATAAAAATAAACTATTAAAACATCTCATACTTTGATCTGACTCCAAGATAAGTCGTTTAAAGCACTTATGGACATCAGACAACTGGATTTAAATATATAATACTTAAATACATATGGCATCCATGATGTATAACAAATGTCATCAAATAAAAATTTCTCGCACTTCTTTGGCGCACAAGACCACCACCGTCTGCGCCATCGAGTCCGTCAATATATATATAACCGTGAGGTACTGGCCGAGTAAAATAGTACCTCCCTGTAGCAGTAGCAGTGTAGCTTAAATGCACAGGACGGGGATGAGCAGCAGCATCCTCGTCGCGATAGCTACGCTCTGCGATTGCCAACACGCTTGTCCAGCGCGGCAATTATGGGCATAATGGCTGGAATGATGATATATACATATACAGTCAAAACCGGATATAGCGTCATTAAAGGGACCGTATATTTCCGACGTTATATCCGATAGTTGCTATAAGCAATACATAGCATAAGTAGTTATTTTATCATAAGTTCATATATATCTAAAATGAATTAAAATATTGTTCTTTTTAACAGAAATGTCAATAAAATAAATATAAATGTTAATTAAGAAATAATTGGAGATACAAGATGTACTAATATTGCACTATAAGACTTACACTAGTGTTTAAAGTAATCAGTCAATTAATTTTTTTTTTGCATTATACGTTTCATACTGGTTGTTGAAGGTATAACATTTTTGCAAAACTGTTATAGCGCTGAGAGTCTCGAAAATAGTTGTTGGCCTAAACTATGAACGCACTAAACAATAAATTTGCAAGGTCAAATAGCCGGGAAGTGGTACGAATAGGGTGGGAGAAAGAGCGTAGGTAAAAATACGCCTAAATATTACTTCAATGCTTAGTAATAAGATCTAATATCGTTCGTATTGTTTTACTGGAACTAAATGCGGTTGGTCGTTATAGTCGCTATATCCGATATATATATAATAATAATAACTTTATTCAACAACAAAAGGTAACTTAAACTAAAATACATTTTGATACTTAGGTACCTAAACTAGGTCTAGCCTGTTCTTATTTATATATATATATATCATATAGTTATACATATATTTATATATATATCTTCATATACTCCGTGAAGTTCCAGCTTAAACTCCTCAGTGTTTACACGATCCGCATCGCGACTCCGCCTTCTATTAATAATAAATTAATTAATGCATCAGACAAGTTTGCAGACTGGAAACTTTACCTTCCGACGATCTCAATACATTATGTACGGTGTCGGTGCATGTCTGTGTAATGTTAATTTGAAGGTGCAATGCAGTTGTGATGATATATGACAATATAAGTACATACATAATTATACATAATATATTATATATTCGCTGCCCATCCATACCCATGTGCATTTAAGCTACACTGTTTCGGTTGGATATACCGCCATCTGGTATACCATAGACGCCTCTTACGACACCTGCTGCAGCGGTACTATTCTACTCGGCCGGTACTTCACGACTATTTAACTATATTATTATGCAGTTAAAATTAATTGCTGAATTTAAATTTTAAATACTTTATTTACAAAAATCACCTTTAATTCTAGGATACAGACATTTTTATTTATGTTTTTTTTTTTATTTTGGTCAAGTCTGGTCAAAACTTACTACAAACTTCTTACTATTTGCCACAGTTGTGAATT